>CM027081.1:12970414-13307914 GCA_015343265.1 Pao palembangensis
TCCCCTCCCCCCCCCCCCCCCCCCATCCAGCGTGGATCCATATGGTTTTGAGCGCTCAGAAGACTTTGATTACGATTTATACGAGGAGCTCATGTCGGAGTATCTGGTTGTGCTCACCCGACGATCCATCAAGTGGTCAAAACTGCTGAAGGGAAAAGGCAAGGTGCAAAAGAATGTCAGATGTAAGTAAGAACTCACCACAACATCCCTCAATCACCCTGGATTAAGTCTTCGCCCTCTCCTAAAGTGAAACGTTACGTACGCAAGGGAATTCCCAACGAGCACAGGCCTCTGATCTGGATGGCAGCCAGTGGGGCTCAGGACCAGCTAGACAAGAACCCGGGATACTACCAGTCCCTGCTCAGAGCCCACCATGACCCGAAACTGGTGGAAACCATCTGCACAGGTCATCATCGATGCCCCAAAGCTGCTTTAAAGAACCAAATCTGTTTGTTTCTAAAGGATCTTTGTGACGATTCTTTCAGACCTCAACAGAACATTTCCAGACAACATCAGTTTCCGGAAGACATCCAGCCCATGTCTGCAGAAGGCTCTCTTTAATGTGCTGAGTGCATACGGTCACCACAACCCATCCGTGGGCTACTGCCAGGTAATCTCCATCTTATTATCCAGCACATTCACCTGTGTGTCGTCTGCATCACAAAAGAATTCAGATCACTGTTTATTATTAGCATCTGCCAGGCAAATTCAATGACCAAAGCCAACGAGCTACATTTGCAATTTACAACAGAAGCAGGAGCTGTGTTAAAGACCATACAGCTGGAAACCCTCTGCAGCGTTTGCTTCCTTTGACCTACTTTAATCCTCATACCTCAGGACTTTGATCTTTTCTCAACACAATCACATAGTGTTGGGCGGTGCCCATTTTCCTCCTGCTCCTCTTTGTAGATTTAATAATCTTGTTCAGGTTCATGTGTAATGGTCTTTTCCCCTCAGGGGATGAACTTCATAGCTGGGTATCTACTCATCGTGACAAAAGACGAGGAGAAGTCCTTCTGGCTCATGGAAGCACTGCTTGGTAGAATCTTACCTGGTGTGTATTTGTACTTAACATTCTTTCGTGTGCATGTGTGTGCTTGTACCTCGAGGCTCAGGGTAATTCAGTCTGTCACAAGGTTTTTTAAGAGAGCTCCTAGTAATGAAAAAAGACATTTGCCTGTTTGCACTTCCTCATAGTGATCGCCATACTTGTCCTTCTCGTAGATTATTTCACTCCCGCCATGCTGGGGCTAAAGATGGACCAGGAGGTGTTGGGGGAACTAGTGAAGGTGAAAAATCCCAAAGTGTGGCAGACCATGATGGACCAGAATGTCACCTGGACCCTGGTGGTCTCCCGGTGGTTCATCTGTCTCTACATAGACGTCTTACCGGTAGAGGTGAGTGAATTCGATAAAGCAGAGATGCATTCTGGAGCTCGCAAATGGAAAATGACATGAGCGGCGTCACTGTCTGCTAATTCTGGACCTGGAAAATGTTTGCAGATGTAAAATGATTCATTTTTCCACCCTGAAATTACAAAATAAATCCAGCTTTGGGGCTGTTTATATAGTTAATTATTTCTGCATTGTGTTCTAATTTGAACGGCCAACACACCCTGAACAACAGCTGCTGGCGTGATCCGGAGAAGGGTGTGAACGCTTGTGTTTGTTCTCCAAACACTGGTGGGGCTTCAGTAGACGGGAGTAACCCTCGGAGATATTGAGGATATTCCTGGAAGAGTTCAACTCCACCTACATGCGCTGCCAGGCTGCCACCCTGATACCAGCCATAATTAACTGTTGAAATTCATGGTTTGTGCTCTGTATTTTATTGATTTATTTTTTTGGTTCCCTGCAGACAGTTCTGCGCGTTTGGGATTGCCTGTTCTACGAGGGGTCAAAAATCCTGTTCCGCGTTGCTCTGACGCTGATCCACCACAACGAGGCCCTGATCCAGCAGGCCCAGTCGCTGCCAGACGTCTGCCAGACCTTCAAGCAGATGACGCATGGCCCATTTGTGGACAACTGCCACAGTTTCATGCAGGTACGGGGCAAAAATCCAAATGTCAGCGCAGGGCACCCAAAAGTGTTTAAAGAAACTGATCTTTATTTATGATTTTTTTTTTTAATTTTCTAGAAAATCTTTATTGAACCAGGAAGTTTTTCTGCATCAACCCTGACTAAGCTACGGGCGACGTGTCGATCACGGATCATCGCAGAAGAATCCTGAACCAAACCTAATTAGCCGTTTCTTAAATGTTATGTATTTACATTCCAGTGGGATGAGGGCAGGACAGCCTGGTTGCACATTTGAGGAGTTAGACAACAGTGTGTACCTACGGTGTAGTTTGTATCAAACAAAGAAACATCAAACCGTGGTAGTAAATATGAGAAAGGAAGTTAGAAAAGAAAATCCATTGTCTTAAAAGAGCAACCATAGTTTACTCCAGGTAGCATAACACTGTATAGAAAGTAAACCTTATAAACATTCAGGTCAGACCTAAAGCTGCACACTGTGAAACTCATGATGCTTTCCAGATGGTATAAAGCTAATCTGCGTTCGTTTATCGGCTGTAGTCGAGCGCTGATGAATTGTTGCAGTGCCTGACCTCTGTTTGCTCTGTGGCATGACACATCTACAAGTGAGAGCTGCTCGATTTTTCATTACGTTTTCTTTAAATGTCATTTCTGATTTAAAGGACTGCTGATGTCAGCAATAATCTGAGCTGATGTTGTGCATATCTGGCTAAATAATCTACTGCTGCATTAAAAAAAAAAATCATCCTAGGGTATTTAGGAGTTTTATTAACGCTTGAAAAGGAGGACAATAGATGATAAAACCACTTTTCTGCAAAAATAAGATGAAATCCTATCACCATTGCCATAAAGCACATGTGAGGAAAACAGGAATGGCCCAAACATGTTCAGCATTGATGTATTTATGACCCGAATGGTGTAAACTGCCTGTACGTGGCTGCAGATGAGCTAATACTAGAGGACTAATTTTAACTAGAACTGTGACTGGAAAACGTGACACTTGCTGGGGTTATTCATTATTCAGCTCCTAAGTGATGCTGCTGAACGTGTGCGGGTAAAAGGGTGTATTCAACTCAAAACCGACAAAGGAGACTAAAATATGCAATTCACATACCAAAACCATGCACTCATCATCGTAAACACTTCCAAGTCACTCACACCTGCTGCAACGCTCTACCTGCTCTCAGACATTCACTGAGGTGAATTCATCTAGGTTAGATCGTCTGGTATCCAGCGTGGCTCTTCTTCCTGCCTATAAGGTACGCAATGAGGACGATCAGCACCAGCCCAGCAAGAGACGCGCCAACGATGATGGGAATAAGCATCTGGTCCTGATCCATCTGACACTCCTCCGCTAGGCAGAGAAGAGAGATGTGTGGGTTTACGCCCATTTAACACCAATTTCATCAAGGGGGTGATGAAAGGAAGCCTCTGTACCTGCGGCAAACTGGTTGGTGGTGACTCCAAAGGGTTGTATTTGCAGACTGAACGTGTTGAGGGAGAACGCTGGCGTCACGGCCAGAATCTGCTCCGCGTTGCACATGTAAGAGTGGCCGAGCGTGCTACGCAGGTAGCTCAGACTGGCGTTACTGGCTGAAAACGCAGCTATGGATGGAGACTGGGTCAGGACAAGGGTGTAAATAAACACTGCAAAAACAAGGGCGCTGTGTGCAACATACCTGCCATATCAGACCAATTAGCTTGCAAAGACAGTCTGCTCAGGTGGTACTTGTTGTTTGTGGAGTTCTTTGAACAGGAGAAACAAACTGAGCAAACATGCATCTTAATGTGGCTTCATTTGTTTAAAAGGTAGGATGCTCTTACCAGAGTGAAGGTAAAGTTGAGCATGGTTGTTTGTTGTGTCAGACTTAAGGTGGCACTGCTGGTTTCACACGAGCCTGTTGAATTAGTCACGTTGGGGCTCAGATTCACTAATGATTGTATTGTCTGGGGAGGAAGGTACAGACACGTGTTGTTTCAGGTTTGTTATAAAGGATGGATATGTGATATATGATACACTTCTTCCATAGGGATTTCTTTGGTTATAAAACTATATTTTACCTTATTTTGTGAACGAGAAAAATAAGAGATGTTGAGCTGCAGTCCCATTCGGGCCAGAAGACATGTGGTGTCGTTGCTGTTGAGCACAGAGTAAGTGCCACGTTCAGGTGTTCCTGGAGGAGTTGGTGCCGGCGGTGCCGTTGTCGTAGTAACAGTGGTGGTTGGAGCTGTTGTGGTGGTCTGATCTGCCACACACACACTTTCTGTGACAGAAAGTGATCAAAAGATAAAATCAACAGCAACAGCTCATACATAAAATTAGAGAGAAAAAAAAAACAACAACTCAGCACTGGACCTCTTGGACTCAGGTCATTTCCTGGCATGTATGCCTCCAGCCTCATATTAGAGAAGGTGACAGTTGCTCCACCAACGTGAAAAGGGACAGAACTTAAACAGCGATAGGTGGTGTTGACCGCGGCCCAAATTCCAACCGAGGACGAAACCACCGTGACCACATCTAAGACAAATTCAAACATGATACAAAGCAGTTAAACATCTAAACATTTAACAAGACAAATGTCAGACTAAATCACTGATGCATTTAAACACACTTGACAAAGCTGCGCTGCAAAGGACCGTTGATGCTGCTGTCTTTACTCACCTGAGCTGTTGGCATCTGGGAAGACTGCAGCATCGCTGAGGTTGTATTGCAGCGTCAGGTTAGTGACACTATACTGACTCCCGTTGGTGGAAAAGCTTAAACCGAGTGCATGGCCAGGTCCGAAAACCGCCACGAGCCATGGGGAGCTGCCGTTTCCCCCGCATGTGCTGCTGTCAGGATCCACTGTGGCCGAGTCGGGTAGAGGGAACTGTGCTGCTCTCTGAGGGAAAGATCCACAAAGGCATACAATGATTTATGCATATTTTTCTTTTTTTCAGATTTAAATAAAAATGCTGTTAATATTTTACAAACCGTGCTGTTGGAGGTGTTGTATGTGATGAAGAAAAATGCCGAGACATCAGCTTTAATGCAGGTTGAATTCCCTTCAGTTACGTTAAAAGTAACAGCCTGGATGCAACCTGTAAAAGAAAATATACAGTTAGCAAAGTCTTGATTACAAAATCCTCTATATACTGATAAATATGCCTGAAAAATAGTAAGACTGAACTCAAGCTAGAATATGTACTGGTATATGACATTTCTCTTCTTTATTTGTACACGAAAATAAAACCATGTCCTAAAAACAGTATCATAATCCACCAGCAGAGGGCAACAAAGGCCTTTTCTGACCGGTATATCACACCTTACATGTTCTGTGAACTTACTGGTGCACGTCTGCGTGCAGTTAGTGGCTTTATTTCCATAATGTATTGTATAAAGGCTGGCGGTTGCTATTCAAGACTTATGTACCAACCCGATAAATCAGGTCTTGCAATCATAAAAGAAAACTTTCTCAATCGCATAGCGCAATACTGGAATTTAAAGATACATTTCACACTTCCCAGAAGCTGTACAAATAACTGGCCAGTTGAAGTAGATTGTAACCGCGGCATGACTATTCTTTGTTTGACTTTTACACAACATACCACAGATTCTTATTAACTGTGCTGCAGATTGTGCTTTTTTTCTCATTCTAAGAATTCTGAGATCAAATCTTTCTGGGTCCTTCTATATAGACTACATTTTGTGATTTTACTGATTAACATATATATGATAAGAGTGGTAGAACTACTGTATAGAGTAACACATTACAATTTGAGATGTATATTGTCAAACACAGGAGTGGGAACATGTTTTGACTTGAGAAAGGTCTTTAGTCAATCACATTCTCCTCCCTTTCCTTCAGTTTCATTATCTTCCGGATTATCAAATAAAATAGTACATCAACTCAAAATTTGCGGTACAGCAACCGCACTATATAATTTTAACTGACGCGTTGAGCACATCTGCAATCACCAAGTAAGCTGATTTAGCCCGTGTCTGCAGGGAGGTGCCTATTTCTGCTGGGGGTGGTTAAACTGGCCATAAACCAGCACAGCTTGATCTGCTGATGGGCTGTGTGCAAAATAGTCACTGAAGTCACGTGAAATATACAAATGACAAAATTATAAATTCAAGGGAATATGCAAATATCACAAAACAAAGCCGTAGCACATCACTGGAACTGAAAAGATCGAAATCTTTTCTAAAAAGTAGGCAGACTCGTGACAACGCGTTATAGTTTACATGGACATGTACTCTAACTATTAGCTTAGCTGGAAATTGAATTCATTTAACTGTCAATAAAATATTACGTCGATTGTTGTCTTGATAAATCAAGTTGGCCCTATGACTTGTATCCGGGGTGAAAGTCTGAAACAACTCGCCATATTTATAAGCAGGGATACATTAAACTCACACACCTAAGCAAATCCGACACATTGAGGACTTCCATCAGAATTAGCAAACATCCTTGTTAAACTCGTAAGCCGTCGTTGTATCCTGAATAAAAAGACATAATAAGAAACACTCACCAAAAAGTGAAAACCAGGCAATGATTAGCACGACCAAGGAGTGAGACAGTTTCATTTCTTCGGGTCAGAACCACACCACAGCGGAGACCTGTGTCGTTGTTGTCCGTGCTGAAGAGGAAAGAACCCGGGGATGTGGCGTCGAGGCACCGCTGTTGGTGTTGCAGGTGGTTCTACGTCAAGAACCTTAATTTCACGGACAGCTAGCTCAATTAAATGTTTCCCCGTCGGCTCCCTAGTTATTTCAGCCGCCGCCTAAAATGTACGTAATCGCTTTAAACTTTCTTTTAAACCGAGAACTAGTGCTAATGATAAATGTCACGATACAACCATGGCAGCGCCGACTTCGTCATGTGAACCGTTAGCGTCTGAGGCTAACGCCACCTAGTCACGTGACCCCACCCCGCTTGCGTTCATAAGAATTGACCTCGATTCAAAGCAAAACTTTATATATGTCCTGACACAGAAGCGTGACACAATGAAAAATATCCATTCTAATTTGTACACAATACTACATTTAACGTCTCTAAATCTCAGTACTTTAGCAGCGGTGCGGATTAAACGCTTTTCACACGCATTCTATTTTTCATGCGATTGGTAGCGGCATAAAAAGCAATTTAGAACAGAAGTTTGCTACGTGTTAATTCAAGCATTGTCATAGTCGCGGCAATGCGGAGGCCGCAAAGTGCACGTGTGGTCGGTAGTCAGCTGACACCTTCATCAGTTCACGAGGCGGTGTAAAACTCCGGAAGGAACGTAGAGGCTGCTCTCAGTGTGCTAGCCAAGACTTCCCAGTATTCTGCTACATTCTTCCCCCATAGTTGCGCCTGTTCTATATTTGACATAAAATTAATGACGGATAATAAGGAATGAGAAAAAGTAAATCAGTGAAACATTACTCAAGATATCACAATTAAAATATTGCCTTACAAAGCAAAAAAAAAAAAAAAAAAAAAACACTTCCTTGCTTCATCAGTTGGAACAGAGTGACAGAGATCAAGTTATCTACAAATATTTATTAAATCATTAAATATCCATTTATTATTGTTCACTTCTCACTCTTACATTCTCATCTACAAAAACATCCACACACAACAGTTTAATGATATTTTGGTCAAAACACGAGGTACCAACAGAAATACCCATTTGTGTTAAACACAAGTAACCCCTTACTCTGACCATAAAAAAGTGACCATCACTCTGGCATGTGGCACTCAAGTCTCCATATCAAGGCTTTTCTTGTCTGTAATATTTTTTTCCACCACGCCAAGCAACCAATCAGATTTAAAGTCATCACAGCTACTCAAAGGACAAATTCAGACCAAATCAGCCATTGTGGTGTAAATAAAGTCCAAGTCAGATAGTAGATAAAAAAAGATGACAAAACATTAAATCAGTGTAAACGTTCACTAAATCGTCAACAACATGCCTTTGCCTTGATGAATCGCATAACTTTGTGATCATCCCTGTCACTCAACAGCAACACTGCTGATCTGCTCACAACATGCTCTGGTGCTTTGTTTGGTGCAATAATATTGCGCTGCCAGGGGCCTCTCTGAGGCCAAACAATACCAGTTCGATTATTGCATGCCACAGCTTCTGGTGTCACCACAATGCCAGATTTGGTGTGATTTGAACAAGGATGACAAAGAAAAACCTCAAAAACAAACCAATAACATATTAGTGATTTTATAATAATGTGATGGATTAAAGGAAAACCAAAACAGAAAAGTGCATTATTTTTACTTGAACGTTGCATTACAACCATACAACCAGCTCACTAGAGGTGACACAAATGAAATCGGCACAGTCATGTCTTTCAAGTCTCTGTGAAGCACTGTATCATCTGAATGCTGTGTTTGACATTTTGAGAAGGAATTCGAAACCTCTAATGCCATATTTTTCTTTTTTGCAAAAGGGCTGGGTATGCATGTGGTTGAGCAAAGTGTGGCTGCAGCAGTGACAGCCCTTCAGGCAACATAGTGGTACTGGTTCGGAGTCTCTTTGTCACGTTCCATGTAGTCTCTGTCTATGAGCGACTCGATCCGCTTCTTCAGATCGCCCGGCTGTAGAAGAAAGCGATTCACATGTTGATGAACTTTGTTGCTGGACAAAATAAAAAAAATGAGAATAAAAAGTTCATCACTGGTGACCTTGACAGGGAATTTCAGCTGGTTGTAGAGCTCTGACACCAGCAGGTTATGACTAAGGGTCTTCCTCATCTTCATGATGCGCACCACAGCTGCATCGATCTGGTACTGCCTGTCTTGAAACACTCGTTCTGTAGTGCTGACCTGCTCCTCTACCTGAAAGGAAACCAATTCTGCCATTTTTAATGGACTTTTGCACAGGAAATATACATGATGATATTACACAATTTTGTATTCTTTTGTGAGGTCAAATCTTTGAAAATCTCTGGCAGATGTGTTACCAAAGAAAAGGAAATGATAGCAAAACAAGATGATTCATCAGAATGGTAAGTTTCATTTTTACTTCTACTGTTTTTTTTTTGTAGCAAGAGAATACAATTTTGTAGTCAAAAGCTTTGGCCGCTATTTTGGGTCAAAGCCTTTTCCCACCAAGAATCACTTAGAAGAAAAAAATGAGGGTACATGGATGGGAAACAAAAAGGCGCCAGTACCGTTTCCTTCATTTGGATCTGATTGATCTTGATGCGGAACAGCTTGTGCTTAAATTCATTGTTAAAATTGAACCGGTCTCCGTCCTCAACATCTTTCCCACGGGGGTTCTTGTTGAGGACGCGGGCTTTTCCGCAGGCCAGGGACTGCAGTGTACGCCTGAGCTCTCCGTTCTCTGCGAGGGATGAGATAAAAAGGATCATGTAAACCGGGAAGTGCAACTCACAGAAATCCTGCAATACACATTTATAGAAATGTGACCTATGCCAGTAGCGGTGCGAATCTCCTCCACGCTGAATTCCTCCCCCTCATTGAACATTAGCAGCACCAGTGTCTGGAACAAAGAAACTTGCAGCTCCTTTTTACCCTGCAGGACAAAGTATTTGTTGCAGTTGCAGCTTCGCCTCTGTCCTCTCAGTGTAAGATTTTAATGAACAATCCTGCTACCTCTTTAAACTCTGCCTTTAATACAGCATGGCCCAGTGTGGACTGCCACTGGAGCTTCCTCCCACTGTGCTTACCCAGGTAAAACATTTTAAACACCTCCTGGAGCTTTACCATCTGGAATATACACATGAAACCAAATCAAAAACAAAACTGAAAGATCGGTATGCAGGCAGGACATGTGTCATTGATCCTGTGTGCTTACCTCAGTGGGCAGGTGGACCTCCATGGGTGTATATGAAGGCCAGTAACCCATGGTAAGAATGTTGACAGTAAGTTCTATGTTGCTTGGCTCACTCTGGTTCTGCATATACTAAAATTGTTGACAAAACATTATTTTTACACACTATATTGGTATTACAGTGTCACATTTCTCAACCCCCCCCCCCCCCCCCCCCCAATATGTTGTTTGTGTATGTATATGTAGTCTACCTAATATGTTGTGGCCAAAAAGTCATCAACAGGTGAGACAAAGCAAGTTTTGACCTGTAAAGTTATTTATACACGTGTTGAAAAAAAAAAACAAATTTTTCCAGCAATATATCAGAATAACTTTAGTGGAGTTTGACTACAGAACAAAATGTGACTATGGTAAATGTCAGTCATTCACATCACATGGCAAAGAACGAAGTGAATATGGAGCCATAAGAATGTTTGCACCACAGGCTGCTCTGACTGGTGAAACTCAGTGAAAAAAAAACAGGTTGAAAAGTGTCAACAATCAACAGTGCAAATCCCCGGACAGACTGGCTCTGTAACAGCAAGGGCAAAATCTGAAAGTACCTGTTTAAACTGGATCATTATGTCTTTGGACAGTTCCATGTCCTTGAACATCCCCTCTAGCTTACTGGTAAATGCTGCTCCGCACTCTGGGGGAGTTAAAAACCACAACACAATCGTAAGTCTACAAATGACGTGTTGTCACAGCGCTTCGCGTTTAAATGTTTCCTCTGCTATTTTAACGTTAGAAGAAGATCGAGATAATTTTCAATTAAAGGGAATTAAAAAGAAGAGCGTTTAAGTGTAAGGGGTCCAACAATTCTTTGTATTTCAAATTTCTTTTATTTAGTAAGTGAACTGTTTAACGTTTGGGTGTTGGGTTTGAGAGGTGAATTGTAATTTGAAGAATGCAGGCATATATGAGAGAAACTCATATCAGCCATGAGGATTCTTCCTACATGAGAATAAATTTAAACTCAGGAGACAGTGTACTCACCATGTTTGAGTTTGGACAACATGGACTTTTCAGCATCAACAGAAGCACTCTTGCCAACTAAAAGACGCTTGGCCAGGTCCTTCTTGTAAAAAGCTTCAAAAACATCCTTTCCTGCATGCAGAGATCAAAAAGTCTCACCAGAGGATACAAATGCATCATGGGATAGATCAGTCATTTACTGTAATTTACCAAACTCACATGCCCACACAAGTCCGTGTGTATCACTAACCGTGTATAAAACGAAAGATTATCATTATCTTGTCAAGGATTCTCTCCAGCTCCTCTTCTGTAGCCTCCTTGTTGCCCGCCCTCAACTTTGAATCTACATACTTAGCTGATGGGAAGCAATACCCAAAATAAATGCATGGTAAAGTAATAACAACAAGATTAACTGATGTCCCAGCTGCGGTCTTTATCTTGCTAAATGTATTCACCGATGAGTTCTGCAGGTTTGTTTGGCCTCTTGTTGATGAAAGTCTCAAAGGCCTCCTTCATTGCGTTGATGAATCCCTCGCTCCGTGAAAAACAGCAGTGCGCAACGTTGTCCATCTTGTCCTTAAAGTCCAGCAAGTCTTGAACCATGTCCTTGTCTTTTTCTGGAGTACACACTATCTCTCCACCAAAGGCCTTAGAGAAGAGACAGTTTCAACAAGGTTCATATATGTTTGACTAAAACGTGGGCCGTTGTGTTTATTTTTGAGGAAGAGTATACCTTTATATAATCCCTCCAGAACTGCAGCAGTGTGGGAAGTCCTCCTTTCACCTTGCTGAAGAGCTGGTAAAGGAGGGTCAGCTCAGTCACGCGATTCTCATCCAGCAGGGTGCTCAAACCTGCAACACAAATATTACACTATTTGTATTACAGAAACATAACACTATTACTGTATTTGTGTGTTTAAACTGCATCGTCATTAAAATAGCTGAGGAGGGAGCATGTCTTGTTTTAGTTTTTGATATTAATGTTGAGTATTTTCAGCCTACAAGCAAAGCATCTCACCCTTCTGTAATATTGCAGTTATGTGTTCTCCTAAAAGCTGTTTTTCAACACAGCCAATGAGTGGTTTCCTGAAACAACATAAAAATAAGGTTGGTACTCATGTAGAAATAAATTGGCACAGAAACGATTTATGTTTCAACAAACGAAACCAGAGTAACAGAACATTACTGAGTGCTCTGGTCGAGGTAGCTCAAAATACGATCGTTCTCTTCTTCCAAACGCCGAGCCACATGATGCAGATACTCCGGCACCTGGATACAAGCATGTTAGCGTTCATAGCAGTGAGACTAACATGAATTATATACACCAAGCATAGAAGTGTTCGAGTCCGACTCACATCTCTCTCCAACATCAGCCGCTGTCCTTCTGTTGCGTACAGACGGTCGGTCTCGGTCAAAAATCTTTCCTCAAATGAATCTTTGTATACCTTGAAGAACAGAGAGCAGTCCAAACCCACTGTCACTCATTCAGAGAGAACATGGTGGAGGAAATTCTGTAATAGGCGGGAAGACGGTGTGTGAAGGGTACCTGTAAATCGGACAGCATGCCCAGGAGGCTCCTGAGCAGACTTCGGTCTATTGTTTCTCCATTCCGCTCCAGTTCGATCTGCTCCAAAATACCATCCACTGTGCGCTTCTGGACTGCGCTGTCACTCACGATATGGGTGCGAAACAGTTCCAACCCAGTGTCCCTGCAGTGGGAACAGAACATCAACCTCATGCCACCAGTGAACGACACCAGAGGGAGAATTTGACTGAACTGAAACACGTTACCAAATGGAGGGGAGCAAAGAGTTCTGCAAAACATAGGTACGATCCAGGAAGAGAAAAATACTCCGGATCATGATCTATGGAGTAAAGAACAAAAGGGGCTTAACACAAATTCACACATCCTTTTAGCAGAGAGACATTAAAACCTACCGTTTGCCTGCAGTGGTCCTGCCAACAGCGATTCATTCTCTTCAGGAAGGAAAGGTTGTCCAGATCCTCGGTGAGATCCAGGTTAAGGAAAAATAAAAAAGAAAGAAGAAGAATCTTCAGCTTCAAACTTGTTATATGTTGACCCCTGGTGAGAAAAGACTGTAACAACATCTGAGCTGAGCTGAAGACTGAAGATGCCACATGATTATGTCTGATATATGTCCCACTGGTACATTTAGTTTAAATATGCATGAAATATGAAGTCATCCACAAAAAAAAGGATATTCTCTGAACTGGTGGATCTGGGCCTGGACATGATCTTCACAGACCTGCCGAAGCTGCTTGTATAGTGTTGGGGAGACTTTGTATGAACAGAGGTTTTCTACTGCCTGCAATAAAAACAAGTACATGAGATGTTATTTTCCAGTTTCCAAAAAAGACAACTGCAGTTAAGTAAACCCAACCCACTGTTACGTGCAAGTGTGTTATTACAAATGTTCGCAGTAAAATGTAAAGAAAATGAAACAAACCTGATAGAGCTCTTCCAGGTTGTACTTGATAGAGGTGCTGTTCTGGATGGCACCTACCGCATCTCGAAGCTTCAGCCACGTGTCCTCTGTGTAGTTCTCTGATAGCTTAGGTCTGTCTGTTAGAAAGAAAAATTACCAATGTTTATTCATAGGTAAAGGGCATACAAAAGGAACACATCAGCCTTGGGGAAAGCCAGCGAGTACCTAGAATCAACAATCATTGTCCTAAACCAGTGTTTCTCAGACTTTTTCAGACCAAGGACCACTAAACCCTTAATTAAACACACGGACCACCTGACTCTAAATAGCCCCCAAAACAATATACTAAGTAACAATCGGGTGCTGGTATGACAGATGCATCAGGAAATATACAATAAAGTGAATTCTTTAAATTGTGGGAGTTGAAGAAACACTGATTTTACACTGAATTTTAAGTATTGAAATTTTAAATTTTAAAATGTGATTTGTTATGTGTCATCAGCGAGGTGACACGTAACAGATCACAGACCACTCTTTGAGGAACACTGTCCTAAACACATCTTCTGGCAGGGATTAATGCATAAGTACCTTAGACAGCATCACTTATGCAAAAGTGATTTTTTTTTTTTTTTTCAAAAGGCTTCAATCATATATCTTCCCACAACATATTTATTTAACATTAAATTCTTGTCCAAATTAACAAGTTAAGTTAATCAATATGTCATAGCAGCTCAGGCTATGACATATTGAAGGCAATGACTAAGTTATCTCACTGCTTCTCCTTTTTAGACCTGATGTCAGCCTGTGCAATCTTCTGATGGGACACCCAGAAGTGGTTGATGAGGAGCTTCC
The DNA here is from genome assembly GCA_015343265.1 of Pao palembangensis. Classification (NCBI taxonomy): domain Eukaryota; kingdom Metazoa; phylum Chordata; class Actinopteri; order Tetraodontiformes; family Tetraodontidae; genus Pao; species Pao palembangensis. The sequence continues at coordinate 12,984,540 of CM027081.1, forward strand.
AGGAAGTCAAAGCAAGGAGCAGAATGACTGCAACTGGATTTGTGGTTATATAAAAACCCTTTTCAAACCGATGAGGTAAGCAAACCAAACACTTCAGTGCTTCCACACATTACGGTGTGAAAGTTTGACACTCTTGTATTGCTACATATTGATATGGCCAGTACAGATACCGTTAAAGATGAATAACACACGTACAGGTGATCAGCATCAGTACCTTTGAAATTTTTGATCACTAACTTCTTTGAAGCACCGGTTTTACTTGAGGCCACGGTAGAGGTCCTGGCCATTCCGTTGCGATTGTGCTCCGTTATAGCCGAGAAGCTGGCTCTCTTGTCCTGTCGGGTGTCCTCGGCCATTATCAGATTAGCGCTTTGGCTTAACACTATGTGGTTCAAGTGTTTTGCTAAGTTAATATAATTTTGTTAAGTAGCTTGTATAATGCCTGTCAGTGACACAGTGTATTGGTTAAAAGAGCCGTCTTTCGATGGAAGGGTGAATAGTAGTAAACAACTTGGATTACACTTACAAAACCTCTGCTAGTCACAGTAATAAATAAATAACGTATGCTAACTATATATAGAGCTAGCTAACAATATGATACCTGCAGCTGCAGCAGTTAAGCTACCAGTTTCTGTTTTTTCTACTAAACTTTAGCTCTAGCAGGACGAGCTAGATTACGCCATTGTTGGCGAACCTACTTACAGATTTTAACAAGTCCAATTATTGTATTCTGTTGCAGTAAACAAACTCGAAAAAGAGACACGGTTGCGTTGGAACAACAGGGGATATTATTGGTTGCTTTCTTCACCCCAAATAGCTAGCTAGCGCAACAAAATGGCTTTTCTCAGTCACTTCAAGTGTCTGTCAGTGCCTGATCTGCACCCGGAACCCGATCTGCAGCGTATCACTTCTGCGCATGCGCTTACGTGCGTGCGTGTCGCATTCAAGTCAACTGGGATATTTGGTGTTCACCTGGACTCCATTTATTACGACAATACCAGCTGAACGGCAGACATAAATGAGTTGAAATGCGTGTATTATTTGTATATATTTTATTAAAAATGTAGCCAACTGATGCCAAATTAATGGTGAAAATGTTTACCAAAGGCAGAATGTTGCCAAGAAATTAATAATAGATTTAAAATAAGTTGTACCTATTTAAAAAGTAAAACGTTTGCAACTTTTAATGCTTCACATGCTTATTATTTCAGATTATTTAAAATATGAATCACGTTGAGAGATTGTTTACTAATTTCACTCCCACATAGGTTGTCTTGAACGTACCCCTTCATCACCTGCAACAGGAGTTGAGCGGCGCAACCGGACGATGGGCGGTATTTCGGGCAGCACAAGGAAGCGCTAATGTTGCCAGTCAAACCCTGTCTTTCTGCCTGTCGTTGATGCAGTGAACCCGAGCACGATGGCTCTATTAATGTTTGACCGCAAATATACCTTTTCGTTGTTGTTTTGGGAGTAGAAAGACAATCCTGCTGGACCACCGGCCTGCCGCTCTGAACACTGTCTGCAGCGGTAGGTATGTATGCTAATGCAGTTCCATGAGAAAGTAGGGAGGGAATCGCTCCAAGGATCGTCTGGATGTGGAACAGAGGTTGATTAGCAGAGAGACATTTTGAATGCAGTCAGATTCTTTGCTACTGTTGCAATAAAGTCTACTTACGCAAGCACATTTTCAAAAGCTTTATTGGAACTCTGGCATTAGCTTTGTGTTTGTTAGCTTGCTAGCTCAGGATTGACAGGGTGTTTGAGCTAACATCAAATCATGTACCAGGAAAAGACGATACTTGTTTATAAAAGTAAACGTCTTAAGGAGCCTGATTTATCTTAATAGATTGGTGTTATATGTTGTACTTTTAGCGTTAAACAGGGACAGGAAAACGTCATTGTTACCTTCAGGAGTGTTCTAAGCGAGCCAATGCTAACCCAATCAGAATCAGAAAGGAGTTTATTGTCAGTGAACAGAATTCACAGACTAGGAACTTGTTTCGGCGTAAGGTGCAACATAAAACACAGAATCTAAAATATAGTCTCTTGAAATAAATACACAAATATACAAAACAGTGTAAATGTTAAAGTGAAAAGGTGGTCAAGTGTTGATTAGCCCAACGGCAGACGGAAAGATGCTGTTCTTATGGCGTGAACAGAACCTTCTGCCGGAGGGGAGCGGCTCAAAGAGTCCGTGACCAGGGTGAGAAGGGTCAGCTATTATTTTTATAAAGCTATTATTATTGAGTACTTGCTGAAATTAGGAGTATTGAGGACATCTTTTATGAAAATTGAGAAAATATAACACATACTGAGTCACATATTGCCTTTACTCTTATATTCTAGGGCTAGCATACATTTTCATTAAGGTTTTCTCTAGAAGTTGGACCCAGTACTTTGACGTTAATAAGGCCTTTAATAACTTTATGAATGACATTATTGAACTGCCGATTTGTGTCTGTCACCCCCCAGGGTAAATGCTTTGGGCACGATGAGTGTGAAGGCTTTTGAGCTGGTCCCCGCTGTGGAACGAGATCTCCTCATGGGTGACAAGGCTCGCATCAACATTGAGTGCATCGAATGCTGTGGGAAACATTTGTATTTGGGTACCAATGACTGCTTCATTCATCACTTCCTGCTGGATGAGGTGACCACCTCGAAAGGAAAACTGAGTTTCTCGGCTCAGAAGTTACTGCACAAATACCTGGGTCTTAAGAAACCTGTCACAGAGCTGAGGGCTGCTTCTGCTTTGGAGCGACTGATCGTGCTTTGCGATGGATTCGTCTTCCTTGTTGACATGGTAACACTAGAGACCGTGCCCTCTGCAGCAGGGGGCGGAGCCAAAATCAGAGGTGTGACTGCCTTCTGTATTAACGAGAACCCGGTGAATGGCGATCCGTTTTGTGTGGAGATGGGTGTGCTCTCCTCCAAACGCCGGACTGTGCAGATTTTCATGGTGTACGAGGATAGAGTGCAGCTCGTCAAAGAGGTAAACACTCCCGAGCAGCCCTGTGCCGTTTGCCTGGATGGATACTTCTTGTGCTTGGCCCTTACAACACAGTATATGATACTGAACTACAACACGGGAGCCTCCCAGGACCTCTTCCCTTACAACAGCGAGGAAAGGAGACCCATTGTGAAGAGAATCGGCAGAGAAGAGTTCCTCTTAGCAGCACCTGGTGGCCTCGGTAAGCCAATGCAACTAAGGTTTTAAAATGAATCAGAGATTTATTATTTATTCTCTAAAGAAACCCCAAAATGTATCCTTCCTCCCATCAGGAATGTTTGCCAATGCAGAAGGAGCATCTCAGCGGGCCCCAGTCAACTGGTCAGAGAGTGTGATGGGTGCCGCTGTGTGTTTTCCATACGTGGTGGCTTTGGATGAGAGCTTCATCACCATCCACAGCATGTTGGACCAACAGCTAAAACAAACACTTTCTTTCAGGGACGGGCACATCCTGCAAGACTTCGAAGGTATCAGAATCTTTTCTTTTTGGTTTTAAACTATGTCAGAGGAACAAGCATTCCCTAAATAATGCTGCGTTGTTATGTTTTTGCAATTACATAATAAAAATCAAAACCAATGTAGATAAAAAAAATGTTTAAAAATCCTTTTCTGTTTTACACACAGTTCTTATCCAAATATAGCACCAAGCTAGGTACCCAGTTATACTTTAGTCCTCCACAGACATCCTACTTCTTTTGAGGTTTATGCACAGATTTGAATTTTGTCTCAAGGATTTTATTTTGGTTTGTTTGAAGATTTGAGCAGTAAAATAAAATTAAAAACTGTCTTCCAGGAAAGGTTATCCTGGCTTCCACCAAGGCTGTGTATGTGTTGGTACCTCTGCCACTGGAGAAACAAATCCAGGACTTACTGGCCAATCACCGGGTGGAGGAAGCACTCGTCCTCACAGAGGGAGCACAAAGAAATATCCCCAAAGACAAGTTTCAGGTGCCCTATTGACTTAAATACGCTAAACTGTTTCAGTTACCACCATTCTCAGGTTAACTCAAATTAATTATGATACTTTTGCCAGGGCTAAATCATGTCTAAAAAGTAAAAAAAAAAAATGGTTTTTTGTTTGTCCAGATTTTGCACAAAAGAATCTTGCAACAGGCCGGTTTCATACAGTTTGGCCAACTTCAGTTTCAAGAAGCAAAAGAATACTTCAGGTAAGAAACCGATTTTCTAGTCTTACAGTCTGGTCGTTTCAAATGTGCGATGTCGTTATCTCAGTTCTTAATACGTATTTGTAGTTCCTCAAAACACTTTTTTGACTCTGTTCTTAATCTTTATAGGAAGGGTCACCTGGATGTACGGGAGCTGATCTCTCTCTATCCACTGCTGCTGCCGGCTTCCTCCTCCTTCACACGTTGCCATCCTCCTCTCCATGAGTTTGCAGATCTTTACCATCTGGCTCAGGGGGACCAGGAGAAGGTGCTGCGATGCAAACAGTTCCTCATCAGTTATTTGAGAGAGGTAAATGCACTTAAACTATAATAACATTGGGTGCGACTGAGTTAACATCTCTCTTAATGAAAACTGTTGTTTCTCTTTGTGCCCAGGTACGAAGCACAGAGGTGGCAAATGGTTGTAGAGAGGATGTCGACACGGCGCTGTTGAAGTTGTACGCGGAGCAGGATCAAGACTGCCTCCTTGATCTCTTATCTTCAAACAACGCCTGCCTCCTCGCTGACAGCGTCCCATGGTTGGAGAAATACCACAAGTGCGTATGCGTCACTTTTTTCTGTCTGCAAAACCAGAATCTTAAGCTTTAAATGTAGAAGACAAGCCAACCACTCCCTCACCTGTCATGTTGCGTTTAATTCCCTATTTTCTTAGATATTTTGCACTTGGGCTGCTCTATCATTATAACCGCCAGGACTCGACAGCGCTCCAGGTACGTGCAGCTGAAATGACTCGCTGAAGAATGTGCATCAGATAGTATTTGGATTCAGAAACGGAATGTGAGATGTGTTTTGTTGTTTTCTAACAGCTGTGGATCCGCGTGGTAGACGGAGATCTGCAGGACTCGACTAGATCTGACCTTTATGAATACATTGTGAACTTCCTGTGTTCCTGCTCATGTCTGGACCTAATATGGAAATATGCAGACTGGGCCTTGCAGAAAAATCCAGCTGTAGGTTACAGAACCTTAAACTAACTTTAAAAAATAAAAGAAATCTTAGCATTCTGAATTCTGACATGTTATTTTACCTTTCTTCTTTTCACAGAGAGGTGTCGGCATCTTCACCAAGAGGTCATGCACTAAAGATCAGTCCAAGTTAAACCCCGATGATGTCATCAAGTACTTGGGGAGGCACAGCCAGGCATTGCTTCTCTATTTGGAACACTTGGTGCTTGAAAAAAAGACACAGGTACATTAAATGACTCCATGGTGCAAGTGTTAGCGGTTAGCTTGTCGAATGTCAATTTTTAGATGTTTTTCTTGAGCTCAGGTCAGTGTGTCTTCCATGTGTCTGGACACAGAAAGAGAAATTCCACACACATCTGGCCGTGTTATACCTGGAGAAGGTTTTGTCATTGTTGGGGGCGTCACCGCCGGATGACGAGCATTTGTCTAGAGCGAGAGAGAGGCTCCAAGGGATGCTGCGGGAGTCCAACCTGTACCGTGTACAGTATCTTTTAGGTAGGTAGGATGAACTTGGTGACTGATGTGGAACCATGCAGTTTAGTTTTGTTGAAAATATCCCTCTTCTTTGACAGGTAAGATGGAGGACTGTGAACAACTGCTGCTAGAGCGTGCAACACTACATGGAAAACTGGAGGAGCATGACAAAGCACTGCATATATTGGTACACAAGCTTAGAGACTTCCCTTCTGCTGAGGCCTTCTGTACGTGGGCTGCCTCTGGACGGGATCCTTCTTATCAGGAGAGGTTGTTTCACCAGCTCTTGGGGGTGTATTTAGCCGGGTCCGAGACAGCAGGAGGAAGCAGGAGCGGAGACCTGAAGATGGCAGCAGTGGACCTCCTAAACAGACACGGAGAGGTTTTTGATGCAGTGAGAGTCCTGCAGCTGCTCCCCGAGGAATGGTCCCTGCAGCTACTTCGACCCTTCCTGGCTCGAGCTGTCAGGGCGAGCATGCACGCCAGTCGCACCTCCCAAATTGCTTTGGGGTTATCCCGTTCCGAACACCTACAGATGCTGCACGACAGGGTAAGAAGCACAGACTTTCTGATTATTGCAAATTACTTTCAGGCCATTGTGACAGTGCTAACAGTGTTAATGCTAATTGATTGAAGTCATGCTCTCATGTTGATTCGTATGTCTTTCCTTCACAGCTGAAAGTGCAGAGGAAACCTATCTTCGTGTCAGAAAAGAAGGGATGTCACCTGTGCCACAACACCTTCAGCGAGCCCGACGTGGTGTGTCTGCCCGGCGCGGTGCCTGTCCACATCAGCTGTGTCGCCCAGAGGGTAAAAGACTCTCCTATGAAGAAACAGTTATGTAATAGCAGTAACCACACCTGAAACTTGAAACCAAGCGTCCATCTGTGATTGGCTGACGTGCAACGCGCTGAGTTTTGGACGGCAGAAGACTACAAGGGTATCACAGAAAGCACAGAGCCCCCTCGTCTGTGGTGCCTCTGCTGCGGGGATGATGAAAAAGGGAGCGAGCCCCGTCAAATCTTTTAGCTATTAACCCAACAGCTGCGTCACTCAGTCCCTTAATCTGTTTGAACAGTTGATTAAAGACACGTTCCTCACAGAGACTGAAGGATCAGTCCTCTAGCTACTGAAGAAACAAAATTGGAACTATTTCTGCAGCATTACCACTATTGCCACTGCTACCGCTGTTCTGGTCTTAATATTGTTCTAACGTGCACCTCACAATGCAGTTCTTTACTGCCTGTCCTTTAGGCTGACTCGTCTCACTGCTGCCCATCAGAATCACACCCGTCAGAATTGTAATATTCTCATCTGTAACCCATGATTTATTAGTTTCCTAATGTTTTGTTTAAGGAGTAAGAATAGACGGACAAGCTACCTGAAGTTTTCAATCGCTCCACTTCCTGTTTAACTAGAGCTGCTTCAGCCACAGACAGGTCACAAGTACTGACTGACAACCAATCCAACCAACTCAGTCTGTGTGCCGGTTACCATGGCAGTAGACGCCATGACAACAGTTCTCTCAATTCCCTTATCTTTCTTCAGAATTCAGAATTGTGCTCTTTGAATGTTTATATGAAGAAAAGTTTAGTCGTCACTGACTTGAAACACGAAGCAGAGAATTTGTGGTAAAACGAGCTACTACAAAGGCCTAAAAACTTCTAGAGGTGGATGAAACTAAAGCGCGACATTACGAGACCACAATCATCATGTTGCAAATGTCAGATTTTCCTCCGCCTAGCGCATCTTTTTCAGATTGACTGTCCTCTCAAGTCTTTATTATTTATATGCAGTTGTCAGAAACACTGTGGAGTCCAGCCTGTGAGTCCAACCCTACTCCCTCTCATTGCAGCCCATTTCTGTGGAGAATGTTTACACATGCGTGCGCCCACGTGTGCAAACGGGACAATGCTTTTGTAACAGTTTTGACTATTGTACTCACTGTACTTTCCTTTAGTTCCGAGCTTTTGCACAGTATTTGTCTTAAGAGTTTCACTTAAGCTTGTTTCAAATTCTTGGCCTCCAAATGTTTAGAAATGAGCTAAATTGCGGGTAAAATGCACATGCATTTTGTAAATATATATATACATATTTGACTATGTATATATGTATTTCATACATACACGCATATATACAACATTTGTACTCTGGTTAATGACAGTGTGGATGGGATTTACAAATGATCCCACTTCAATAAACATGAACTGATAATCAACTCTGTTTTACTTCTGGAGCGATTATTCGAAAGCACGTTGTTCCTAGTGATCGGTACAGACATTTGGGGGATTAAATGATCTGTCAATTATCATAATAATTAACAGCCACTATCAGATCTAATAATGTTTTATGTGACCATTGTAGACACAGGGTGATTAAAATGTCTAATAAACAATGTTCTTAGATAGCTCTAAATGAGTTATGACAAGCGTTCTCTACATTCTCTTGACTACAGGTTCCCATCAGAAGATTCTTTTTTTACATTAGTATGAGAAAATGTATATGGGGGGGAGAATAAATGTTTATCAGTAAAAACTCAAATGAGAGTTATTCATCGAAGCACAAAGGAAAGTCTTTGTTCATATTTATTTTAAATTAAGTGGTCTATATTCATATTGAATTATCAAAGATTTTAAGCCCAAACCATTCAGTGCTCGTTCAAAAAAAAAAAAAAAACAGCATCTTTTTAAAGAACCCAACATTTGAAACCTATTAAGTGCTTACACTAGCGTCCTATCCCAATGATAGACACCCTGATCAACACAGACGCAAAACTCATTTGCGGGTTTTTGCATTAATCATCACACAAGCTGGGAGCGTCATGAGAAACAGCGCCTCTTGCTGGCGCCCCGGTATAACTGCAACTGTCCAGCCCGCCCCAGTCTGCTCTAACCGCAACACAAACGCCATTTTTGACTGACTGACTGCTGAAGCGGAGTTGTGCGGGCAAACTAGGTCAGGCGGTCGGAAAACGCAAACGCGTTCGAAAAACTTGCTGCTCTTTTTCGGCTGACCCTCCCGACACCCCACACGTCCTGTGGTCCAATGTTTTTGATCGGTCGGCCGGTTCGGAAGCAGACGTAGAGAAATTTCCTTTCCCGACAAACAGTCGCCGAAGGCGAAAGCCAGGTGGGAAAAAAGTTGCCTAAAGACTTTCCGTTTATTAAAATTACTTTCCGGTAATTAAAATAAACTTTTAGGCGAAATGGCGTGACAAGTTGTTGGCTGACTAGTATTCGCAGTGTTAGCTAAGCTACTCTTGGCTGGTTTGATGTGCTTTTCTTGCATCTAACGGGCTTCTGCCTTTGATTTGTGTGCAGTCCGCATTGGTTTCCATTTTCTAAAAAGATGTATATATTTGTCTGCAAGAGCATGCATTGTGGTGATGTAGAATGCAACTTAAAGCTTCTGTGAAGCAGAGGGAGGCGTGTCATCCATTGTTTTCCTTCCCAGGTGAGGGTGAGAGTTCAGCCAGGTAATATCTACCATAATAATAAACACTATATAGTAGATATTATTATGGTAGATATTATATTAATTTGTTCCAATTTTACGTAGATAAATAGGTAATTTATTTAAAGTTCCATGACCAAGCACATTGAATTCCTGTCAGTCTATCCCAAACGGATCCTGTTGTAATTAATTTTTATGGTGAGTAAGAAAGTATTAAGTTTTGAGAACATAATTTGCAAAATTCGATTCAAACCACTTATTTATGAGTATCATGTCTATGCAGAAATGCAGAAAACACAAGGCAACATTCACAGCTTCCAGCATACATATTTGATGTGAAAACAATTTTTTTTTTAATTCACTGCAAGGAAGAAAGGAATTAAAAGTGAATGGCACAATTTGAGGAAAAAACTGTTCAAACTGTGTACATTGTTATATTCTCCACCACCAAGTCTAACACTGTGATCTCTTTTTTTTTTTTTTTTTTTTTAAATACCAAAGCTTTTCGATTTGTTTGGTATTTACCCAGGATGAAAAGAAGTCTGCCAGGGAACGATCAGGAGGATGAGGGTGGCAGCAGCAGTGGATCTCAGGGGAGCCTTAAACGATCCTGCAAGCAGCGGAGGGAGAGAGATTCCACTTGGGCGGGAGCCCGGTGGGAATGCCTGCCACAGGAGGTCCTGCTCCACATTTTCCAGTACCTTCCCTTGCTGGATAGAGCTTATGCTTCTCAGGTACCTGTTTAGTCAACACCATTCCAGTCTGAACTCAGAACATTTGCAGAAGTCTTTTGATTTCATTTGTCATTTTACAGGTGTGTTGGAGCTGGAACCAGGTTTTCCACATGCCAGAACTGTGGCGATGCTTTGAATTTGAGCTGAACCAGCCGGCGAGCTCCTACCTGAAAGCCACACACCCAGACCTCATCAAACAGATCATCAAAAGGCACTCCAACCATCTGCAGTATGTCAGCTTTAAGGTAGGAGCCCAGTTTAAAGCCGGAGCAGAACAAAGAGAGCCGGGTTCTAATGTTCCGCTCAGGTCTGTTTACCTGTGTCTGTGGCGGTCAGGTGGACAGCAGCAGGGAGTCTGCAGAGGCAGCGTGCGATATCCTCTCCCAGCTGGTGAACTGCTCTTTAAAGACCCTGAGGCTCATCTCCACAGCCAGGCCCAGCTTCATGGAACTGCCCAAGGTGAGCAGGACCAACCTTCGCCCCTGGAGCTGCGGGTTCAGATCATACTGTTCACCAGTCAGGAGTTTTCCTCTGTGTGCTCTGAAATGAAGGAATATTGAATTACCAGCTAAAAACTATATTTTCAGACAGTTTCCACCCCCTAGATTTATAGTTAAATATTGTAGAGAGATCATTAAGTGGCAGTGTTTCATACTGGGATGTTCTTTTGAAGATTAACTAAATGGTTTTGTGGCCATGACTGCTGTTGTGCTGTGTTTCATCCCTTCTATATTTATGGCTTTAATCTAATCTGCAGACTTTTCATCACTAGTGCTGTTTTGGAATAACATGTTTTTATGTAAAATACTATTTTTTTGCATAAGCATTTTTTTTTCTGGTCATTTAAACCAACTGACTGTTTTCCCCCTCATGCTCTGGTCAACAGTCTCACTTCATCTCCGCTCTGACGGTGGTCTTTGTCAACTCCAAATCTCTGTCATCCCTGAAGATCGATGACACGCCCCTGGATGACCCCTCCCTCAAAGTCCTGGTTGCCAATAACAGCGACACCCTCAGACTGCTGAAAATGAGCAGTTGTCCTCACGTCTCTCCTGCAGGTTGGGACACACAGAAGCTGCGCTGTGGTTGCATCTTTAATTGTCCTGTGTGTATCCAGCAGTGATTCCAAGAACATATTTGCCTTGCTCCGCAGGCATCCTGTGTGTGGCTGATCAGTGCCACGGCTTGAGGGAGCTGGCACTCAACTACCACCTGCTGAGCGACGAGCTTCTCATCGCCCTGTCTTCAGAGAAGCACGTTCACCTTGAACACCTTCGCATCGATGTGATTAGCGAGAATCCAGGCCAGCAGTTTCACACAATCAAGAAGAGCAGCTGGGACGCCATGGTGCACCACTCTCCCAAATTCAACTTGGTCATGTACTTCTTCCTGTACGAGGATGAATTCGGGCCTTTCTTCTGCGACGAGATCCCCGTCACGCACCTGTACTTCGGCCGATCGGTCAGCAAAGATGTTCTGGGTCGCGTCGGCCTCACCTGCCCTCGTCTTGTGGAACTGGTGGTCTGCGCCAATGGGCTGCGGCCCCTGGACGAAGAGCTGATCCGCATCGCCCAGCGCTGCACGCAGCTGTCGGCCATCGGCCTGGGAGAGTGCGAAGTGTCCTGCAGCGCCTTCGTGGAGTTTGTCAAAATGTGCGGTGACAGACTGACGCAGCTGTCCATCATGGAGGAAGTGCTGGTTCCAGATCATCGCTACGGGCTGGATGACATCCACTGGGAGGTCTCGAAGCATTTAGGCCGTGTCTGGTTCCCTGACATGATGCCTACCTGGTAGAGAAAACTCAGCTCAACTTTTTCTAATATTTTTAAGATTTTTTTTTTTTTTCCCCCAAATGTATGACGTGATCAAGTCTCTCCAGGCATCATTTGATCAATCATGTGACTGTTTCTAAACCCGCTCAAGCCATTCAAGCATGTAATCAATTTCTATTTATATATTTAAAGTTTCATCTTATTTGCAGTTTCATCACCTTGTTCTTAACTGTCTTTCAGAGTATTGTGTGTAATTTCAAGGGTGACCCTTGGGTAATTGCACATATTTTGGGAAATGCTGTTTGTTTTCATGCTCAGTTTGCTGCACCAGCCTCTCAAACACGTTATGAACAGGCTCGAGAACAAACGCATCCAACAGAAATGAGAAGTTGCTTCAGCTATTTTAAACACTTATACTACCGATATTGTTCCACAAATCTTATGGAAACAGCTCTGGGGTTTTTGACTATTGACACTTTATATACCTGTTAACGATGTGGTGAATGTATAAGAATAAGACCTAGATTTGTTGGTTTTGATGGCCCAGATGTATATACCGTGTATGCGAGAGAGAAGGTGAAACCCGCTTTTACCTCTGCTGTCCTGTTAATGTTTCTGCTTCACGTCAGCCGTGTTTATGTTCTAACTGTAAATATCAGAATATAAGAGTTATAGTAACTTTAGTCTTTCTAGACTGATGGGATACATTTAAAGTATGTCCTACTGACGCACTTTGATTTTAAAGACGGACCCTTTTTTTTTTTTTAAACCATCTCTTGTGAGCTGGACCCACCAAACCAGATCTCTAAATGTATACATATTCAAAAAAATCCACTATTTTTAAAATAGAGGTTTTTCTGCAGCACTTGACAATATTATACTTTCTATAGTTAATTACGAAAGGCATGTTATTGTTTTTAACTTTTCAGAGGCAAATGTTAATATAAGAGCATTAAAAAAATGTTTCGATGAACTAAAGATGTGTGGCAGCTGAATGTAAACCGATTGAATGTTTGTCAGAATGTCTAATTATTCTATATTTATCTCTTATTTCTGCATGGATTTTGAAAAGTGTTGGGGTGGTGTTTTGATTTGTAAAGAATTATTGTCTTTCTAATCTTACAACTTTTCCATAACTCACCGTGTCTTCTTTTTCATTTTACAAAGATCTGCACAGAATAACGACAACCGTTTATTGCGTGTTGCATAAACGTGGCCTAATATACATTTGTATTTGTGTTTACTGGTAATTATCACAACAGGAGGGATGAAGGAGTCCTTTTAAAGTTTAGTCTGTTCTATTGAAGGAACTAAAACCAGGAACCTGTGACTGGAAAAACAAGACTGAATGTGAAGACTTCCTGCAAGAATGGAAACATTTACTGCATTTTGCTATAATATTTAGTTACGGGGTTGGACAGAGAGACAAATAATGTAATGCAAACTAATTATCATCTTAAATGAATGCACTATAATACAGAAAAACCAAGAACCAATTCAGCATTTACTGTTTACAGCACAGTACTTTGCACATATCTGACAGCTAATTTCAGTATTTCTCTCAAACAATTCAGGGAACAGAAAAGGTGTTCAGTATAGTGATAGTATATGTTATCTACACGCAAATTAAGTACATTTTAGACAGAAACAGAATTTATTAAAACGTCCCTGAGGGGTGGGGGTGGTCCGAGGCGGCTGCAAACTCAGTCCGCTCGGCTGTTGGGAGGGACTGGGGCGGCCCTGGAAACTTTTTTTTTTAGGTATCACCGACGGGAGCGACCGGACCACCGCTTTTTAGGAATCTTGTGCGTTTTAAACATCTCTGTTGTGCCCGTGGGTGATGCTGGGAGTGGCTGGAATGACGGGCAGGTAAGCCTGTCTAGAAACGTCTGTATTTGAAGCGCTAATGTAAACTACAGAGCTAAAGCTAACTGGGTGGTCAGCGGCTAACCGATTGGAAAGTTAGCGGACTGTTTCGTTAATGGATGCCTAATATGCTATAAACATTAACACTATTTTGAATACATATGATTTAAATTTTATTCCTAGATGCACTAGTAGTGTAGACTATCCAAAGAGTGCTTTGGATAAAAATAACTCAACTAAAGTGCTAATATACCAAGATGAACTAGCATGCTATTTAGCTCGTAGCTATCGGTAAAATAACTCTAGATTATATTTAACTCAAAGGTTTGCGAATTATCAACTTTCACTGCCTTTGAAATGTAGCCAAAGACCTTTATAGCGTTCAAAGACTACGATTGATATAGATTTACTTTAGTAAAGCAACGACTGATGATACAAATCTTAGATACATTCGCAAACCTACAATTAATATAATTATGACCTTTGTTTATGTTTTACATTACTGACTCTAAAATTTGTGCGTGTGTGAATCAGACGCAATAGCAGCTCTTCGGGGCAGGTTTTTTGCATTTCTCTGTCGTTTACCAAATTAGGCTATGGTAGCGGTGAGTAAGCTGATTCATACATTATTTACGTTCTCCAGGCTGACAGCTGCTGTAACAAGCACAACAGTTAACGTCGAGGTTATGTGAAAAATTACAAACATTGGTTCAGCCCCTCACTCCTGCTCAGCTTTGTGGTGATGTGTTTCTTTTTTAACCTTCCCTTCTTTCTCCCAGCATTGCTAATGCCCTGGCCAATGCGACCTGTGAGAGATGCAAGAGCGGCTTTGCTGCAACTGAGAAGATAGTCAACAGTAACGGAGAACTGTACCATGAGCAGTGCTTTGTTTGTGCCCAGTGCTTCCAACAGTTTCCAGAGGGACTCTTCTATGAGGTAGAGGTCACTTTTAGAACCATCAGAAAAAAATGATTCTTTCATTTCTCAGAACCGTCACTCTTATTTTTGCAGTTTGAGGGAAGAAAATACTGTGAACATGACTTCCAGATGCTCTTTGCCCCATGCTGTCACCAGTGTGGTGAGTAATATCTGTTTATTTCAATTTTTCTGTTTCCTCATTGTCGTTTTATTTCTTCTTATCAGGGTTATTTCGTTATCTTTGCACAATAAATAATTTGCATTTCAGTCATGGATGAATTGTTAGTCACCCTCTTGTGCTCATTATTAAAGAGAAATCAAAAGCACGTTCTTGTTCAATTAATATCAGACTAGTCACCTTTCTGAAGCAGTTACCATGGAAACTCCTCAAAGAAGCATCGGTTGTACTTTGTTATTGTCCTGCATCTATTTGAACGTATTTCTGCCATCCTCGAGCTGATCCGTCACATGTTCTCCTTTAGGTGAGTTCATCATCGGTCGAGTCATCAAGGCCATGAACAATAGCTGGCACCCCGACTGCTTCTGCTGCGACATTTGCCAGGCTGTGCTTGCAGACGTGGGCTTTGTCAAAAATGCTGGCAGGTATAAAGATGTATATTCATACCCGCAAAGGTGGCAACCTGTCTGTGCAGGCAGATGGCGTGCTTCCGTAAGAGGACGTTATAGATCACGACAGACAATTCTGACTTCTGTTGTGGCTCCGCTCCTCTCCTGACCTCAGGCACTTGTGTCGGCCGTGCCATAACCGTGAGAAAGCCCGCGGCCTGGGCAAGTATATCTGCCAGAAGTGTCACGCCATCATCGACGAGCAGCCGCTGATCTTTAAGAACGACCCCTACCACCCGGACCACTTCAACTGCAACAACTGCGGGTGAGTCTCTCCACACCAGCCTGCAGTTTAGCCCAGAAAACTGCCCGCCAAAGAGCTCCATTATGGAATTCTCTCTCCATTCACAGCAAGGAGCTGACAGCTGATGCCCGAGAGCTGAAGGGAGAACTCTACTGTTTGCCCTGCCACGACAAGATGGGTGTCCCGATCTGTGGCGCGTGCAGGCGACCCATCGAGGGGCGTGTCGTAAATGCCATGGGCAAGCAGTGGCACGTCGAGGTTTGTGAGCACTAGTGGGATTATTTTCACTATGCAAGACGGAGTAGAGCCAAAATATTGAGTCGGTGATGTGTAATATGTTTGTTTTACTTCAGGCTGATTTAGCTTTGTTTTGTGTCTGTTTCTTTGCGATTTGGCCCAAATTCTCAAAAAAAGACTAAAAGAAAAATTAATGCTAATATTAATGTCACTTAAAATTATAACAAAAACGTTTTAAGGATGTTTCACAGTTAATCACCCGCAGGAAAATGATCTCAATTCCACCGACCCCAAGAACAAAAGTCTTAATGAGATGATTTAAAAATAAGAGAGATGCAAAAGCTTGATAAAAGAATGTTTGTCCTGGGGCACCAGGGAGCTCAGCAGCTCGCGTTTGTGCCCCACAGAGCTGTTGGATTTTACGAAGTGTGAAAATGTGAACGCAGTAAATGTTGTGCAGCAGTCAATTAGCAGAAATCCATGTTTTATCTGAGCACTTAACATTTGTCTGGGAGGCACAAGTTCAGAGACAGTTGCAGATTTATGAGACGTTTCCTCATAACATGAAATCTAAATGCAGTGCTCTGTTTGTGTTTCCTGGGTCATGCCTTTAAAATAACACAACTGCCTTTGTATTGTTTTTTTAGCATTTTGTGTGCGCCAAGTGTGAGAAGCCGTTCCTCGGTCATCGGCATTACGAGAGAAAAGGGTTGGCGTACTGTGAAACTCATTATAACCAGGTAAGAAAAAGAAAACAGCAAATATTTGCGTTGTCATGAAATTAGCTCTTAAAATCTCATTTAAATGTATCTTTCTAAATCTAGCTCTTTGGTGACGTGTGCTATCACTGCAACCGCGTGATTGAAGGCGATGGTGAGTGTCGGCATGATCAGTTTAACGATAACATTGTTTGCAGACTGTAATAACTGAAGTGATTATTTCAGTGGTCTCCGCCCTCAATAAGGCCTGGTGTGTCACCTGTTTCTCGTGCTCCACCTGCAACACAAAACTCACTCTCAAGTAAGTGACATGGCTCTTTCATCCACAGACTAACCTCGTGTCTCTCCAACCGTCTGACGTGTCCTTTTCTAAAACCGGTGGTTTTTGTGCGTTTCACTCATCTGCCACACTCTTCCTCCCTCCCTGTCTTCTCTCCCATGCTGCTCTTGATGCCTCGGTGGTAACTTAGAGATAAGTTTGTCGAAATCGACCTGAGGCCCGTGTGCAAACACTGCTACGAGCGCATGCCAGAGGAGCTGAAACGCCGGCTGGCGCGACGCGAGCGCGACGCCAAAGACCGCAAGAAGAAACCTGCCGTCTGTCTGTAGGGCGCTGAGTTTCACAAGCGCCATCCAAGTTCAGCGGTCTTTGGCGTTGCTGCAAGCTTCGTCCTTTGCTTGCTTCCTATTCAGCTCAGCATTTTAACCATGTAAAACCAACGTTGCACGTGAACGCATGAACCATTATTTAGATTCTTTATCCATCCACTGATTAACTAAAACGGGTGCATGTGGAGGTGGTGTTGGAAGGTTAACCTAGGTTCCGTGTGTTTTTTCTGAAGTTCTGAATCATTTTATTGGGTGCGTCTAACGTCTTTTACCCACGCGGACGTACAGCATACATGAGAACGCGGCCGTCACACTACATCTTCTTTATTCGCAGGAACAAATTTGTGGAGTTTGACATGAAACCTGTTTGTAAAAAGTGTTACGAGAAGTTTCCTCTGGAGCTGAAGAAAAGACTCAAGAAACTGGCCGAGTCTCTGGGACGCAAGTGAGCCGCTCACAGATAAACAATCAGAGGAAAAATAATGTTCTAACGGTGCCTATTCACTTTTTATGTCTGCTTTTTTTTTTTTTTTTTTTTTTTACATTCCTAAATCATGCAACATTATTGATCCTCCTAAACAAACTTTAGAATGTCATAGTTATTATAAATATAACCTCAAGGTAATTTTTTAAAAATCAGTTTCACATGTGCCTTGAATGCATGAACTTTTTATCTTAAAATGTTTATCAAAGTAAAAAAAAAAGTCCTCTTTAGTAAATTCAACTATACTGTATCATATGCAAAAATTGACCAACCATTTGCATTTGAGGCTTTATACCTTTGATAGCTTATATATATATATATATATATATATATATATATATATATATATATATATATATATATATATATATATATATATATATATATATATATAAAAAAGAGTGTAGATCTAACAGATGTAGCTTTAAAAAAAACTTCTGAACTGGGAGCTGGACTGACGTTTAAACCACTATGTGCTAATATGTCTAGGATATATTTGATGTATCATCTGCTGAATTTAAATATGTAAGAATTATGCATGTTTGGAATATTTTTCTTTTTTTATGTGCTTCTGTTGGCTTTCGAGCTCACCTTCAGGTGTGCTGAGGTCACTGTGCTTTCAGTATCGATGCTAATATAAAGACACTGAACATCTGATGTCTGTCACATTTGTAGCTAAAATGACATTTGCAGAGGTTAACACAAACGCAGAAGCAGTATAGCATTAAAACAAAATGAAAATCGCTACATCACAATGTAAAATACTTGCATGGATGAGCATTCCTTTGGTACGGTGCATTGTTTGTGTTGCTCGTTTAAATTTGCAATTAATTGAATATTTCTGGAACACATTTGTTTAGCCAAAATAATCAATAAAAGCATGTCACTGAATTTCCATATAAGAAGTTTCAGATTTTTATCCTGAACATTTTATTTTCTCCTCTCTGTCAGATTATCCCGTATAAGACCTTCTGCAAAGCAGACTTTCAAATGTCATAATGGAAAGTTACAGATGTTATTAGCGTCCTGACATCGGAGCCGTGAAATTGCTTTTCCCATCATGACGCACGGAAACATCTGCTACGGAAAATTGGACCATAATATATGGAAAATATCTGCGAGTAATGTGTATGATTGATGCATTCTCTGCGTAGAGGAGTGCTAGCTTCTGTGCAGCGTTGTAAATGGAATTATTTCAAACCTTTAATCTTCCCTAATCTTTTTCTTTAATTAAAATGATAAACACACATTAAAATGCAAGTACATAAAGGCAGAACATGTGACTGCGATGCTTCCATGTTTGTGAAATGTGTCAGTAATAATCATGAAAGTGCTTTGTTGCTGCTAACAAACGCCTCCTTAGCAATACTTTCATTGAAATGACGCAAACTCTCGTGTGTTGTGAGTAGCCAGACATGGGTTTGAAGCGTATTGATTGGCAACGTGCAGCGGGAAGTGTGTCTGAGGAGATTTCTTCTCTACCTTCCTGTTTTGCACCTGGCGACGGGGTTGCAAACCCAGGAAGTGGAGTCTGAACGTGGCCCATTCTCCAAAGGTCATGTCTAGAAGGTCTTTGAGGTCGTCGGCATCACCAAAGACCAGCGCTGGCCCGTTGAGTCCATGGCTTCTTACTTTCTCAATGTATTTTCTGGGGTATTTCATTCTCTCCAACTGGGAAAAAAAGAACGAAAAGTCGTCATCTGTTATCAGAGGTGGAGAGCATTGAGGGTGATGGAAATGAGAATCACAGTGCAGACCAGCCGTTTCATGATGGCAGGTATGTAGTTCAGCTGTCTGGGCAAAAATGACCCCCTGAAGACTCTTCACACGCCTAATGACATCTTTCATATATTAGGAAGCACCATAGTAATGGAATTCCTTTTCCCCTCGGAATCTGCTCATTATCTGATTTCTGAACATTTCAGATTATTCACGTGATCGCGCACACAGCATAAATTTATACGCTTTATCAATCATGGCAGTAATCTGATTATGAGAATCGGATTGCAGGTCTGACTTTTTTTTAAATTAAAGAAGTATCTTACCTCTTTACACAAATCATCTGTATCCATTTTGATGACAGCTGTGATGGGCAGTGGAGCTAAGTTTCTCATCCACCCCAAGTCCTTCAGCCTGGATGTTCCTCTGATCTGAGCCAGCTCGGTCTTGATTGTGTGGTCGAGGTTCACGGTCGTCATCTTGTACATCTTCAGGTCTCGTATGGTGAATTGGAAATCTACAGTGAGAAATCTCTCAAACAACTCCGGATCGCCGTCCAGCTCCAGCAGATCTTTGATCTGTGCGCTCATGACGTACAGCTCAGCCTTTGCCTCGCTGAAGACTTTCCACAGGGTCTTTGAGTCATCTATGCCAGTCACTCGGTCGATGTCCGCCCTCTGCTCGGCGTCCTCCACACACTGGATGATCCAGCTGAGGCGACAGGGCCACTGATTGGCCAGGACCACCCATGCCGCCACGCGTTCCGGCTGAAGCAGCTCTATCTTCAAGGCCTTCATGATTATCACCGTCACTCGAATGGAGTTGAACACCCTCCTCATAAACATGGTGTCGTCCAGCATGTACTTGTTCAGATTCCTTTCATTGCTCTCCAGGATGTTCCTGATCCACATCTCCACTTCTTCGTTGTTCACGTCCCAGAGCGCCAAAGTCTTCTCAACCACCGGGTACGACTCTTGCCTCTCCAGCGAGATCTCCACCAAAGGTACGTCTGAGGAGGATACCTTCTTTAGATTCTCGGTTGCCTGCTTGACTTTCCCTGCGCTCCCGCCCTTGTGGATTCGGGTGAGGCTGTTGAACAAGTCTCGCTTTGATTCCTCGGACAGCGGCGGCACAGTGAAAGCCAAAGTCACGATGCAGTTCAGCAAGGCATGAGCTCTGTCCTCTTTGCTGAAGCAGCAGTCGGCAAAGTTAATTTTCCTCATGAGAACATCTGGGTTGACTGCCAGAATGGAAATGAAGGGACTCTCCTCGTCCGAAAGCAGGATGTTGATGGCCTCCAGGGTGGCGACTATTTTTGTCGGGGTGCACCGGTCCAGGTTGGTGATCTTGAGCATCACGCGGATCCGTCTCCTCTCAAACACTTCCATGAACTGAATGAAGCGAGACAGGAACCGCATTTCCTTCCTCACGTCGTTCATGAAGCCCAGTTGGCTACTGACCCGCTCGTTGTCCATCCCCTTCCTGATGGACAGATCCTGGCTGAAAAGGAGGTTCTTGCACATCTGAAAGGCAAACCTCAAACCACTTGCTGCTGGAACTCCTAATGCAGCGATGACCAGACCCTCCAGGATGCCCACCTGGCTCTTTGGCCCATGTGCCTCATGGCTTGAGTTTGATTCAGTTTCAGGAAATTTAGAAGTCATGAGTAACACCAGGAGGACAATCGGTATCACCAAAATGACCAGAGCAAGAGACCAGAGAGGGCAGCAGCACACCTTTTTGGACCTCCAGTCATGTGGACCATTGATCACTATCTGTTTTTTGATTAAACAAAAAAGAACGGAAAAAGGTTAAATACATAAAGAATTCTGCTGGACAGGTACCTCTCCAAATCTAACCACTATCCATCCATTGATCCATATATCCTTTCACCGATCCCTTTCGGACATATACAACTAATACACAAACCTTCTCCTTGACGTCTTCTTCTTCTTCGTTATTATGTTGAGCAACACGATAGAGTACCATCTGCAGCTTCCCAAAGTTCCACTGCATAGCGTGAAAGAGCCTCATGGCTATCCCGGCCCACAGCAAGTCACTCCCGGCGAAATGCCAGGCACTAAAATGCACATAAATGAATCGGACATTGGGGTGCTGGTGGTTCGTCTTTGTCCACACGGGTTTGTAGAAGAGCATCCGTCCAATGAGAGCCAGAAGACTGCACAGCGAGGGCTTGACGGAGCGAGGCCTTGAGCTTCCTCGGTATTCCTGCTCAGTCCTGGAAGCCTCCTCTGTCATGTAGACTGAAGACGACACGTGAAAATATACAGATAATAGGTGACATTTGGTCGGAATATCAAACTTCTTGGATCAATACTTAATCTATGGGCAAATCCAAATGGTAATTTCTATCTTTCGAGGTTAAAAATGTGATAGCCTTATGCTTCAAGGCCTTTTGGGTACATGAAGTAATAAAAAAACAAAAAACAAAAAAACACATATATGTCCCCTTTGTCAGGTGACTACACAGAGTCCATCAATACTTTCATAAATATTAATATTTTTCTCAAACTGAATGTGTTAAAAAACAAACAGGATCAAGGACACAGAATAAGGATGTCGGGTGTTTGTTCAGTTTTGTGTTCAGGAGAATTATGATCTGTGTGCTAAAGGCAACAATCCCCCAGAGACTAGCCGAGCGCTGTGTCCAGTTTTCAATCAGTCATGTTAGAGGCAGCTCTGAGGTGGTGCGAGGGTCATCTGCGTGCCAAGACTCGCAGTAGCTCATTTTCATGGTCTGGGTGCAGCAGATAAATCAGTGCATGAATCAATGTAAGCGTTATGCATTCACTATGTTAAAGGTGCAGTTCCTCCAGTCAACTTACTGCAGTTTAGACATTAAAGGTGAGCTTTAACTAAAGTCTGTGCTGCGAACGCCGCGCCAGAACAGCTGGAATGCATTGTTTTCATCTTAGCCTCAGGTGAGGCGGCGGACATGTTAGAGTGTGAACGTGCCTTCTATTTTCTTGAGGATCCTGGTGATTCGATTCTGACAGGCGGAATAGAGTCCTACAGTGGCCGGTGCCGAAACCCTTGTCAGGGCCTTGGAGAGCGCGTAGGCATAAATATCATCTGAAAGGGAATGATAGAAAACAGATCGAATCATTCCACATTTCATTCTGCATCCATATAAAGTTAGATGCTGTAAAACCCGTCAGGGCAAGACAAGTGTGTCACACCTTTTCAAAGAATTTAGCGAATTAAAAGTGAGAGAATTCCATTAGCTGCAGACACTAATGTTCTAACAGCACACTTAATGCTGAAGCTTTCCTGAGCAATGCAGGCGCAGAATGGCTGGTTTACTGCTAAATGCAAATTTTTGGACATCTTCAAATTCCTTCTTTGCTTTGCTGCTCATATTTTACTCAAATTGTAAATACCAGTGCAAGTCTGCGGTATTAGCAGCTGCAGTGTTAATGTCACTGTCAGCCAACAGTAAACAACAGCTAAAATGTCATCTTTATTAATATCTCTAATCATCTCTTTATTCATTCCTCAGAATAAATAAACACATGCCTCGAGGAGCAGCAGCCCAAACCAACAATAAATAAGAACTATCCCATTAAATATTTAACTGCTCACTCAAACTGTCAAATTAAAAAAGGAGCTGATGTGTTCAAACAAGCGAGCGCAGTAACATAAACGTTACAACGCTGGAAAGCAGAAGATTGTTACCTGCAGATAACATACCTGTTTTTGGCTCATACATGACGGCGGCGTGATGAGGCGTGCAGCTTTCATGGAAAAACCATCGTCAGCATGGAGCAGGACTTCAGCCACCGCTGCTGTGGAACTTCTGTTGGAGCCCCGAGAATCTAAGTTAATATCCTAATTCAAAAAATGAAAAGAAGGTTAAAACAATATATAAACCAACATCTAATCACTGGCATAGACTTTCTGCAAGGTTGTGAAATGCTCAAGTGAGACAGAGACAGCAGAACTTTCCTGTTACCTCAAGCGAAATGCTCAGCTTGAATGAATTCCCTCCAGGCGGCTCACGCAGCTAAACCAGAATTTTCACGTCACACCTGTGACTTGTGAATGTAATCAGCTTGTTTCTAAATGTCCCAGCATGCATCTGTGTGCATGTACTTTTTTAAACTCAGAAAAGTCTACAGGCTGTTTCCTATAGTCAAACATGAACACCTCATAAACAGCCTGATCAAAATTTCCTAAAGTTCCAGTTTCATCTTTCACAGGACAACCTCAATAAAAAACTTCCATAATGACACCTTAAGGTGCCTGTAATTTACAATATGGTTTAAAAAGTAACAATGGAGGTATAACTTACCTGATACAGCTCTACATGCCAGTGGTGAACTTTATTTGAAAACATCCCGAGCTGGTAAAAACTGAGAGGACCAGCAGCAGCAGATAAGGTGTGGTGATGAACCTTCAACCTCCAGGGCCGTGGTGTCGTAAAACTTTACGACACTAATAAGAGTGAAAACGACACCTGAGAAGTGGCTGTTGGTTTGCAGGCTGCTTTCCAGGAAATGTTTTTTTTTCCCCAGTGTCTCTGAAGTGTACATTTCGTCCATTTTTCTCTAGTTGTTCTAAACTCCTGCTCCCAATCATCTCTCCATTCACAGATTTTAGAGTAAAAGTAGTTCCTGGCAGCCTAAATAGTAAATGAATAATAAAAAAAAAAAAACAAAAAAAAAAAACTCATTCTTGCAGCAGCTTCTGGCATTCTCTGGCCAACTTTTCCAGTCCACGGAAAAATGTGACAAATTAGCGATTTCACACTGGAGCCCGGGGTCTGCGTGATTCATCAACGGGAATCTGACTTTGGAGTCCCTCCAGTCGAGCATGGCTGCATTGCTCAGCCTGGCCTGGTCCGACATGCGTGGCAGTCAAAGACCAAAACAGCAGCCGCCCTGTCCCTCTCGCCCCGGAGAAGGATTTACTCTGACATAACTAGTTAGTCAAGCTTTGGGAAAAAAAAAAAAAAAAAACTGCCTAGGAGCCTAATTTCCCCTGGCATTTGTACTTTCCCCCCTTCTATTTACATCTACTGCCTCAGTCACAAACGAAGGTCCTCCACAAGTTGCCATGGAATAAAAACAACAGCTTTTTTCAAAAGTGAATTCATGACACCAAAGCATGTACAAATGCTGTTTTTATGTATTGGGTTACAGGCCTGTCGTAGGTTTGCCTGATTTCAAATCACAGCAATCACATGCCGTCAATAAAATACGATCAAATGCAAATATAGGCACAAAAGCTGAAAGACTAGAAATACGTGGAGGGCTGGAAAAGGTTTTTAAAACATCATTAAAAGCAAATCTAACCAGTCAAGACCTCATACGTCAGTCTTCTGGTAACGAATAATAGTGTTAATAACATTATAGTCTATAAAGAACACACGATTGTACAAAGGCATCACAATTCCTCATTTAGTGTATAAGGTCAACATGGAGCCATTTCCCCGCGTTTTTAAACGTTATTGAAACCTCAATTTTAAAAAATTGAAAATCAGAGAAATAAACTTTATAGATGCGGGATTTCGGCTTATTATAATATCAGATCTGCCTATAAGATAATTTATCCTTCCCAAATTTTCCGGTTTATGTTTATACTTCTTGTGGTTCTCGTTTGAGCAAATGTTTTTAATCCATAATAAACACAACAGACCGGAATCAAACGGCCACGCAAACAGGTGACGATCTTTAAAAACTCCACAAGCGTCTGAGAGCAAATACTAGAATTTTAATTAGTGCATGTCTAATTAAGATTTTAAGTGCTTGGCCTGAGGGTGACTAATTCTGCCTCCACTCAGAGTACCTGACTGTTCAGCTGCTTTAATTAACTCCGCTGCCATGGAAGAAACGAGCGCCTGTGAGAGGGAGAATGAGACAACGTCTATTCTATTGGATGGTATCTCCTCTTGGCCAAACCTTGCCCTTTCACCACAAAAACCTTGCAATTAAGTTTAATGAATTCACTCTTATGTTAATCCATGATAGATATCACAAATAAATTATGGTGGAAGATTGACTTGGATTTTTTTTTTTCTGCCAAAGCCAAAGGGGAACTATAATGCGATGTAATAGGTTCGGGAGATGTAAATACTTACTGTTGTGCACACTTTAGAACATTTGCATCAGCTCTGACCCGTGAACAAGTCAAATAAAGCGTGTTCGCTATTCCGCCGTGTCGGTGCGTGAAGCGCTGAAAGGGGGCGCTATAGCATCGTACATGGATGCCCCTAAGTGACTTTTCTTGATCAGACGCCCTTCGTCACAAGTCTCTGCTCTGTTTGGTGAGTCGGAGCGGAGCGGTGACGTGCAGGAGGTATTTACTGAAAATGCGCTGCAGTGGAGAGTTTAAGATGTGCTGGAGCTGGACTGATGGCCATTTAATATAAATCAGCAGTTGCACACACACACACACACACACACACACACACACACACACAAAGAGCATAAATGCTCCTTTCTTACTTATCCTTTGTTCCTGAGGGTAGACAAGCTCAAGTATCAACACAAAGCCTGACACCAGTCTCCCTGCCCTAATTGGTCTCCAGATCTCTCATTGGGGTGATCTGATGATCGAGTCTCACTGCACACTGTTGCCAAGATGCAGGCAGAGGCCAGTGCAAGGGCCAGACCCTCGGAACCCAAGAGCTGCCAGATCTCAAGCTTTGCTATTGCTGAGACGATGATAGGTTTTCATCCTCAAGTGAAGGATCCCTGCCACAAGCTGATTCCTTGACCTTTATTGTTGCCAAGGCGACATAATGCTACTACAAATTAAGCATCCTGAATGTAATCAGCCCGAGAAACTGTCTGCTTTTCTAATCTCAGCAGACCTGGAAAAATGAAAACTCCCTTACTCCTGCAGGATTTTTCTATTTTTTTTTTTCTCAATGCTTCTGCAGAATTTACCAGCAGATAAAACGACAGCTATGAGATTGCCACCTAAGAGCACTTCTGGGGCAAGGGTGAATGAAAAGGTATGCATGCTGATTTTATATCTATCAGCACAAACATCCTGTACGTGATTATTTTTGCCTGCACCTTCAACCCCCTTTTGATTCACATTCATACACCAGATCACATCATTTCACTTTCATCTGTTTCCTGTTCCCTTTCTCTTCAAAGTTCTCGAGCAGTGCGGTTATTTCAATGTAAATAGTGACTATGCTGATATGTCTCTTAATCCACCCCTCTCATTCCATACAGCCTTTCCTCAAAACCCCTGAGGAAAAAAAAACAAGATAAGAGAAACATGCATATGTTTGTGAAGCCTTTCTGCCACACAATATCTCCTTTCCCGCCTTGTAAAGGGTAATACATTCTTCCTAATGGGGCACACAAATTCCCCATTCCCTGCTGTGTGTGAGAGCTGTATTCCCATCTGATATTACATTTATGATGCATAAAAAAAGCTCACGGTTCTCCATCTCCTCTGCAGAGCGCTGCCAGTAACCCAAACTGTCCAAAAGCTGCGCCTGTGACAACGGACATCATTACGCATTTTCTCTCTGTGTGGCTGCCTCTTTGAATTCCTCTCCATGCCTCTGTGAAATCTACTTTTATCCCACTGTGAAAGAGTATATCTACCAGGTGCAGACTGAGCTTGTCTCTGGGTGGTGGCGCCGGAATGAGTGTCCACTCATGGACCCTTTTTTTTTTTTTTTTTCACCAAACGCGCATGTGTGCACACATTTGAGCCTACCCGCTGATCTCACCTCCTGGTTTATTGTCAATATCAGATGGCTCAAGGGCTGTAGGGGATGACGGCTGTTGACAAGACCTGGATTATTGAGGTGAGGATGATGGCAGCTCTTGCAGTGATAGAATAGCTGTAAGTTGAGACCCCTTGGAGGGTCTTATTAGGCTGTTATGAAAGCTGCTCCTTTCAGACCTTCAGCAACCAGGAAGGTACAGCTAAGAAAGAGCGCACGCAGTGTTCCCCCAGCTTCCTGTTGCCAGCCCATCTACTCATTTCTCTCACAAACACACACATGCACCGTGGTAGACTACCCCCTATCTGAGGTTTTCAGTCAACACAGCCTGGAGTCTCTGATCATTTCAGAAAGAAAGGCTTCATCACATAAGAGCACTCATCTGTTCGTGTGGTCTGTATTTAATGGACACGCAGGCTACAAAGGTGTGAACTAACACCAACACCTGCTATCAGGATGAAAACGGCTGTGAAAATGAGGTGCAGACCAGTATTTCTGCCACACACAGATTTACAGTGAACGGACAGAGCCAAGTTAGCTGAAGTATTGATGCAAAACTCAATGTGCAGATGTAAACAATGCAAGCCTAATAAATGCTAACATGCGTGTTCTGTCGCTGTGCTGTAGACGGTGTGAAAACTCTGCTCTCTCACTCTCTCTCCAACAGTGACCATGCATGATTAGTAACAAGATTGAAAATAGCTGTTAAATGCCTGCAACACATTTTGAAGCAAAAAAACTGTCCCTGCCGTCTGCGACGTTTACAACGGTGTCTAATTTCAAATTAGCCGTGGAAAAGGCTGACAGTTTGAAAACACCAGTGGAGGTTTAACGCCAAAGTAAAATGCAACTTTGATACATTCTGCTAGAGAAATGTGGATCATTGCAGAGAGGAGTTGCTTCTACTACGAGTACTACTACTAATATAATATCGATATACACTGCTCAAAAAAATAAAGGGAACACTAAAATAACACATTCTAGATCTGAATGAACGAAATATTCTTATTAAATACTTTTGTTCTTTACATAGTTGAATGTACTGACAACAAAATCACACAAAAAATATCAATGGAAATCAAATTTATTAACCCACGGAGGTCTGGATTTGGAGTCACACTCAAAATTAAAGTGGAAAAACACACTACAGGCTGACCCAACTTTGATCTAATGTCCTTAAAACAAGTCAAAATGAGACTCACTAGTAGTGTGTGTGGCCTCCACGTGCCTGTTTGACCTCTGTACAATGCCTTGGAGTTACATTGTGTTGTTTAAGTGTTCCCTTTATTTTTTTGGGCAGTATACTTTGATTCAGGGAAAAAGCATCTTTTCGGAAATCTCCGACAGCCTCGTATTCCAATTTCGGGGCACAAAGATGGAGCAGCTCTTCAGCATCCTGGCTGGAGAAAACCAATAGGTAGACAGAGAAATGTCAATGTGAATGTGAATCATGAGAGGAGAATCTTTTAAAGTGACTCTCGGAACTCATTCCAAACCGCTTCTCTCAGTTGTGAGAGATCCCACTGTAAACCATTGTCACTGGGTGGACTCGTTTGCATAATTCCACTCTTCTGCTCTTCTGTAGTTCCAGATCTCTTTTTTTTTTTTCCTGGCTCCCCCTGCATCCTTGCCGTCCATGCACACACACAGCGCCCGTACATGCACACACACCCACACACGCACGTACCCAGCTGCCACTTGTTGCTTTGGAAACAGGGTGGAAATGCGGAGAGAATGACTGTAGGACAAAAATGGGAGTGCTGACAGAGGAGGAAAGATCTCGGTAGTGCGAACGTGTAAAGACGAAGAGGGGATGAATGAACGGGACACCAGCAGGAGAAGAAAAGGAGACAAGTGAGTGGAGGACAGGGGATAGAAAAAGGGAAGAGTGATTGAGAGAAGAGAGGAAACCACTGTGCAATGAATGGAATACAGAGCAATTTTCTGTTACTTTAAAAGTAATTTATCTGTGTCGACAGTCTATTAGTCATGTACTCGAGTGTAACCCTCCAACACCCACTATCACACCCACTCTGTGTGTGTGTGTGTTGCAGTGTGCGTGAGGGTGTTGCTTTTCCTCCAGGGATGTTAGCTGGTTGGGAGGGAGGCACTGTTAAATCACACAGATAAAATCAATATGTAGTTAACGGTGGGACTTCTCTTTCACACTGAACACTGGGTAATCCAACATTTGCTGTATGCACTTTCAGGATGATTAGCTTTAAAATTTGAGCACTTACCTGTAAGGGAGCAACACTTCGCCTCCCCTTGTTTTTCTTCTGCAGATGCGGATGGATGGATGGAGGGCACCAGCCTCTGAGAAATAACAGCATCGGTTACAGTGACGTGTGAGAAACAGTAGTGATTATGAATCCTGACCACGGGGCGCGAAGGAAGAAACAGAGGGATGTTACAGATAACAAACCACAGTGGAAAGAAGTCACGGTATCAAGAACGTGATGGGCTTGGACACAGGAGATGATCTCGGTTTCCCATAACAACGGCCCTTCTCCTAAACCAACCAATCTGGTGGAATATAGATATTTAAAATACTTTAGTATATGTCAGTCATTTAATCAAGGTACAGTTTCTGTGTTCTCTTGTGTTTCTATATGTTTTTACACAGCCCCGCACACTAGTAATCCTTACTTGCAATAAGTTCACTCATGATTTGTTCTGAAGTGGTCGATGTTAATTTTAACCATTTTTTTTTTTTCATTTCAAAGACGTGAGCTGTTCTTTGACTTGGACTCAGAGGAAAGTACTGAATTCAAGTTCTTTACATTTAAACAGTATAAAGCAGGTCAGGGCCATCTAAGAAGGGTCACTGAATTTTAAATTGTTATATATAAAAGGGCCAGTGTGTAAGAATTTTTCTGGGTCCTTAACATCTTCAGCCAGCATAATGATTAAATTAATGATTATTTTAATCCAAAATGAGCCACAATCCATTTTTAAACAAATGTTTAATTGCTAAATTTGGTATTTGGGAGCACAAGTTTATTTGAAAAATAGTGAAAAAGAAAACCCTCAAAAACCCAACAGCACTATTTATTTATATAGGTGAGGCGAGCTGTTAAAATTCAGCTGTAGCCTTAGTGTTACTTACCATGAATAGGTGTTTCTTGCCCTCCACTGAGAGGCTGCACATTGTTAACCCTGCTGGCTTGAGATGAAAACCCTGCAGAGCCACATCCTTTGCCTCCCCTGCTGCCTTCTGCCTCTCAGCTCTCCCACTGCCTTAATAAGCCAAACAGCATGTCTTGTTCTAATCACTGTGATGCATGAGCATCGCCTTATGTGCTGAACCTCTCATAATTAAGTTATTCCCAACAATAATTAGCATAATTATACGTATCTGTCTAAGCATTAAGGACGTTGCCATACGTGGAGGTGGAACTTATGGTGGTATTATTCTCATCAATCTTTGGAGTTTGTCAGTGAGTATTGTCTTGTTTAAGTGTTTTGTGTCGTCAAATGTGACATGAAAGAGCTAAAAGGTTTGGATCAACAGAATAATACAATTCAAGCCAAGAAAAACAACCGATAATCATGGGCTTAAAAAAAGCCTACATATTCAAACGTCAAAAGTGGCATAAAAACACCCAACAGTAACCTGCGGTCATATGTAAATATGACACTGAAACATAGAGAAATATAAAAATTCCACATGGTATTCCATTAGAATTGGGGATTCCTGCTTATATTCCTGCCAGATAAACAGCTAAACTTTCACGCTGACTTCAACAACACCAGGAACCTAAACTGCAAAACACACACAAACGGCCTGAGAGTGTTTGGTCCCATGCAGAGATGATGGCTCACAGCAGAAGCAATAAAGTCCTACAGAAGCTTACTGTCCTCAGGCTCTACAGAGAGTCTAAACTGATCCAGAAAAAGAGAGAACAACAGCCAGAAATGCAGATTACAGCAAGGCCTATTATTCTTAAAAATCCATTGTAATTGCTGCCAGCGACCTGTTGATATTTATACAACACAACTACTGATAGGCTATATTCAAGCTCTGCTAAGCACGATAGATTTTTACCCACAATTTGCTTAATAATCGCTCAGATGAAGGATAAAAACCAGGGGTGGCAGACAAATGACACACGTTAGAGATTCAGTGGTGTAGAGTCGCAGACATTAGCCCACGCAGATCAACGCACACAACAACACACCACAGGTTTTAAAAGCAATAATACTGAGTGAGCTGAGTGATTAATGTGAAGTAACTTTACATGCAGCCGCCTGTAATTGGAAACCAATACATCAACAACAGAAACATCCAGAAATGTCTTAAAAAACAACAAATAATGTAAACACAATTTAGCACGAGAAAGTTCCTCATTTCAATCCTCCACGGCCGTGCCCTCATCTCTTTGCTCACACATGCATTTTGGCATAAATAAGAGCAGAAGATTGGATTTTTATCAGTTGCACTTTAGAGCATCACCCATATATGCACAGGAATGCTCCAGGCATTGACTAAACCCTTGAAAACTAAATTCTGTAGATTAAATTAAATACTTTTACTTGTTTTAACAAGATCTGGCAGCAGCCTTAAAGCAATTCTGTACATTTGGCCAAACACACAGGGATCTACATATTTTAGTCCTACACAGACACTTTCCTCCATTGTGGGGGTATGGAACTGTAAACAAGCCCCCCAGCTGGAGTTTGGACTGTAATCTCTCTGAGACAAGAGAAACTCTTCAGCTATGACACAGCCTGGGCATGAAAACAAGGTGGCACCTGTTCTTTCCTTTAGAGCAAAACATTATACTAATCCAAAGGCTCTCCAGTAACAAACCCGACGTGGACGTTGTCATGGTCCTTACCAACAGGTAAAAAAGGAAAGAAAAGCAGTATGAGCTTGAAGTGTGCTTCAAGTAAAGCTTTTAAAACTCTCAATGTCTAGAATCACCTCAGGGCGTCGGGAAGCCATTTAGGGGAGCGCTAATGGGGCGGAATAAACAATGGAAGAAATGCTCTCTCACTACCAATGCTCTCAAAGCTCATGGTGGTTCAGGCAGACTGGAAGTAGAGAGAATATTCATGAGCGCAGTCCCAGAAGCGTTGTTAACGACACAAGCCCGCCTGCTCCTGCAGACCTCAGCCCGAGCTGCACTCGCACAACTTTGATCGTGCAAATGAAAACGCCGCAGACGTTCGGTCACGCATAAGAGCAGTGGAATAAAGGGCTCTGAACATGCTCTCAGATCTTCTGAAAATTATAATCAAACTCTGCGGCTTCTGTTGGAAAAGCTAATATTTGCTGCTGTGGTCAGAAAGGGTTTTGCACTAGAGCTGCGCCTCTCAGAGAAACAACAGAATCGCTCGGAGAGGTCATGTGGAATGAGGTATGATGCAACTGGAAGAAATTCAGAATATTTATTTATTGGACAAAATGACCCAGCCCGAATTGATATGGAAATTATAATCCTTGCAAGCCGACCCAGTACAACGTGGGCTTTGAACTGTCAATAAGCCTGGAACCAGACTGGCTGTCTGCCTGAGCCTTGGGGAGGCACCCAGAAGCTTAATTAGAAAGTCTATTTTTTCATAATTATGAATGATAATGAATCCACTGGAAATAAGGTTGACGGAGGCTCTGCTGAGATATTGATTGAAAATATGGATTAGATGATTACTTTTCAGATCTGATCTGTTCCTGATCTGATCTGATTCTGAACTTCAGAAAAAAACAACAACAACAAAAAAAAAAAAACAAACAGGTTAACGCTCTTTAATTGTCAACCTGTTATTTCATAGACGGTATGGTTATGGCCCCACGTTTGAGATTTCTAATAGTCAGAAAGACAATGTTTTATGCATAGACGTGAATGTTATAGTAGAAAATACCTTTAGCATACAAAGTGCTGTGTTGTTTTAAGATATGCGTTTATGCTGCCCTGACGGCCAAACGTGGTTAAATATGAACATTACAATTCATCAATATTATGTTCCAGCTCATGTCGCTTTTGCAGTGTAAAAAAATAATTTCAAATTCTCGTTTTGATTTATGTTTGATATATCTACAACATTGACCCTCTGGGACGGACATGTTTGTGGATGCAGGCATTGAAAAATTGATTTTGTTGTCCAGCAGCCAAGTTACAGTATCTCCAACACTTGAAAAAGGGAGGGTATTAAGGAAAAATTCAATTTATGGAATCCCTATTTTCTAGACGCCACAAAGTCTTGCACCCTGGATCTTTAAGGTTTCCGCAACTGACCGTCGACTGTCTGCCTACCGATTCTACATTTTAAAGTTCTAATAAAAAAAAGAAAAATGTGTGCAGAAAAATGACTTGTTCACACGTTCAAAGCTGCATCATTCGAGTTAAAAACAAGAATATCTACGGAGAAATGTAAAAACCATGTATGTATGATGTAAATATGCTTTTAAGACCAAAAAAAAAAAAAAAAAAAAGACCTACAGATAAGTCTGCTCTCTGTTGTTTAAATTTATACTTCAATATTAAACTCACTGCTGGAGCGAGGGAATGATTGGTAGACGAGATAAAATAAGATAATAAGATAGTTGATAATACTGTGATCAAATAGAGTGAGCATCCACTGACATTTTCAGTCAATATTACACACACAAACACACACACACACACACACACACACACGCACACGCAGTAATGGGCCAGCGTGTGGTTGAAATTCTCTTTGATGCTGCCGATGCCCCTACTGTTTTCTCTATTACTCTGTGCACATCAAACAGGTTGTTCTGGAGGAAAAAGGAACACAAAACTGTGAGCCGCCAATCAGCTCATTCTGACACTGGGCCTTGAAACAGGCTCCTTTTCTCTTTAGCTTCTCCCCTTCCAATATTAAATCATTCCCTTTCTTGTCTTTTCTCCTTTTGTAACTCTTGCTGCTGTTTTCCTCATACTTTTCAATGCCAAAGGCTTTATTTTGCACCAAATCCAAACAGCATCTCGCCATTATAGCTCAGCCGTCCTGACTTTGTGCTTCTGCCTGACCCTCCTGTGAATTCGTATCAGTCACCATTTGCAGCGGAGCTTCACGGCCACAGCGTGTTGCTGCTCTGCTGTCTACGTGACTCCTCAAACCTTTGTCAAACGTGTCCTTCTTTGTCGGCGCACAATCTACAAATGTGCTCTACAAGGTCTTGCCGTGCTCAGAGGTGAGGACATGGATTCTCTGCAGGTGCTGGCTTGTGCTTTGTGCACGCGTGTGAGCATGTGCTGCGGATCCACCAAACTTCACATGAGCCTTTTGGTATTGATGACATGATGCGATCTCCAGCGTGATCTGGACTTGCTTGTCGCACCCCCCACCAGCCGCCAAACCCGATCCTATAATTCTACAGTTACCTCCAAAGCCCCTGTAACCTTTCTCCTCCAATCCCACCTGTCAATCATGCTGCAGCACAGACTCACAAGGACTCCTGGTTCGGTGTTAATTGAACACTCCGAGTTGATATTGGAATAAACCAGTATCCCTTATCTGTGATTCCTGAGGTGAGCCATCCCAGAGCCATTATTAATCACAACACAAAGCCCGGGGACCGTCTGACAGCAAGGAAAACATTTAAAAAGCGAGGCTTGGCTCAGCTATACTTAGAGATGTGCTGGCTGCAATGTTCATGAATTCACTGGTTTTATATACTGTATGTTAAAGGCCAAATCTGGAAAAAATACAAACACTGAAGTGTTTTTTTTTTCTGTGCTTTTTGACAATGTAGACATATATGATTTCTTAAAAGTGTGGAAAAATAGCTCAGAAGCACATTTACCCTCTTTAAAGGTCACAGTGCAAAGATGTTGCACAGGGGGTGTCTCCATTTGTACTCACTTTCAAATGCAGAAGGCAATTTTGCTTCAGCAGGTGGAGTCTCAGGCCCAGGAGAAGCGGGAAGCTGATTGCTAATATTTTTAGGGCTCGTCCACACAGTGACCGACCACATCAAGGCCGGATTCTAAATTGCAGGATTTGAGTCCTCACTGTTCTATTGAAACTGTTTCTATCCAATCACAGACAGCTCCTCTGTGGCCAGGGGCATGCCTCCCCTTTGCAAACTGACTAATTCACCATGGCATCAGTAGTGGGGCGGTGCACCATCAGAGTGAGGTTGTAGCCACAGGGGGAGTCTCCATATCTCAGAAATTACAATGAATTTTCCCTCCTGCCAAATTATGAAAAATTACGTTTTATTTCCTTCTGCAGCAAAGGAGGACATGCTGCATCTTAAATTCACCAGCTGCATTTTTTTCCACTTAAAATTAAAGCATGGATTTAATTTTACAAAAAATAAATAAATAAATGAATAAAAACAATAACAAAAAAAGTCCCCCAAAATGCTGCTAATGACACTCTTGGGGTATGTGTGATGCTGATTACAGATACTCTAGTTTTTTGGCCTTCGGAAATTGCAAGCCTTGTTTCCAAGCAGACATTTCTTTGTTCCCTTTCTTAGAAATATTAGTAAATTTCTGAAGGTACAATATGCAAGACTGCAGCCGGTGTGACCACAACCATCACAATCCATCACAAAAAAATGCTGTTAAAATAACTTTGAAGCGTTTATTCAGTTTA
The DNA here is from genome assembly GCA_015343265.1 of Pao palembangensis. NCBI lineage: Eukaryota > Metazoa > Chordata > Actinopteri > Tetraodontiformes > Tetraodontidae > Pao > Pao palembangensis. Next base: position 13,019,846 of record CM027081.1, read on the forward strand.
AATGTTCGTTGTGCAAATGTAGCTTCGCGTGTGAAGAAGAAGCACAAACTGCGAAATTTTCTCTCGGAGCAGCGTGGCTGCTTTGGAATGTTGCTGCGATCTCTAAAGGGAACAAGGGTGAAACGTCTGTGACAAACCGTCCTGGGTCTGCGCCCTTCGGCTTCCTGCCTCCAAAAGCTGGGAAGGACTCAGGCTGTCTCCGGCCCTGTCCCTCACCTGATCAATTCACTGAGAAAAGGTTCACTTCTTTTTTTCTCACAGGCCACAGTTTCCATCTAGCGAGGGGACCTTGGATAGAGATCAGACTGCAATCAATGGAGGCTGTCATTATGGGATTAGCTCTACCTGCAGTGTGGTCACATACACCTGGAAGCTGGCCCTGTAATGAGCTGGTAATGGAGAAAGTGACTGCGTGCGCCCTGGGGAAAATTAGTGCTTTGCGCACCATATTTAGAAACAATGCTGGGAGTATTAAATGGAGGGTACGAGAAACAACATCAGCACAAAGAGCCTGTTTCAGGTTTATGAGGCGAGAGCTGAAACCGTAAAGCTAAATTCACCCTGACAACAACAGGAGGAAAATATTTGTGTTTTTAAATCCAGGAAATTTTAGCATTAAAATCAGATTTCACTGAAAAAAACAAAATGGGCATGACTTTCTTTGGAACTCTGCCAAACTGGTAGATATCAAATAAAAGCAGTTGACGGGTGGTGGGTGAAAATCTTCGCCTGGGTGGAAAAAAAAAAACTCCTGACAGGCAAGGTCGTATCGGTGGAAATGAAAACAAAACCGCACCACAGGGGCTTTTTTCTTTTTTTTTAACCACCACGAAGACTACGGCCTATTGGGGAGAAGTCTAGGTGTCTTCATCAGATTTCTCATAATCTCATAAATCACATCACATTATGTTAATCACCTGGATAATCTGATAACTCGAGTAATGATTGGAGATTCCTGGTCATGCAAACAGGCTCCATGTTTGGAAAGAACCGAAGAGGTTTTGAAAAACACATATCCGGTGGCTGATCCTGGCTGATGCTGCTGATGTGATCGTCATGTTCCATGAAGGCCCCCACCTCAAACAGTCCTTATGATATTGACCTGAAGGATCCACAGAGGTTATTTGCAACATTAGAGATTTTTAAGGAAAATAATTATGGTGGCATTTAGACGTTTAGCTCCAGAGCATGGCTGTGCATTTCAGCATCAAGCAAACCCTGGCAAGGCTCTGGAATCCTATTATTTATTAATTAGTGTGGGATTGAAACACAACCTTCCCCTTCTACACACACACACCCACCCACACACCCACACACACACACACACACACACACACACCTTGTTTACGAAGCCAGGTTTGAAAGCGCACGTAGAAAACAGCGTTCCGTACTCTGAACTTGAAAAGGCCTCATTCTTCTCAATAGCTCCTCATTATGCAGCCCGCTGGTGTTTGAGTTTGACTGATCATTCATAAAACATGCAGGCCTCTCATGAATTATTATGAGAGAACATCCAATAAATTGTTTTAGATGGCTTATTACAACAATGTTACTGGCCTGGCATGTTAAATTATTTGCAATCTTGTAAATTACAGGGGATATTTGAAAATAACCCATTAACGCCTGGCTGTGACATTTCAACATCAGAACCATCTCTGCCACCAGCTCTTTCTAATCACGAGGTATTTTGTCATCAATCACATTTCATTAAGTCTTTAATAAGCTACGGACAGAAGTTGAGGAGATAAATCTGGAGGCATCAGCAGGGGTTCGGAGGGGAGTTTTATGAATAGATTAAATGTGATGAATGCTGCTGTGTTATGAAGACGTTTGCATGCAAGTGTGTTTTTCCAAATAAAAATGGCTGTAAGTGGGATGAAACCAAGTGAAGCCAATAAAAAAAACAAAAAAAACAACCCACATAAACATACTTGAAGTCCTGTGTTAGTATCAGGCACGAAATTGCATTTTAAATTATATTTCAATCTCTCTCAAACATCAGAGAAATCATGGAATCATGACAACGTGGCTGTATTATTGCTCTCATCTGTCACTCAGTTTCTAAAGACCCACTAAATAAGCACAGTCTGGAGAGAATATGGATGTTTTTAAAAAGATTTTCCCTTAGAGTCAAAGGCATACGTTGGGCTTGGCTGACCCTCTGTGTCCCCCAGCGTCTCCATCCTTCAAGTCCCTCGAGGACAGCAGTCAAACTTTTAGGTATATATTTCAAGTTGTGTAGAATCAGAAGGGGGACAAAATCCTGCTGTGTTCCCTCAAATTCAGGTTATTGCAGTTTAACAGTGCCTGCCATTCTAACCGTCTAGAATATTACAATTTTAAAACGAATGTAACCAGAAGAGCAATTAGAAGGACGCTTTTGTAAATCCAGAGAGGGAAAATTACTTTTTTTTTTATTCCGTACACACACATCAGTATTCATGAGGTGCTCAAGGGCTCCTTGGCAGTGCTCTGAAAATGTCCTGTCACCTCTCTTGTTGTCACTTTCCAATTTTTGGTCTACAATTTGGGTCTCAAACCAGAAACCTGCCAACTCTCAGCCCAGTCCCCAAGAGACTGAGCCAGCTCTTGAATCCATCCCTCCATCTCTCATTCATATAAATTGTGCTTTGATGCAGAGAAAGAAACAATTTCTCCTCCAGCTGTTAGCTGCTATAGTCAGCAATGTGATTTAGCCAGCCTAGCATGTCACTGATAGTATAAATTTAAATAAAAAAACCCCCAAAAAACAAAAAAAAAACTACTGGTTAAAAAAATGAAGACTGGGATGAATGTAACAAATTAAACTGTGTCAACAGTAAATTAATGTAGATGTGCTTGTATGAAATTTTTGCAAGCAGCAAGTTGTGCTCAGCTAATTCCTTCAGCTGAATTCATTATTATAACAAGCACAGTTAAATGTCAAGGATTTACTTTACCCTGGTTCCAACATCTGATTTATTTGAAATGTGTTTTCACTTTTATGCAGGTTCATTCAGCCAGATTAAGATTCCAGGATTGTAGTCAACGTGGCTCCTGCAAGCAAAGACATGAAAAGCGCCACAGATGAAGGGAGTGGAGCCATGGAGAGAGTTGTGTACATTTATTACCTGCCTGCACCCACCGCGTTTGATCCAAACCTCTGTGCCTTTGAAGAGTGTATACCTTTGTGCAAGGCCAAATAAAGATGTGTGAAAAACCCTGTATGCGAGTGATTGTGGCGTACACGTGCATCCACGAGAAATCTCACCCACACTCCAAAGAAACCATGTTTAATGTATACATACAGTATATGCCTGGAAAGCTAATCAGAATTCACTTTCCAAGCTTGAAGAAAGATGATTTTCTTTTTTAGTCTGCTGTGATAGTTTGCTTAGCACAGCTAAAGATATTTTTTTCTGATTAAAGAAGAGCCTGAAAAAGCCACAGAACTGCTCAGAAACAGAAGGCCAAGGTAGCAACTGGTAAATGGTTTTGTGAAACTTGGTATACAGTATGGTTACACGTGAAAATAACTGGAGTGGTACACTTTGATCTGGACTGGACTCTGTTTCCTTGTGGATAAAGAGTCCCACTTCATGCTGTGCCAGCTAACCAACCAACCAGTCAAATAAATAAATTCCAAAGCAACAAACACATTCACTTTTCTGTTATGAGAGCCCAAAACTTTTAATATAAAATTGACGAACTAATAATACAATCAAAAGGCAACCGCTTGAACAATGTTTGAGATGGGACTATTGTTGTATCCAGACAGAGCTGGCAGGGGGACTCCAAATCATTCCATCTGAGTAACTACTCTTAACTCTAAAGACGTGTTTAAAGCCCTTAAAAGTTCATTTGGCTGCTTCTGCACCAACTGAAAAGATATTGAGGAGAATTAAAGAGTTTCATTCTCTGAGACGTCCCAATCTGTGTGGTGCTGCTGAGTAAATCAATCTAAGCTGAGAAAATAACGATATATTCTATATAAAAAAAAGCAAAACTATTTGTTCTGCACCCCACAGAAAGTTTCACTCATGACTCCGACACAAAGACGGGAACAAATTGGATTTAACTTTGTCATGTAAAATAATGACAACCTGCCTGGAGACAGTCTTTGTTATATGTTTATTTGCAAACAGATTTATTTTTATTTAGTATTTCTGGGAAATCAACTATAAAAAAATACTGATTTATGTGTAGCCCCCTTGATGGGAAGCTTCCTGTTGTGCAGAGATGACAGAGGCGGAAAGCAGAAACAACGATGGAGGCGATGAGCTATGAAGAAGAGCAGGAAACAAGAGAAACGGAGGAGCTGTCAGTCACATTTTGCCTTCTTAGGGTTTAATATCTTTTTCTAATGCACATATCTAAACCCTCTCCTCATCTGCTGTCAGCGGATGCCAACCAGATGTCAGTTTAGCTCTGGATTTCCAGCTCACGTCGAGGCTACTGAAGGTCAAATCCCTAACAATGAGCTCATTTTAATGGGAGCGAGCGTAAAGCCGGTGATAGTCTTAAAATACACTCGACAGTGGAGTCGGTTCAGGGACTTAATGACATTTATCAGTGCACTGTCTGCAGACCCTTTCATTCATTATGTATAGGATGGCCGGCAACTAAATTTTATGCGATTTTTACACTTGTTCGACATTGCTGTGCAAATAGGCGGCATATACGAGATATGATAGAAGCGCTGCGGCCCACGTTATCAAATGCTGAATAATACAGTAGAGCAAAAGTCAAACTTGAAACCTTAAAAAGCAGATTTATCTCTGAGTATCGTCTTAAGTTGTGGTGCTTTGACTGGAAGAGACTGTGTGAAAACGTCTGTAGATAAGTCACCAAATCCCCGGGAGGAAATTCTTACATGTGATTTCTCTGGCTTTAATTTTGTCACCCGTGTCCTGGAATTTGAGCCGCTGCTTCCAAGCATCAGCTTTTCATAGAGCGTTGGGACTGCCAGACACGCCGCTGCATGCGGGTGAAAGACGTCAGTAAAAGTTTTTATCCTTTTCAAGGAAACCTTTCAGTCCAGTTGACACAGAGAAATCTACTTTGGATAACCATGACCTGGATGATTGAGAATCTACACAGACATCATGCGCAACATTTAATAAGTTGTGATTAAGCACAGCCACAATACTCCTGCTCTGTTGTGTTATTACCATATCGCAGGTAAAGACTGAAAATCTGGAATTAGATTAGCATTGGTGCTATTAAACCTGACTTATATATATGGCCATCTCTCTCTCTTAAAACCAGATTTCCACAATCAATCACTCTTATTGGTAAGAAAACAAGCACATGTTGGTTGAAGAGTCTCAGAAAAAGAAATGAACACTTAGCCTGTGACATAAAACGATCATGATCCAATTTTTATGGCAGCAGTCATTCATTACCCTAACATGAGGCATTGATCTCCAATGTGAGCCTGTTATGAGCAATGACAACCTGAAACTATTAACATTTTTTTTTTTTTTTCAAACAATGATGAGTTGAAGCATATGGAGGAAAAGCAATATATCTGACAAGCCAGCCATCTGTGTTCGTGTGTGTGTGTGTGTGTGTTTGTGCATTTCCTGAAGGTTCAGAGGTGTTTCCTGGTGACAGGGACATAAACCTGAGCATAAATCACAGTTTTAAGTGTTCTACATTCACCGTTCTTGTCGGCCTTAGTTCAGAAATGTTCCTTGGACCTTGTACATATTGTGAAAGATCAATATTTGAATTTAATGGCTGACTTTCATTACTTAAAAAAAATCACTTTTATCCTAAATGCAGCGATAGTAAGTCCATAAATTCCATCCGAAGCGTGAAGCTGGTGAGGTAAATTCGAACCGGTCATTTGAATCAAGATGAACCCTTCCTCACCACTGCGCCGTTCCAAACGCTCACTCACCATCCTGCACAAAACACTGGCATGAAAAGGAGGCTTCAAAGAGTGGGACGCCTCTACAAAGCAGCGGTTGGAACTTCAGAGGCTCCAACAAACAGAAGCTCTCATGGCATCCAGCCACAATATGCCTTTCCTTTTTGCATATGTGCATAGGATGACGGTAAACATTATGTCTGAATTTGAATAAACTATGTAAATAATGCGACGACTCAAGAATACCATCGCCAAATGTGAGAGTATTTTTTCCTGGATAGATGAAAGTCTGAAAGTGATTTTAAACTGGCATAAAAATTTCATATTTTACCACTGTCTTTGTTGGAAAGCTTTCCTCTCAAATTGAGGGGGGACAAAAAAATTCTGCCTTTATCCATCAGACCAAGTCTGTCTAATCACTGGAGTGAGTGATTACATCAGATCAAACAAATCTAATTTACGAAAGGGCTGTAATTGCTTTTAACATTTAGAAAGTCCATTTCTTATCATTATGGTCATTAAACTAACCCCTGTTGTTGGTCTCATATTTGGCAACTCAAACACAGTCACAATTGTGCGCGGGTAATTTCAGAGCATTTTCTAATTGCCCTTTCCTTTCAAAACTGTTGGAAAATTGGTTGTTAGCCACCTCGCAGGCCATCTGTCCCTTTATCTTTCAGGATTTCCAGCCCGAGTTCAGGAGTAAACACTCCACCGAGGCGACACTCGCCAGGGTAGAAAATGGCCTGTTAATTGCGGCAAATAGTCAGCTAACATCTGTCAAGTATTTGACAGAGGACACCAGGGTCCTGTTTGATCCTGAGGACCGCGCTGCTCTTCAGGGAATGGTACTTGGCGCTGTCAGAAGACACCGCGGCGTGCACAAGACCTGCGTTTGAGCATCACAGGCTGTGACACGGCCGGCCTCTGCGAACAGATCGTCAGCCCACATAGAGAGGAGCTGTTTTTTTAAGCCTGCAAGCTACGGATATGATGTAAGCAGGCTTTTGCTTTGTTTTGAAAAACGCAATTTGTCAAAAAACAGGAGTTCAAGTTGCGAATCCCTCAATCTAAAAAAAAAGAAAAAAAAAGTCACCGTATGATTGCAAAATAATACCGTAGCTCTACACATCCGTCATTACTGCTGACGTCATCCGTCACTACTACTTTATTTATGTCACATTTCTTACAGTCAAATGTGTCCTTAGGTGTGCCTGACCACCACACCAGTTGTGTCAGGATATTTAATTCTAATCAATTATTCAGGCTTTTAGTCTGTGCTAAAACATTTAACATTTAATGATTGCAGTGCAAAGATATCAATAGCTGTAGTTTCCCAAAGCAAGCATAAGACATATTAACAGGAAGAGGTGTGAGCAGGTTTATCTGGGGGTAGGGTATCCTGCTGATGGCTGCCTGGTTAGAGGCGGGGGAGGGGGAGCTATGGCAGAATTTGCATGATTGTGACAGCTGTGCAGGGTGGTGCAGCAGTGCAGCCGTTAGCGCTGTTTCCTCACAGCAAGAAGGTTTTGGGTTTGAATCCCCTGGGGGTCAGGGGCTTTTTTTGTGCGGAGTGTGCACATTCTCCCTGTGTTTGTGTGAGTTCACTCTCACAGTTCAGCGACATTTTGAATGCATTTGGGGGAACTGGTGAATCGGTGACTCTAAACTGACCTCAGGTTAGGTTAGAGGGTGCACCCCGCCTCTTGCCTGAGGGCAGCTGGGATGAGCTCCTGCCCGTGACCCCCTTAGGAAAATGTGGTGGTAGATGGAAGGATGGATGAACAGAGTAACGCATCATATTTATTTTGTTGTATTATAGACAACGTTTCAAGGCATTTTTGCCATTTTCAACCACAACTTTGACGACCCAAAAGAAGAATTCTAAGCCACAAAAGTCTAGTGCCATTACTGTATAAAACAACAACAAACATTTCAGAGCTAAACTCTGGTTTATCCCTCCCTAGAATTCAATTATGGTGCTGAATAGACAAGCGGTAGATGAGGGAGGAGAACAGGAGACTATTCTGTTTGCAGAAAGCATTTCCATTTACTTCCTTCATTTTAATGCATAAGGTGTTTGTGAAATATGACAGGGATGGCTGATGCGTGAGGGTGTTTGTGTTGTTTCCTGTTTGTGTGTGTGTGCACGCATGTGTGCTTGTTATAACAGAAGGGAAGCAATAGGAGAGGCAGAAGATGAACATGCTTTATGACAGTAGTAAAATTCTCCATGGTCCGTCTGCTAGAGAAGAGCCAAGGGCAGAATGTTTATGGCTCCCAAACATTATAAACTACCCCTGTGCATTTACCTCTGCTGTGTTTGGCCAGCCGTGTCCCTCTGCAGCAGAACAGGTTTTGGACTGGTGTTTCTCTTCATGAATACTAACTATTCCTCTGTTTCCCTGCCTTTAAATATATCTTTACTGTTTCCAGCCTCACCTGCTGCTAAATTCGAGAGCAGTGAGGTCTGACGCCATGGAGGGATTTATTTTTTGCCTTTCTGTCTTTGCTAACCAAATAGAACTGCAAAGCTGCATTAATGGCCTAACCACTCTACAGTTTAACTGAAGTCTGTGATTAGCAAGATGAAATGTTGCTTATTTACAGTATGGAATTTCGTGTTCATGTTAAATAATGACCATATCAAAGTCCTCTCACGTATATTGTTATTCACTCAATAAAACCATATGTGCTGCCTTACATTTAAAAAAGGAAGAAATGTTAATGAAATATCAAGGTAGGCATAATGACTGTGAAACATACAGATGCCTAAAAGTGATGCTACAGGGGAGCCAGATAAAACCACCTGTTAGTGTGAGGTTCAGAGCTGGGGGATGAGAATGAGTTGCCAAATCACGAGGCATGAGGTAAAGCCAATAATAAAGCAGAAATGCTATTAAAAACAAGAGCAAAGGAAACGCTACACCAACTCAGGAAGTTTAACCTCTTCAGTCAGCCCTCCTCAAGTCTCTGATTTTCTGGTTTGACTCAGTCACCAAACAAGACAGACACAGACAGAAAGGACAATCAGGATGGCAGAGAGGATCATTGGTGCCATACTGCTTTCCATCCAGGACCTATACGCCTCCAGAGTCAGGCAACAAACAGCACTGCTCAGCAATCACACCCTTGACACGACCTGTTTTCACTGCTGCCCTCTAGAGGGCAAGACAAAAACAGCGTCTTCCCACAGGCCATTACCCTGGTGAGCGCCAAAATCTGTCAAACATGGTGCAGAACCATCTTGCTGTACAAACATGTACACAGATTCAATATTAATTGATCTTATCTGCACTACTACCTCACTATTAGACTGACTACAACTCTCTGACTGAACCTCATCAAGTGGCCAGTTTGGGGTCGAATTTTAAAATAGTCAAGACCATGTCATTTATTTTGAGAATGCAATAATATTTGCAGTGACCTCTCTACTGAACGGCAATAGGTATCAAAAATGTGCCTCATCTTTAGATAAGAACATATTTGACAGGCACATCTGGGCCATATATAAAATATGACTGTGTGTTTACAATCACAAACTTACAATCTGGTGCTATGAAAAAACCCAACCCCCTGCCCACCAAAAAAACCCTTCATCTCAGTAGTCAGAAACCGTGCACAGAACATATTGATTTGTGGCCATGAATCATATTAGGCTGCCATATGTTTCCCAGATCTTCTCATCGGTCTGCATCATGCTGAACAAATAGCATCAGCTCTTTTTAAGACAGAAAAAAAAATTGCGTCTCCATTGTTTGCGAAGTGCATTAAACGAGCTCGAGACTTGGTGTTAAGATGCGGTCTGTCTGAATCTTAACATCATTTTATGCTCAGACTCTGAAAGCTGCTGTCAAAGTGCACAAGATTTATTTACCCGTAATTGCCTAATTTTGCCTTTCCTGCAGCTCGGGGGGAGCTGCCGCCTGCTGATAGACAACCTAACCTTGCCTAGTGTGGAATGGTCCAAGGATGTAATATTGTCAGTTTCTCGTAGTCCTCACTGGTGATTTATCATCACCGTCTCCTGCCCTCCAGCCCTCCCTCCTGCACTCCTCCCCAGCTACTCCCTGTGCAAACATTTGGCAAGTTGTTAAGGCGGAAGGTAAACTCTGCCGAGTGTTTGCGTTGCAACTCCAACACAAATCTCGGAGAGAGCTGGTCGGTTAGGGTTCATGGCAAAGGTGTACACTGTTTACAATCTTCAACTTCTTCCTCTTACAGTTATTTTCAGATACCAGTGCATTTAGTTCGACTATGCAGCACCACCGTGGTGGCTTAAACACATCCGGATCGTAACATTGAAGGTTGTTGTTGTAGAGGAATTAAATGGTGTTTGTTTCTGGGACTTAAAACAGCATATCAGCTACACAGATGATATGAAATTCGAGGGGTCATGGTGTGTGAAGCCCATAGCCTATTTTCCACAGCACACATGGCAGAGGACGCTCAAATTTCCAGTTTATCTATAGTCACTCCGTGGCTTGAGCCGGGATAAGACTGGGATTATTCTGTATATGTCTTAGGCAACTTTAAAGCCTCCGGAAGCTTTTGGCTGAAGTGCAAATTTTGTCCAAACAATCCAATTTCTTTTTTACAAATAATGTCACACTGTAAGATAGACAAAAAAAAAATAGTAATGCTGATATGCCAACAGAAACTAACATAATCCCTGTGATCCTGATCCGGAAAGTGGGGAGTAGCAGAAAACTTAATTACTGCAGTCCGTTTTTAAATTTCTTTTCTTAATTTTCATAATCAGACCTCAAGAAAGATGCTAGCCACATTTGTTGAACTTTAGTTTGATGATTGCATTTTGAAGTTCAATTTGTGCCTAAAAAATAATAAAAAAAGAGCACAATGAGTGTTTTCATGTTTTAGTTGTAAATAGTGTTCTGATTTAGCTCTGCTGTCGCACAGCAACACCCAGTATTTAATGATAGAGCTAGTTTATGGTTTATACTGCATTACGCATCGTATAAACACCTCTCTCACCACCTCACACACACACACACACACACACACACACACACACAACAAACCTTGATGGGAAGCTACAGGAAGAACATAATCATTAGTCACGAGATAATGTAGGCTACAGCAGGCTGATTATTATCACAAAATAAATGCTGACAGGCTGAATCTGAAGCTGATTGCACAACAAGAAGCACCACGATTTCCCATGAAATTATCCCAGCAATATGTATTCACACATCACCGCAATCCTCTGCACCCGCTCATCGGTTTAACTTAATTGTATTATAACCCAAAGTAACCCGCCAGCATCCATAACGAGGCAGAAGTTGCTGGTGACAGAATGCTACGAATGGGCTTGCTCCCAGTTATGCTGGACAATTTGATTCAGCACGTGTACGGAAAGTTGCACAAAGGGACAAACATGCAACCGGGAAGTTTGACTTGAATCTCAGATGATCTCTAAGATGTCTTTATTCCATCGTGCTTTTTGCAAACCCACTGCAGGATCGTCTCACACGTCTTCTCCTTTCAAAGGCAAACGTTCTTTGCCCGTTCCCAACTTTCACTCCTGGGATTTCAAAACCTGCTGTCCTCAACATCAAAACCTCCCTTGGACGAGTTTTATTGCAGCAAACAACAGTCGCTGGGCTGATTCTCCTCTGAATTGTTCCTTAAACAGGCTGAGCCGTGCAACCTACTTTGTCTCGCTCATATTGTTCCCTCCTCCACTAAATAAATGATATTCACCTGTGATGACTGAGGCTAACCAGCGGCTTCGATAAAATCAGATGACAACGATAATCCCTGCACTCGTATGCTGCACCTGCACAGGTCTTTAAGTTTTGATTTCTTAGAGCCATTCAGTGCAGCTTCTGTCACCCGAAAGTGTTTATGATTCACAAATCTTAACGATAAGTCTGAGTTCATGCTGATCAGACCTAGCATCATTCTCTCTGAGGTGAATGGTTGCGGTTACATGTCAATTCATTGTTGGAATGGAAGGTCTAATAAGCCGAACAATCGCTAACTTATGCGAATACAAATTTATTTAGAATAAATTAATCTGAATAGAGAGCACTGGAGGTTTTGAAGTGCCACATTGATGCAAAACACTTGTCTGCAGGAAAAACCCAATTAGTCTGCACTGTGTTTTGTTTGTAAAATGTTAAACAGTTGTGAGGCATTCCTTTTTTTATTTAACATCTAAACACAAATTAAATCAGGGGAGAATCTGCCCCGAAAACAGATGTGGAGGCTGATTGGTTGGTTGCCAGCAAACTAATTTTCTCAGCTCTGCATGGGTTTGACCTTGGGCATTTCCTCCTTTCTCCTGTGGTATCCACCTGTTTGAAATGGATGAAGTTTCACAGTTCCACCATCTTGTGTAATTGCCTACTTATTAGTTCCCCCCAGAATTCACACCGTGTAATTTGCACCATAAATAATGCAGTTCAGCCAACTTCAACCAGAACAGTAGCCTAATTATTGAGAATTCCGGGAGAACCCTGTGCGTCTGTCAGTATTTAATTAAAATGCTGTATTTGATTCAAGTAAAAAATAATATAAAGCAGACGCTTGAACAAAACTGTCTGCGACAACAAAGTAGGAGAGCGTTTTGAAGACACCTCTGCATTATTATGAGTTTAGAAACGTTTGAACAACATCTAGTGTTATTCTGTATCTTTTCACTCAAACCTGCAGTTAAGAAGATGCATATTAGGAGGCCCCAGGCTGTAATATAACAACAGTTTTGAAGCCCTGGGAGTCTCTTTTCAGGCCATATATGGTTTTACCTACCATAAAATGTAGGAAATATGAAGCTTGGTATCATTACAACAGCAATATAACAGTTCAGTGTATCCATCTCACAACAGAAGCCTCTCCAATTAAAACATTAATTTGAAGCTGCTGACAGAAACAGGAAAATAATGATGTCAGAATGGCAAACATTCCGAGGTTTACAACATTTAAACACTTCTAATTCATTCATGTTGTGCTGTTTGCTGACGTTGGCGCATGTTTCGAGTAATGTTTTAATCATAACGGTTTGGGCAAGGCCTGTCAGATCAAATGTGACCATGTTTCATGAATCACCAGCGTGTTGTGCCTGGATGGAAACCTGACAGCTCAGCTGAACTCCCACCCTCTCAACAAACCAAACAGCTGATTGTGGATCAGCCTGTTCGGAGCTCTATCCACACATTTTATTCTTATTTTAGTTTGGTGTTAACAGCTGACAGGGAGGAGAAATGACCCTTTTCTGCTTTATAGGAGAGGTCCAGCTCCCCAATCTGCTCCCTTAACTCAGCTTCCCATGCGGCTGATGGGATCATTCATCAGTGGGAATTGGTGAACTAATTTTTCCCTTGTAGGAGTAAATTGGAGCACTACCACGCAAAACTGAAATGAAAGACGACTAAAAATACAACTTAAGCTACTTCAGTCAACCTCATGGAGGGTTTCAAATAATCTCCTTGTATTTTATGCTCCCTGTTTTTACAATTTTCTACCTGACACAGGTAAAAGCCTAAATCTAAGTACACAGAACAGACAGACTTTAGTCATTCCAAAAGTTTTAACTCGAATATTTTATTCCGCTTTATCTCTGCGTGTGAGGTCGACCCTCTGTGAAATGACTGAAGGACAGATTTTTTGGGGAAATAACCAAGGAAATACATCATTAAATGGCCCACTGAAATCGTCAGAAAGGATTAGTGAAATAAACATATTTTCTTTGGGAATGCGGTGCTAAGTCCAAATCTGACAGTTTGGGATTCTTCCTGCAAAGTGTTGTCTTGTGTATTAAGATCTTAAAGAACGATCAAACAGCTCCAAGTTGCACAGATACTGTGCAGAAATTGTAATTTCCATCATTTAAATGCTTTGTGCCTGACTGGCCTAAACGTTTGTTATTTCAGGAGACAAAACCGTCTTTGAGAAGAGGCTGCGTGCGGCACCTGCTGTGCTCACAAGGCCACCGCTCTGCCTTGTTTAGTCATTTAGAATTGCTTTTTAAATCAATTGCTGCTGATAAATTTTCATAGCTGCGGGGTTTGTTTTCATGGATGTGTGTGTTTTTTTTTTTAAGTGTTTAGAGCCCTGTTTTACTTTGGCTGCTTTAATAGGCCCAAAAAGAAATTGGCCAAACATTGAGGAAACCACTCAGACCTGTCTGTGTACAGGTTTGTCTGATTATACGACCACTGCAGCTCTTTTGTCGTGATCGGAGATTTTTGCCACCAACTAGAAGCGAAAAAGTGACACAGATTCAATGTTGTTATTATAAATGTAAAAGAGCCGACACCAATTAAACTTATTTGAAAGGAAATTTGAACTAGCTGCTTTGAAAAAATAGTTAGCATACTTACAAAAAGATCTTTGCCCACCTCCACAGATGGCAGCATAGACTGCAGTAAGGAAAAAATTACCAAGATGTTCCCCCATAGAAATTGTTGCAATTAACATTCTTACATGCCTGTATATTAAGTCTAAATAGGAGGGTCAAATGTCAAATATCAGAATGAATTATCCTATCCCAGCAGAATAAGATGACTCCTGCATTCAATGCATGAACTTTGCAGATGCATCACATGCAGAGAGACAGAGAAAATAATTACTCCTCAAAGCCGGTTCACACTGTGATTCTATGGTAATTGTGAAGACACATGTTGACCCAGGGGGGCATTGAATTAAATATTCTGTTTATTAAAAAAAAAAAAACAAGGTATCTGCTTTCATCGATGTTTCGGCCCTGCTGTATTTTCTCTTCACATCAACACTCGTGCAACTTTTCTGTTGTTCTCGCTCTGTAATGTTGATTTGCTTGGTCTCTGTTGTCTGTATGCTGCTCCCTCCAACTGCAGAATATGGAGGTTTTTGTCTTTTTTCCCCCTCAACATTTTCTCAAGGGACCAGAATAAAGAGAAAGAGAGAGAGAGAGAGAACAGGAATGTCAGGCGTAACACCCTGAAGAAAAACAGACAGATAGATGCATACAGGTTCAATGTGGAACAAATTACATGGAGCAGAAGAAACAACAGCAACTCCCCCCTACAAAAAAAAAAAAAATATATTAATAATATTATTGGCAGGTTTTTACGTCATTGTTGTAACCTTTTAATAGGTAAATGCAGGAAGAAATCAGTAGATACGTTTGCTGGCTTTTCTTTTTTAAAACTGATGACCTTTCAACTTGAAACTTCAGGATAATTTAGCTGCCTTCTGCCAGTTCAGCTACCTTATCAGTTACCAAACCTGCAGCTACAGTTAATAACAGTTCAGTGATGTCGAGGCTGCTTCTGTGGTGTTGGAGTACCCATCAAGTTGCCATAGAAACCTGAGCATTACCTGTTCCCCTGAATTCCTGGCTCAGCTTTAATAGTACCGAATCGGTAGTGTTCTATACTGATGCCTCCTCAAGTCCAGCATCGAGCACTGCTGTGCATACATGTGTCCACTTCAGTGAAAACACACACCACCCGGACTGAACTTCATTTGAACTTAATTAGTATTACCACTTAGCAATTAGATAAGGTGCACTGCCAGCACTGAGCAAACTCATGTATAGGCACGCACGCTTCTGAACAAGCACTAACCCTAATTTGCATTCAAACACGTGAGTAGACAAGTAACGACTGCTCCCACTCAGTGTCTCTGGTGATTGACTAACCACAGCTTACGACCGATCGCTTTGGAATGTGGTGTTGTGATGAACAGGAGTGCAAACCTGCCTTTTACCTCGCAAGATCCAATCACAGTAACGACAGGGAAGGCCAGTGTGAATGCACGTGAGGGATCGATCCGGGAGTCAGATCACGTTGGCTTTAATAAGACTGCTTCACCTGATTTAGATTCATGGGACTCCAAAAATGGAAGCTATACACGGATGTTTGTTTAAGCCAGCACTGGGAGTCCGACGGTGGCGACGATGCGGTTCATTGCGTTTGGTATTCTGTCCACATAAGATTCTGCTGATGTGTTCTGACAGCTAATGGGGAATAAATCAAAAATAATCTGGATTTTGTTTAGGTGTTTGAGCATGCCTGTGGGACGACAACAGCAACGTTCTTCAACTTTGATTCTGGTGGTTTGGATGTAATTTGTTGTGCTGTTGTGCTGACGGGACAGCCACGTGATCCTCGCAACACCTACTCATATAAATTCTGTGCAGCGCCACAGCAACCCACAGTTACTAAAGTGCTCAGTTAAGCAGCAGACCCGATCACATTCTTAGCAGGCAGAGAAATAATTGAGCCTTTTGGGTTATAGGAAGACTTCTGCCGAACAGTAATTGTCTGGGTGCACTTACCGCCCCCCCCCCCGAAAAAAAAAAAATAATAAAAAAAAAACTGTCTGAGCTATGTTCAGTCAATCAGGGATTTTAGAATAAAATCCTTCAATACATATTACCTAGGCCAGAGTGAGAAATGACATGCATGTGTCGAACAGCTTGTGATTGGGCACAGTGTGGTCCTCTGCCTTGGCCATTCAAAGTGGATACAATGACAGCTCATACAGGGAACCTTGTCTGGGAACTTAGATAAGGCTGTGTGTGTGTGTGTTTGTTTGTGTGTGCAGATGCGTGTGTGTCTTCTTCTACATGCTACATAGTGAAGACCAGAGTACCCATGGCAACGTGAGGACATTTTTTGGAAGTCAGGACATATTGACTGGTCCTCAACATCAACCGGCTGATTAGGGGCTTAGGTTAAGGTCAGTATTGGGTTTAGGTTTGGTTTTTGGTATTTAGAGGCTGGGGACTGTGTCTGAGAGTCCTCACAAAGGCAGAAGTACGAACGAGAGAGAGAGAGAGAGAGAGAGAGAGAGAGAAAGAGTATTTGTGTGTGTGAGTTTGCGTGTTGAAGCACAAGGAAGGGTTACAGGCAAGCAGTCAGACAGGAAAGAGGGAACAACAGATGGACAGAGAGGAGAGGAAAAGACAGATGGAGAGCAAGGACACAGAATGAGACAGAACACAGCAGAACCCACCGGTTATTCAATCTTTCTTAACTCAGTTTCTCTTCGCTGTCTGCACTCTTTCCGGATTTCAGGATTCTAAAACATTTGCAGAGAAGTTTCTAAAAAAAAAAAAAAAAAAAGTACGTATGTGCATATTTCATGCCTATGAGGACTTGGGAAGTGGTAATCACAATTTTCAAAATGGAAAATCATTAAATAAAAACAAACAAATCCAGAACCCCCATCAAAACCCGGCTACATCTGCAGCAGCGTCTGACGCACTGCACGCAGCGAGGACATGTGGTGAGGCAGAACTCGCTGCACGCCCGAAGTTGTATTTGAAAAAGGCTCCATGTGAGAAAACATAATTATGTCAAAGCACTTGTCTCGTGGTGTTTTTATGTTCTATCCAACATGACGCTGAAATTGAATGCACCACAAACTGTGATAGAACGTGACACTGGTGCTGAAGCAGAAATCTATCTATCTATCTATCTATCTATCTATCTATCTATCTATCTATCTATCTATCTATCTGTTTCTGTTTTAAATGCAGTCTAGCTTGCACCGTCTGATCATGCTAATAAAATAAACAGCAGAAGGTCTCCTTCTTTGTCAAACATAATTCAAGGCTGCAAGGTGTTTTCTTTGGTTTTTGCTCTGCTAGAGGAAACAATAGGAAAGATCTTCAAGCTGGTGCCAGACCTGACTTTTTTACCCTTTTTATTACAGTGGCCCATTCTGCCTTCAAGGGGAAGAACGAGAAAGACCCGAACGCGCTACATATGCAAAGACAATGCATCAAATTAGCATCTGCCTCTCTGCTGCTGTTTTACTCCCATTGTGCTCTCGAAGAGGCTGCCTGGTCTCGCCGGGACTTCATCTTTCAGTGGGTATCGTTATGGTGAGAAGCTCCTCCTTGTCTCATGCGAGGAGAAACTGCACGGGGGCCTCTGCGCTTTTCGGTCAGGGTAGAGGTTAGGGTTCATCCAATAGGTGGATATTGTAATTCATGCAGTTTTGCACACTGGCCAGGGATAAGCTCACCTCAAGGTCAGGGAGCTGTGAGTGGAATACTCATTGGGACGTCTGGGCTTATTTTCACGTCTCTGCACATTCTTCTCCATCTCCTCGAGAACAAGGAGAGATCCAGGTGTGGCAGAGCAGTAATAAAAGAAAAACATTCCCTTCCCATTCCCTTCTCGGCATTTCTGTCCCACATTTAAAGTCAGATTTTACAGAATGAATCCAGTAGAAGGTAAAAAAATGTAAAGTATCATGTCTTTTTAACTCTTTTGCGATTGTTTTAATGCAAATTCCAAATCCTTGATTCCACATTACTGTGTGGGAGTCAAATATTTCAGCAGATGAAATCTGCATCTATAACACAGGATGTACGTAGTTTTGGCCAACACCCATGCAACACACATATGTACGCAAAGCAAGGACAATTCCTACAAGACTGTGCGCACGCAAATGAAAGGAAATCCCAGAGAACACTGACGAGTGTGCTTACGCACAGCCTCAGGCAAGACGGAATGAGGAAACAAAACACCAAGAGTCTCCTCACAGGATTTTCCATGACAATAACAAATTGATGGAGTTTACTTCTCATATATTATTCATGTTATTTGATAAGGTTGTAGGCAGTTTACAGTACATAGGAGGGAAATTCTGGAGAGCGCTGATGCACCGATATGAAAATCCTGGCGGATGTAAACCAAAGTGTGAGAGCTGATGACTGATATTTATGGTCGATATGATTAAGATCTATAAAAATCAGATTTTTATAAAAGCTAAAAACAACATAAAAATACAGAACCTAATTCATTAAAATCTTGACAAGTTCCAGAGCCACCTTGAACGGTGCCACTTGCTTCTGTCCTCTACACAATAATCCAAGAAAAATGTAAGTTTTTTGGGGAGATTTTATTGAAAATATTCATTTGTTTTCTAAAAGGAGCCTTTCTCTCCTGGATTCTATTGACTCCATTAAACAAAATGGGCAGTAAAAATTTAATGGTGGTGGAAGTGCTGCAAGGGAAATAAAACAGTGGTTCTCCTTTGGGGAAACACAAATGCTTGTTAACAACACAGTTTTGATTTAATGCATGTCAGCACAAAACAAAAAAAATCAGGATCAAAGTTTACCAGGCAGTTTGCATGTTGATGGATTTATGTGGGCATTGCTTTTACTCTAGTTCACACCACAGCAAGCAAACATGAAATTTTGGAGTCAACAATAATCAGAAAATTGCAAAGATGCTTGACATTTCCTTTGGTCTGTTCCATCTGTTTATCTTCACATTTTATTACTGGAAGAGACTGAGAATGGTCTTATGTTTAAGAGGATGGGAAATGCTCAGGCATGTATGAATACCTAAGATTGTGTGTAATGAACATGATGTTTTCTGTGCTTCATGTGAGCGTGGTGTGTCTGATGTACTGAAAAATAAATAAATAAAGATTTATTATTGATTTTCTTTTGTGATTTAAGGAATGGGGGCTGGAAGGTTTTGGAATTGCAGGGTCTTTTGTCTGTCAGAAAAGCTTTGCGCTGTTGCTATAGCAACCCATTTTGTTTAAGGACGTCATTTGATCTTGACTCTCCTCTGCGCCACAGTAGCTGCTCATTGTCTGTTGTCCTTTGTAAAGATTGTGAAGAAGTGTTGCCTTGAAGGAGTGCAGTTTCAATTAAACAAAGTACCGGATTAGTGATTACTGATGTATACTGGTATTTTGTGTCTATTTTAACACTTGTTCATGGTGTTATTTGTCTTTTTTCTACATATCCCTGTTTTATTCTCAAAAGTAGGTTGGCTTCTTTATTAGCTTGGTGGGCGTTTTTCTTTTTTTTTTTTACATATCACATCTACTTTTGCTTTAAATGTTCCATGCAAAAGAATCTTAATTGATTTAACTTTGGATAACTAGCTATTGATGTAGAGATTCTGGGTTTAGGTAGGTTGTAGTCGTTAACACCACAGTGTGCACAATTTGTAATAAATGCAAAGACTATGCAGGGATCTTCCAGAACATGTTTATACTTAGGATGCAGGACATCTAGCTAGAATGTCTAAAATATTGTGTTTGGATAATTAGCTTTAAGACACCATATGACATGAATCAGTTTATTACATTCAGATGAATGATTGTCCAGATGGTCGTTTTGCATCTTTGTGTTACACAACTGCACAGAATTTATTTTTTTTTTAAAGAAATGTCTCATTGTAGGGAGGTTGTATTTGGAGAATACAGTTTTAGCTATGTAGATTAATAAGTTTGTTCTGATGCTGCAACTGTAAAACGACTTTCCTTACTTAATTTTTTCCCCAACATTATAATAAATAATGTTGTCATGTATAAGCTTATAAACATTTATGTTTGATTTTAAGTTTCATATCTCAAAATGTTCTTGTTCAACATGCCCCTTTTTAAAGTCTACATGAACACAAAACAGTCACTGTAGCCAGTGCAGCAGTGGATGGAATGGCAGAGTGCTGCATCACAGAGATGTTGAGGGTTAAAATGTGTGTGTGTGTGTGTGTGTGTGTGTGTGTGCGTGTGCGTGTGTGTGTGTGTATGTGTGTGTATGTGTGTGTGTGTGTGTGTGTGCCTGTCTGTAGAATACTGATCTACACTTTAACCTGTTTGGAATTGATTTTTTTTCCTTCTTGCAAAGAAAAGAAAGCCCATTTTAAATCGTGCCTCTAATGCTCTGATTGGTTCGTCTTCTTTTATTAAATCTGAAAGAGGCCACCAAGGCGCAACCCACCAGACCTCTCACTTCCGTCACAGATAAATTAGATGTTATCATAAAAAAAAGTAAAGTAAGGTATGTCAATGCCCATGACAGCATTATTGTGACATTAATTGCACTTTGTTGTGTTGAATTTCTGTGAAAAGAGACAAAATAAATGACTTTGTTTTTAAGTCCAATTTCATTCTTCTCCATTGCAAGCTACCCTTTCTGGTCCAATTACATACTGTGTCAGTTCTCCTCAATCTCTAAATTCACCGAGGATTGTGTCCCTGGTCTCACATTCTTTCATCATTTGGTTTTGATTTATACGGTGCTGGATGTGCCATAAATACACGTCTAATACAGAATAGATGATAAATTCTGCGGCAAAGTGAAATGTCGGATTGTGCAGACAGAAAAAGGCTTAGATGCAAATGTGCACAGGCTGCAATAAATTATGTCAATTTCTGTAGTGCCTTTAACACGGTACGTGTGGCGTTGATATGGCTCAAACCTGCTCTCAAGCGAGTAGCAGATCTCAACGAGTGACAGGAAAAGTTAACCCTGGCGCCCACTTGAGGACAAAATGTCTCCCACAGACTTTTGAGCTAAATGAGCACAACAGATTCCAACTGCCAAAGATTGGATAAGCACAAAACTCACCTACAAAAGCTAAGATTCAGTATAATTACATCGGCAGAAAACTTTTCTTGTAGTAAAATACAGAAACTCTGGGGTACGTAATGATCCGAGTCTCGTGGAATAGTTTAAGAGCATTCTTTCATCTGAGGAAAACTCCCGTGTGGTATTTACTCAAACAAACGACTATTAATGAGGCACATTCCATTTACTTTATTGTGTCTGGATACCCAGCTTGCTCTGTCAGATTATACATCATCAGACTCCATGAGTCAGTATCAGCACTTCTTCTGCCGTTTTTGCGTCAATTGCTGATGTAAATGATGAAATCTGTTGTTTGTTAATGTCCTCCTGAATGACACACTCATGTTACATTGACAGAATGGCATTTGTCTGCTCATTCCACAATACCCCACAGCGTTAGAAAATCCAGAAACTGCATGTTTTCACATATTATTTATGTGCATCCATTTATATCACATTATTAAAATTTTGGGACTATTTTATAAATACATACAGAATCCAAGGAAATGGAAACCTACGTCAAACTAAACCCACATTTATAATCATGATAAAGACAGTCAAAAAATGTAGACGTGGTAGTTGAAATGGTTTCCATGGAAACAGATACATTCTAGAACCTCAGCCAGAAAATGTAAAATATTCATCTAAAACCAACATATTGTTTGACAGAGTCAAATGTGAACAAATCCCAATATTTATAAATTAGGTTGAACATTTGTTTAGGGTTTCCACATGTATCTGCCTAAAGATACGCACACAAAACATAATAATGCAGGGATGTTATGGCAGCCACGTGACCTTAATGTTGCTCGTGATGTGGCTTTTATGTTGTACCTCATGTAGAATTTGTCATTTTGTGTGAGCGCATCGGTGCTTGTGAGAGGCACATTTACAAGCTTGTCTGTCAGCATGGTCCTGCATCTCCCTCTATTTCGCTGCATTATTCTCTCGCTAAATTGTGTGGAGCTTTTCACAGGAAAAGATGGGATTATCGAGGTTTTAGCATCAGACCTGACAGAGGTACAAACAGGTAACAGCAGTAAGAGGTAAAAGACAGTTTTAAAAAAGGTAAATATATGAAAGACTCATGGCAACATCTGCTTTGATGTTGTAAGAGGAAAACGAAGCTGCTTTAAATGTCTTATTGTGTTTTCAGTGAAACGGTGTTTTATAGTTCCCATCTATTCCCATTTAGTCAACAAAGATGTGGATTTTGACTAATGTTGTCATTATTTGGACAATTACAAAGGATGGCTGATTTGGAGTGATTGCAAAGTACTTGCAACACAGAAGTAATCAAAACGAATTTCATATTAAGCCAAATTAGGTGAGCCATTTGTCTTCATTATTGTCTCACGCTATTACATTAACTGAAAACAATCGTGGGAAAGGATTGAACGTATGTGAGCCCGCCATGCTCACCAACGTGAGCAATCCACCAAAGGCCTGATAAAATCCTGTGATTTAACTGAAATATACAATATGCAATCTTCAAAAAAAAAAGCAGAAGAGATTGGATTTCAGAAGTCTTCCTGTTATAATAGAGGCCATCCATCCATCCATCCATGTTCTCCTGCTTATCTGGGGGCGGGTTGCGGGGGCAGCAGCCTTAGCAGGGAAGCCCAGACTTCCCTCTCCCCAGCTACTTCGTCCAGCTCTTTCGGGGAGATCCCGAGGCGTTCCCAGACCAGCTGAGAGACATAGTCTCTCCAGCGTGTCCTGGACCTTCCCAGACGCCTTCTGCCCGAGGGACGCGCCCTGAACACCTCACCAGGGAGGCGTCTGGGAGGCATCCTAACTAGGTGCCCGAGCCACCTCATCTGGCTCTTTTCAATGTGGAGGAGCAGCAGCTCTACTCTGAGCTCCTCCCGGATGGCAGAGCTTCTCACCCTATTTCTAAGGGAGAGCCCAGCCACCCTGCGGAGGACACTCATTTCGGCCGCTTTGCCTTTCGGCTCAGCTCTTTCTTCACACACCACAACGGACCAGTGCAGAGTCCGCATTACTGCAGACGCCGCACCGATCCGACTGTCGACCTCCCGCTCCATTCTTCCCTCACTCGAGAACAAGACCCTGAGGTACTTGAACTCCTACACTTTGGGCAGGATCTCCTCCCCGACCCAGAGGAGGCACTCCACCTTTTTCCAGCTGAGAACCATGGCCTCAGATTTGGAGGAGCTGATTCTCATCCCGGCCGCTTCACATTTGACTGCGAACCGATCCAGCGAGAGCTGGAGGTCACGGACTGATGAAGCCAACAGGACCACATTATCTGCAAAGAGCAGAGACCAGATCCTGAGGTCACCAAACCGGACCCCCTCAACACCATGGCTGCGCCTAGAAATTCTATCCATAAAGGTTATGAACAGAATTGGTGACAAAGGGCAGCCCTGGCGGAGTCCAACCCTCACTGGAAACAAGTCCGACTTACTTCTTAAAGAAAAGGACCACCACCCCGGTCTGCCAATCCAGTGGCACTGCCCCTGATGTCCATGCGATGTTGCAGAGTCGTGTCAACCACAACAGCCCTACAACATCCAGCGCCCCAAGGAACTCCGGGCGGATCTCATCCACCCCCGGGGCCCTGCCACTGAGGAGTTTCTTGACCACCTCGGCAACTTCAGTCGTGGAGATACGAGAGCCCGTCCCCAAGTCCCCAGGCCCTGCTTCCTCACCGGAAGGCGTGTTGGTGGGATTAAGGAGGTCTTCGAAATATTTCTTCCACCAATCCACAACGTTCTGGTCGAGGTCAGCAGCACACCATCTCCACTATACACAGTGTTGACAGTGCACTGCTTCCCCCTCCTCAGAAGCCAGATGGTGGTCCAGAACCTTTTTGAAGGCGTCCGGAAGTCATTCTCCATGGCCTCACCGAACTCTTCCCATGCCCGGGTCTTTGCCTCGGCGACCACCATAGCTGCTAGACCAATTGTTTTGCTCATCATAAGGGATCGGTGTGCTGCACTTTGTCTGGTCCCTCACCTAGGACCTGTTTGCCATGGGTGGCCCTACCAGGGGCATAAAGCCCCAGACAACTGAGCTCCTAGAATCACTGGGACACGCAAACCCTTCCAACACAATAAGGTGGCAGCCCAGGAGGGGTAATAGAGGCCTGACTTTCCCATATTTAGAGGAGTGATAGCGTAGGTCTCACATCCCGGGCCATTTATGTTGATTTGTCGTGCATGAGCAACAATTAAGAGACACCTCTACTGACAGGTTGATTCACATCCACTTACCGACGGTATCTGCTGTGCTTTTGCCCTTCTGTTGCCTGATGGAACGGTATAAGAGATCAAGTCCCGTGGTTGAAGAGTGTAATTGTCAATATCCAGGAGTGCCGCTTCACCCTTTGCTGCACAGCTGCTCCGCAGGTGATCACCAGATTCCCACTGAACAAGAATGACACCGACTCGCCGAATGGATTTATCTCCATTTTGTGAAATACCAACTGAAGGTTGAGGGGTACAGAAGCCACCTCGGGTGGCTTCTGAAAGCAATTGAATAAATAGTAAGACTGGAATATGAAATAAAATTGGAGCAAGGGCAGACGGCAAAACATCAAACATGCTAAAACCCCCGAGAAAATGCTGAAACCTTGCTCTAAAAGTCATACTTACTTCTGCGTGCTTTGGTAAACAATGTTTAATAAATAGATATGTGATCAAACATGGAGTCTTAATGATTAAGTCTCTATATGTAAATACCTCTGCACTGCTATTTAGCATTTCCCTAACTCATACAACATGGAAACCTTGTCAGCCCCTGTCGAGCAGACAGCCGAGTCAGCGTCCTGCGCATACAGCAGGTACTTGCTGTCCATCTCCTTTTGGGGCGTGACATTACCATATAAACTTTGTTAATGACCTTGTAATTTGCACAACCTAATTACCAGAGTTGTGTCTCCTGAACATGTTCTCCTATGAATTATTCATCGGGGTGGCAGCGTCAGATGAAGCACCGGGGAGAATCGGTAAGCGCACGCCACTCAGTGGTTTAAATTAGAAGTCTCGAGTGGAAGCAAGCACATAAATGATAGAAGTGTAATTCTTTCCAATCTGAAGAGCTACCTAATCTACTGAAGTTGTAGGTTACAACTTCCTGTGATGTTCACTGTCAAGTCTGGTAAAATTTGGTTAAAAAGGCAGTAGAGAAGAGTCTATTGTTCAGGAACAAAATAGGATGCTGCATAGAACAGATGGGGCTTTGTGCCAGAAGAAGGCAGCTGCTTGACATGCACAACACTGAAAATTGAGAAAACTGTCGTATGATGTTACAGAGTTCCGGGTTCAATTCCCCAAGGGGGCCTGGGGGCTTTTCTGTGCGGAGTTTGGATGTTGTCCATGTGTCTGCATGAGTTCTCTCCAGGTCCTCCAGCTTAATCCCACAGTCTACAGACACGCATTTGATGGATGGCTGAATTGGCCACTCTTAAATGACCTTAGGTTTGAGTGGTTGTTATAGGTTATTACAGGCTCCAGCCCCCTTGCAAACCCTTTGAGGGAAAAACAGTAGATGGATGGATGGATGAAGTCCATCCACTGTAATTACAGGGTCACCTGACTCTGGCATGTTGACTCAAGCTGTAAATATGCACCTGACATTGGAAATCATCTGGGTGCGTCTGGTGATTGCGACATTTACAAACACAACATTCTCCCTTTGCTCCTTTTTCCTTCACTAGTCTTGCAAGTACTTAATCATTGCAAGCAGTTTGAGTGCAAGTCCATGCATTGATGGATGGATGGATTTTTGGATAGAGGCATTAACATGTTCAGAGGGCTACAACACAAAAAGGAGACAGGGTGTTCACAACCCTGCAGTATATTCAACGTAATAGCAGACTGAGATGAGAGGGCTGGTATTATAACTGCCACAAGGACAGGAGGTGAAAGGAAAGGATTATTTTCTTGATTATAAAATAACAGTCCGCGTACTGAGTTCTGTGAAAATGGACCGGGCGACACAAAAGCTATCATTATTAAAACATTTTATTGGCTTTGTCGGGCGGTGGTATGTTTTGCCTCTTTTGTCCCTGCAGAAATTGCATTCTCATTCTCCATTAGGATGTTTCCTGTCTTCAGAAGAATTCCTCATGAGCATAATCTCCTCTATTGTGCAGAACGCTGCGGTTGTTATGATGCCAGTACAAGTACTGTAACTCATGTATAGCCCACAGTACCATCAGCCCTGCGAGTCACCCTCCAGGACGCGATCTCATAATAATCACTAGATCAATAAATCAGTGTAGAAACGTGCACAATGCCTTTAATATGTCAGTGCTGGTTTTAAATGCAAGGTTTTAAATTTATGCTCAAATAATGAAGTGATCTGATTAAATTATTATAATTATCTCGAGGTAAATAGTAATCCCAGTGATAGATGAAAGGCTATTATTTTTATAATAGTAATCACAAAGGCTGCTACAAACACACACACACACGAACACAATCCCACACATTACTGTATATTTCTATAAATTTGTCTACAGCTGCAGGGTGACTGAATATTTTTCAGCCTTCACTCCTACTCAACATGACCATTGTCTGTTTTCTGCAGCGGGCCTATGCCCACAGCACCTATAGATTGTCTTTTCAGAGCTGTTATGCAGCGCTGCTCCAGCCTTTGGTAACTTAATAACATGATTGCATCAACTTTTACTCGGCGATACTCAGCGGAATAAATCGCGGCGCATACGCTGCTCAGTGGTTTGGCCCCAGCTGAACAAACTGGAGCAAATCCCAGCGTATAATCTCCTGCAGACGGTGCAGAAACGTCGCAGAGCTTCTTTGCCGGCCCCCGGGGTGAATTTGTAAACAATTCGGAGTGGTTCCCCTGGTCTTTACATATACTCACAGCATGTTCTGTATCGCCTGGAGTTCACAAGTCAGTCTGGTAATGATATTCATGTTACAGGAGAGACTGGATCCATTTGAAATTCAGCTCCCGCTGTCTGGCTTTCACAGCTATTAACTGTCTGCTGACCTATTATTGCATAATGTCAGGTGATATGAAAAGCAAATAAGATGCAATTTCACATTAGATCTTATTCCTGTTAAGATGCCGGACGCTTATAGACTCACTTAAACTTCTGTAAATACTTCCTGAAAGTCTTTTAAGCAGTGTGAATGCAGGACCACAAACTCAATTTCCCCTACTGGGACCAGCACTGACGGGAACAGGCCGACATACTGAACACTGATGGTGGTGATTGGCTTGAAGACGAGCGGTTTAAGCCATAACAGGCAGTGGTTTTGCACTGGAAGAAAAGTCAGACCTTTAGATATGTTTTTTCTATATTGTGTTTGATGAAAATAGCCCCTGGCCATGGCTGTTCTGTTACTCGATGGCTGGCATAACCATATGCTACAAGAGTATATGTTAGAATGACGCTTGTATAACTAGATCTGAGGTTGTTCCAGGCTATTCCGGATGACCGGCTCATTTGTTCGCACAGGTAATGTAGTGTGGTGCTAGCTGTCGGTCTTTCGTTAAGTAGGAAATAGCAGCAGCTACTCTTGAAAATGGGACAAAAGGTGGTGAGATTGCTGCTTCTTATAACTTTTCAAAATGACCATTTAATGGCAGCGCTGACGTCTTTTCACATGAGCCATTCAAGTATTTACTGAGTTATTTTCTGCAAGTGGCTTGAAATTATTCTTCTTTCTTGATGAGTGCGGCTGAATTATTATTGATTTTTGCTGTAGTATTGCATTTTGATGAAGCTTTAACACTTGTTTCCTCCAGTTTTCTTGTTAAACAAGAGTGAACTGCTGTTTCACTTTCAGTGTGGTCATGTCCCAGTTCTTGTGTGTCTTGTTTTTGTTTAATTTTTGCTAAGAGGGGGCAGCTCATCATGCATCATGATGAAGCAATCAGTCTGTGTGCTGGTCTTGGGCTCTAAACACTACTTTCCAAATAATATTTATAAGGAACCGAAGCAACTTGATGAGAAGTAGGCAACTGGAGCAAGTTCTTCATAAAGACAGAGATACCAGTGTGTATGATAAATAGCTGGATGGGATAAACACACAACCTAGAATCTTGCTTTCATGTTTTAGGGTCCTAGTTGTAGTGAAGATATCATAATTCTACAAATACGTTTTCATTTATACAAGTATTCCCGTATTCACGTGGATCTGAAGGTGAAAGGTTGACTATTCACCAGGCTCGAAGACCTTGCTGATTAAAAGGTCATTCCACTCTAAATAGTCTCTGTTGTTGAAGCCATACCCCTGAAAGATACACTGATACCTCTCTCTAATGAAATTTAACTGTCTGTGATGCACCGCTGTTGCACTGCCACTGGCATTAATTCATTACAGAAGAACCAAGCAGAGATTATAGCTTTGTATTCTTCGACAATGTCACGTAGGCCTGCGCCACACAGATAATTATGATTCCAGAGTTACAGCCTCAGAAAGAAAAAAAAAGCTCTCGCAGCTCATCTTATTCCTCTGAATGGTTCTGTGTCTGATGCTGACAATGAGTGACCTTGTGCTTGGAAAATCGTGCTGAATTAACTACGGGGCAGATATCACTTTTACACATGAATCCTTCTTCAGGGGTTTGGAGTCATCTTTCAAAAGTAAATCAAGTGAACTGCTTTTACCCCCCCCCCCCCGCCCCGCCCTAATCGCCTACTGTCGTACAACAGAGACTTGCTAATGCATTTTACGCTATAACCTTTGGCTCTTTCACTTAGGAAATGCCTGTGCTTGTCATCTTTGGGGATAATTCCTTGTCCTCTTTCTATTCAAACTGATTCTTAAACTTCTGCTTTTATAGTTCTGATTAAGAAAGACTGATTTCATTGAAATGTTGGAAACTAAAATGCAATTTAATTTGATAAACCTCACAGCCGAATTAAAGAGCAGCAGGACTGGGCAGCAAATATGAAAAGCCTGTACTCCCTTGAGACAGATGCAGAGGTTGACATTCTTTGTCTAGAGCCCTCAGAGAATAATTGTGATTATCAAAAATGATCACTGATGAAAATGAGCTGCCATCTCTTCTCCTTCAAGGGCTCATTAGTTGCATGGCCACAGCTTTCGAGGGCCCTCTGAGTGTTTGGTCACCTTCCTCTTCCAACATCAATGACCAGGCATCAGCCCATGTGCTCTCTAATTTCAGCATAACTCTGGAAACAGGTTTAGACAGTTTTTTTTTGTTTTTTTTTAGTTGTGTAGGTGGTGGACCTTGTTTCATAACTTGAAAAGCACAGGCTGTGGCTCATTACCTCCCGAAGCCCCAAGAGTCTGGTTTCTCCAAGCAAGGGAGCAGCGTGTGTCTACATCACGGAACCAGCTGTCATATTGATGCTGTTAAAAGACCTAGAATCTACCCACAGTGACCACGAGATGTCAGGCACCTTAAAGTGAGTAACAGTAACATGGGAATGTCATGAGGCTCTGCATGATCACTGGGGAGAGACATGGCTCATCTCTGGCATCCCCACTTTAATCCTGCTAATCCATCACCCCATCTTCAGTATCCCTGCTCTGCCTGGACAAAACCCTGTCCCCCACAGGAAATTTAGTCCGGTGTATTTAAAAGAAGGAAATGTTGCATTTGCATTAGTTTCCATCTAAGGAAAAATGTGTTAATGCAGAGCAAGCATTAACACATTTTAATTGGGCTATCACTCAGGCAACACACTGTTATTTCCACTTTACACACAATCAAAGCTGACTTTTGCGCTGTCCTTTGAGTTGTATAAATTTTCATTTATTAAGATCACTGGAGTACAGGTAATGGTCTCAGAGTTCTCCCAGATGCTGAAAGGCGGACTCTGTACCCATGTCTCACATGTGGATTCAACAGGTAGGTGGCAGCCTCACATCACTCACTTGTCATTCCCACATTTCAGCCTAATCCACTCCCGTTTCTTCTGTCTGGGCTGGTAATTCTGCCAGGGGCGCACACCTACACTTCAAAACATCTGGACCGATATCATGTACGGTAATCCAGATCAGCAGTCAAGCACCATCCCAAAACACTCCACAGAGCAGACACATTGCATGAGTTTTACATAAAAGCGCTGCTTGTTGACTGTGATCAGATTTCTTCAGCTCTCAAAAGGCAACATCCATCCGAAGCGACTACGCCTCCATACCTCTTACAGCGCTTTTTTGTCACTGGGATACAGAAGTCAGGTAGGCATTGTTCCTGAATTCAGATTGGATTTACTGATTTGTTCATAGGGAAAAGATGACATTCAAAGCTTATGCGGCTTTTTGAAGCTTTTTTTTCCGTGCTGTTAAGAAACCGCATGTTTCACCCTCCTCAAAACATCACCTTAGTATTTGTCTGTACACTTATCAGGATGAAACAGAATGGTTGCACTTTCACATGAATCCACAGTTTAGTTATATGAATTTAAGCCCAGATGTAAGAATATTCTCACTTGATACTCATATATTAGCAATCTGCTCAATGAAAATCTGAATTTCTTTTTATATGTGAATTTATTCCTTGTGGGCACAGAACAGCTGCTTTATGAAGTTAAAGAATGACTGCATTAGATGGAATACACAGAAGTAAGTCTGCCGTCCTCTAGCAACCTCCTTGTCTGATCAGATCCCTTGTCAAAACATTGTTTTTACACAGGCAGATATGCTCAGTGGAGCCATTAATAAAAGTAAAAGCGATCTAAAAATATGAACACGCAAGTGTTTGGGGAAAAACTCTGGATGTTTAATACAGAAAGGCAACAACTCCAGCAAGATTCATTCAAATGGCATTAATCAGGGAAAAAGCCATATGTCTGAGTAGCAGATATCTGCCATGCATTAATGTTGAACATCAAACACATACAGCTTCTAGTTTGCTATTAATATTAATTATGGAGTTCAGGATGTCTGCCTTTTGCAAAATTATTTTTGGATTTTGAAAGCAAATGATCTCTGAGGGAATTTCATAAAGCTTAAGGCCAAAAAAAAAAAAAGTTTTCTTGTCTGTCTGAAAAATTGCCTTTCTTGTGTCCCTCGGCATGTGAACCAGCGACTTCAAAATGGAAGAGATAAAGGAAAATATAGTGGCTCCGTAAACTGCCGTTTTGAGTAAAGAAAAAGGAAAAAAAAAACACAACACAAAACAAGAGCAAACATGCCATGAGATGTTTTATTTATTCATTAAAGCCATCAGCAGCATAGTTTTGGAGACATTAAAGATGGAGGCAGATATTCAGAATATGAAACAGAAGCCAAACAAGTTGCTTGTGGCTCAGTAGCCCATACAACTGTTGAATCTGCCCACCAGGTTATGATGCATTCTGTGCTCAGAATGACATTCTTTCCATTTCTCTCTTAAAACTTGTCAGGCACCCCTGGCAAAACTGCAGGCGTGATCCTCAGTAGCTGCAGACTGAGCTGGCTTGAGGTCGCTCCCCACCGCGGCTGCAAACATTATACCAGGTTTCTCATCCCTACTTTTACAACTACACGCTGCTTTCACTGTCATGTTTTACATGCAGAATAACGCAGGTGTGCATTCTATTTTCTACAAATGAAGCTCTTATTTTAACACTGCAGACTGGGTGTTGCATTTGAGTTCTGAGTTCTGGTTTGTGACTGTGGTTTGTATGTTTGTTTTTCTTTTCCACTCGTGTTTGCATGTGTTTTCTTAAGCTGCTGTTTCGGAAAGAGTTTGTCCTTTAACGGTTCACCAACCTCTGAGGATTCTGCACCAGAGTTGTTCAATTATGTCCTGTGTAACTGCGCTCAGATTTGGCAAAAAAAAAAAAAAAAGCCATGTGTAGGTTTGGAGGAAACCGTAAACCTGTAAACACTACACTGTTGGAATGTCAACCTAAGAACATTTTCACTTTAATATTCTTTACGGCACCAAAGCTAAGTTCTATCATTGCATATGAGTTCACCTTTCAATCCAGTAACAGGACTCTGAATGAAACCAGGTGAAGCCCATCGTGTATAGCAGAATAGAGAAAAATCTTAAAAGATCTAATGACTCAAACTTAATGAATGAATAGTAAATGGAATGTAATTATGTAGCACTTTTCTTGTCATCTGCAGCTGCTTAAAACACTCCTCATTCTCTGACTAATATGCAAAATCAGGCACATTCATACACCGAAGATGCAGCTTCAGAAGCTATTCAGATCAGT
This sequence comes from Pao palembangensis, assembly GCA_015343265.1. NCBI lineage: Eukaryota > Metazoa > Chordata > Actinopteri > Tetraodontiformes > Tetraodontidae > Pao > Pao palembangensis. Next base: position 13,052,165 of record CM027081.1, read on the forward strand.
ATCTAGCTCAAGGACAGTAGACTGCAGGGGCTGAACCAGTGACCTTCCTATCACAGGAGTGACCGCTTGACCACCAAGGTTACCATGACACTGAAAAGCACGGCTCTGAAGAACACGGCACTTTAAAAAGCATAAAATCACAAGTGTCGTGTGCACAGATTCACAAGGTTAATTAGAAACAAATATCCTCGGTATTAAAGTTGTCGCCACGAAGAGTCTAAAAATATCTTAATTTTTGCTCCATTGCTGCAGCGACTGCAATATAATGTACATTTATAATGTACACAGCAATATGACAGCGTACCGCCTCACAGCATGGCTGGTGTTTTTGTGTGGGTGGCTTTCAAAGTGCCTCCTCTCTTCATGTGTATCATTAACATTAACATTATGCTTCTCACATTTTTGGATTTTATTGTGAGGCGGTGCAGCGAGAGCTTCGGGGTATATGGGTTAATATAGTTTCCTCACAAAACGTGTGCCTTAGTCTTTAACGTTCAATCCAAAAGGGAGAGATTTTTCAGGCAGCCAAAAGGGTGTGTGAAGGACAATAAATCCCCAGTTCGACTCTCTCGAGTCTCGCCGAGGTTCCACACATACTAAAAACGTGACCGTGGGCTATATTGTGTGAGAAATAGCGGGAATACGGCTCACTTGAATAATGCAAAAGGTTAAAAGGTCTTATTGGAATTTTCCACTTCCATAGAATTAAACAGAGAGAATGTGGTAAAGAGGTCCAGGGTAATATACTTTCATTAAAAACACAAATGAAACCTTGTAATTATCTACTATGAATGCTGCTGTTACTGTATTTTAAAACTCAGCCTATTAGAAAAGACATAAAAATCCTGGAGTTTTCCTATTTAAAAGCAGTGACATGTCAATAAGATGCATTATTTCTTGTAAATTATTAACCAACCTCAGCCAACAAAGCAAAGAAAACCTCAACCAACAAAACAAACAAAGCAAAAAGTGCTGTAATATATGACCCCAAAAAGGAATAAGAGGGTTCAAGGAGATGCTGCCGATCAGAGTTGTTGATTAATCAAATGATCTCTTACTCTCATGTTATCATTTTCCAAGCCATTGTTTGCTTTGTTGTTTTTGACTCCATTGTTGTTTTTGACACATGAAAATATAAATGATACTTTTCTTTTTTTTCCTGTTATTATCGTGTGCAGGCTGACCTTGATGATGCTTTGGAACATTTAACCAACCCCAAGGTGGCTATTAATGTGATGAATATTGGCCGGTGCTGACAGCAACGTGGCTTATTTATTTACCCAGCGTGAGGTGGCTCACCAGCTCGCCGTGACCTCACGCTGTGTCTTCCATCTCTCATTTGTCAGTTCGCAGCTCCGCTGGTGGTGTGATCGACTTGAATTTCTGATATTCGGGCAAAAGCAAAAAGATGGAGCTTTAAATTATGCTGAGATATTAAAATGGTTCATCATGTCTAAATTTATGTTTCAATGACGGGAGTCTCAAAGTGACTCTTTGTCTGTGTTGAAACTCTGGGACAAAATATTTGAATAGAGGCAACGTCACAAATGTCTTTTTTAAAAAGCTCAGACATACCCTGGCTCTAGTTGACCGTTTGGGTTAACAGAGAAAGACAAACGGATAGAAATTCTTCTTTTGGGGGGTGTTTGTCAACACACAATTGGATAAATAAAGGATGAGTGAGACCATAAGTAAGCTGCAGGGTGAATCATTCTTGTCTCTGTATAGAAAAACAGAGATTCATTTTTATTTAACAATGGCTACAGCAACGAGAAATGCTGCTCGTTAGAAGTCTTCGTGAAATAGTAAAGTTCTGAGGAGTCTCTGCAGGTGTTCATGTTTGTCACACGAGTTCATCCAAGATTAGACTCGGAAACCAAAAGAAGGTGCGGCCAGTGCGTGACACAGGTACAGTTATTTTACAGTGTGGATGTTGTTATTTAAAAAATGCATTTTTTTGTTATGTTGATGGAGAAATGCCACAGCGGCAGCAAGCCAGAGAGAATAAAGAACAAGAAAAGTGCTTAAAAATGAAGAAGAATGAAAAAAAAGTCACTTTCAGCTGCTCACTTCTGTGCATGGTTTCACTTAACTGCTTTCAATGTTGAATTTCAATCAGAATAAAATCTTCAAAGTGTATATGCATGTATACTCTATACATACAAAAAAACACAGCCTAATTAAAGACTGGCACGCGCTGACAAAAGATCTAACAACCTGGCGCATCTTCAAAGGCAGTAATGCTCGTGAAACTTCTTTCTTTTGCAGCAGACATCAGTTCACTCTCCACTCTATAGATGTGCCACTTTCTTGCTCTTTTGAGTCAGCCATTACTTCACTACACAGAAAATGCCTTGCTGATACCTTTCCATGCTTTAAGGCAGGTTTTTTGTTCCACTTTATTATTAGGAAATTGCAGTAACTGAAGGTAGTTACACTAAAAAGGTGCATAGAAATGTTAACACTGTATATTATCAGATATAAATTAAGTAAAACTTTTGATATGTTTCTGCAGTATTCAGCCTTTCTCATAAAACGGCCAGATTTAGACACTCAGACTGCTTTTTTTAAGTTGGAAAAATATGATGGCTTTATAATGGGAAATGTCAACAGGAAGTCGAAGTTTGAGTACTTCCAGTATCTAATAAAAGCAGCGTTTTTATTTTTCTCTTACCTTGACCAAAGTGAAGCTGTTGCTTAACTCCTTAAAATGATAGGATTCAGGTGAAATGCATTTGAGGTCTCTTGTATCAAAATCTAGTGCTTTATGCTTCTCCTCAAAGACCACCTTTTCTATGCCGCCCTGGATGACTATCGAACCAGATTTACCTACTAAACTGTCAACAACACACCAGAACGCTGAATCGGAGCAATGCAGTCCTAATTGATACCATCAAAAATAAAGTCTGCTTTCATGAAGACACAACACAAAAATACAGAGCATAAAAAAAAACAAAACCCCAAACCACCACTTAAAGAATATAGTTTAATATCCCGGTGGCTTTTAGTGAGGCTGTTTTTATAGCCATCTACTCTACTGTGGCCTGTTCATTAAAAATAAATAACCTACATTGTTGGCTGAGTCTCATAAATGAGATATTGCAAAGGGAAATCGGCCGTTTTAGAGGCCAATTGGACATTTGTCCACTGGTTTTGATTCCTTATTTCACCCAAGCCCTTTCTGTGTAAAAAAGGGTTATTTATTTATCCTCAGAGATCACCTACTCCTGCACTTTTCCTAAACTTCTTCAAAGTACGCTTAGGCATTTGCTTCAAATCTGATGCATTTTCTTCTTGTTTTAAATGAACCTTGATACACTCGGTTAAACTCCTCTGTGACCCCTGAACTCTCTCTTTATGGCGCCTTTTTATCAATCACAAAAGAAATTCTGGCACTATTCTACATGTCAAAAGACAACCCTGAATCTCAATTCTATATGGAAACGTTAAAGATAAAGTGCGCATTCACATGAAAGAGAGGAAGATCTGAAGAATGCCATAAGCTGGGCTGTAGGGCCTTAGCGGAGAGACCCCGCAGACATGCTGAGAATATTAGAGCATGATTGATACGCACAGCGGGCTAGCCAGGGAGAGCAGCGGAATGTTGAAGAGTTTTTATCTTGCTTAGTTCCTTTGAAATATGGTTTACAATCCTGTGCTGATCCCCCCTTTCCTCTAAGAAACCTATAGCTTATAATACAAGAGTGCCAAATGTCTCCCATAATTCTCAGGAAAAACCTCGTGTCGTACAGTCGTCTGTCTCCCCTAAACCTCGTCACAGCAGACGCGCTGTCTCTTTTAAATTCTTCTCTTGTATCTAAATCAGATTATGTAGAGTTTTAAAAGTTCCCACACTGTTATTACTTTGTCTGATTGCGTCCTTAAAAGGATCTTTGGAAAATTTGCATGAAAATAAAATTAAATGGAGTGGCGTGGGGTGGGGGGGTTCAGGAGTCAGAGGTGTTGCGAAGGAGTGGAGAATATTCATCCAAGTTAAAAAAAAATCCATCTGACAGGATGAGAAAGGAGGTCAAATGCACAGAAAAAAAGAGAACATTTGAGTAAGGAATTTAAATACTGATGAGAGCTAAAGTTGCAGGAAGGTGTTTATGGACTGCAATTACAGAAATAATAAGATTTGTCCTCAAATCCGAAATTACAAAAGGCTTTACACCGAATTTTTCAGCAGCCATTGTGAGCATACTAAAACCCTAATAGGAGACTTGTTTCAGGCTTACTGGGCTGGTGAATGACCTTTGTAACCTTGAGCGGATCTCCTCTGAGTGAGTTATTCATTCATGATCAATAAGCAATCAGGGAACTTGTCTGCGTACATCGGCCGTTAAAAGTGTTTATAAAGCAAGCAATCACTTATGAAAATGGCTGAGTTATTTGCTACGCTAACCTCACCTTCGCTCGTAGCAACCCGTCAACCACATTCATCTGCTTACATGGTAATTGATGACCAGGTGATGTGTGAGAATGCTCGCAGTGCCTTCATAGTTCTACACTTAAAATGTGTCTTTCATGAACATATTTCCTGCATGTCAGCAGCGGAACTTCAGAGAACACAATGTGACAAAGAGCGCTCAGGCAATCTCATAACTATGAACCCCGGTGTAGATATTGCAGTATTTGGCATTCATGTCAGAGTTCACAGGCAGAAGACATCCTGCTCTAATCTTGCCGCCGTGATGTCAATTTCCCAGCTTGCTAAATCACAGAGCCTGAGCCGCAACCGGGTTCGAAAAATGTTCCAGCAATAGCGATTTATAAAGGGATGAACTTATCTTTCTTGCTGTTCGGTGGATATTTTTGTATTCCAAACTTTTAAAGTGTTGTAATTCCGCGCCCACCTATTCCTGGGTAGTTTCAAATATCAACGGCAAAGCAAACCGTGTTAGATCAAGTTATGTAGCAGATGCCTCTCAGCCATACAAACTCTGTGTTCGGCCTGGAAATGGCTCTGGAACCTTTTGTCTTCAGTCATCAACATTTGTTCACTTCTCTGGTCTCACCTAGGGACGCAACAGTGATGCAAACCATATTAACAGAAGCCTCGACTCCACACACCGTCCAACAAGTACTGGGTCCACTTTTGATTTTCAGCCTGTTTAGTCATATTTTGTCAATTTGTCTTCAATTTAACCTGTTTTCCACCAAATGAAAAGGATTGATGGAGCAGCTCAGTGGAAAATCAGCCAACCAGCCAGACCAGAGCTATTTAAATATTTACTAGACAAAGCACAGACTGCTGCTTATTGACTCGATTGATTTTTTTCTAAACTCCCCTACTTCCTGTCTTAAACTGTCTGAATCCCTCTGGGGTGGGCACACATGGACAGTGTGCAGAAGAGCTCTGATGCGTGCAATAATAGCAATAGTATGCCATTTTTTGCCATTTTTAATGTAATTCCACATCAGGAGTTTTTTTTTTTTTTTGCACAAGCTCCATACTAATGCGTTGGCGACTTTTATTGTGTGACACACTCACATGAGGTATGGTTGCTCATGGACAAGAATTAATGTTCAATATACTTGGAGGTTTCACGTTTTAATGTATTTCATTTTATACCACAGAGCCGAAACAGATGAATGTGAAGGAAGAGGAGGAAGAAGCAGGGAAATATAGCAACGGTGCAAAGGTACTCAGTGTTTCCATTATCCCAAACTGGGTGGTGATTATGGTACAGAAGGAAGGTAAACTATTATGTATAAATATAATGTGCAAAATACACAGCAACATATAAATATACATGTTTACTGACCTAAGCACCTGCAAACATTGTGACATTTAAGTTGAGCTGACATTTTGTAAATTAGGATATGTAAATGACATAAAAGGATAAGCATGAAAGCAGGTTAACAGGTATTATGGGAAAATGTCATGGGAACGTGCTGAATATGGGAAAGTGCAGCATATATGTAATAAAAAAGACGCAGCATTCAAATTCGAGTCCTTAACGAGTCAATTTTGCTCCAACAACCCCAAACTGTGCTTTTCAATTTGCCAACAGTGTTCCTTTTAATTGTTGAAGCGCAACAAAATAACTTTCAGTCAATGTAAGATGGTGTGCGGAGCATTCAAAAGATGTTTGGAGACGCTCAATTGAACTAATTCTGTTTAATGTTTTTTTGGACAGAAGTTTTTCCTTCCAATCAACGTGACCTAAATATTCTGTTTATTCATGTGTATGGCAACAGATATATAAATGAGGTCTGCTTAACCGGTATAAAACTTTTACCAGACTGCAATACTTTCTTTAAAAAGTGTATGATGATTCAAAGTAATCACATCTGATTTATTTGTGATTTTAAGATTGTAGGGACCAAAAACAAGGCTGTATTATAGCTAATTAAATCAAGGTGGGCGGAAACAGCTGTTCCATCCACAATATTTATGAAACCGCGCTTCATGTCTGTCATATTTTAAGACAGCGGCAACCCTCAGTAATCAGTTTATTTAGACAGTAAAGGAATGACGGATGGAATGACTACATTTTTATCTACACCCTTTCTTAATTTGTATGACCTCCTTTAGCTCTGGCGGTTTGCTCCATTTATCAGAAACTCTTTACAAGCTGAAGAAACTCAATAAATTATTCTGTCAGTTTGCAGCATTTGAATTCCCCCTCCTGGATTCTGTCCCCACTTTCTCCACTCTAACTGCTCATCTTGCACAAAACAGGAGCCATCAGGCAGCATCTGCTCTGTTATAATAAAGTGTGTGGCCCATGAAGAGGACAGGAGCATCACAAAATAGCATAAAAAACATCAGTAACTATTGGTTGCAGCACTCAGAGTGTCTAATGTCATTTCAGATCGAGCCAGTGTGGCAACTTATTGGCAAACACATTACTTTAAGTTTCTATTTCTCAATCAATTCAGCAGAAAGCTAAAAACCAATCTGGAGCACGGCAGCTCCCAGGAGGCCTGATTGATGGGTCTGAGTGGGAATGTGCATATCCAAGCAAGGTTTTTTGGTTTATGTGTCCTCAAATTCCATTTGGGTAGGAAATGTGGATTGAGGGAGGCCGTCATGCATTTGGCATCGCTAACTTTGGGGCAGATTGCAGAGTGTGGATTGATGCTCAGTGGAGGGGATGTGACACTTCATCTGATGGAAGAATGGGGAGTGAGGAGGGGAAAACAAACAGGCAGATCTATATAGAGATTGACAGCGCCATGAGGCCAACAGCATGCAAGAGTACACAGGGGAGTTGAAATGGGAAATAAAGTAACCCAGACAGAGTAATTGGAAAATGACGCAGTTGCTAAATTAATAATTAATTTAACTAATAAACATTTCCTGATGCACTCAAAAGCTGTCAGCCGGCATTTCTCCGTCTCTGTTTCTCACAGCGTTCGGCCATTTTGCCACAACACGTGCTGATAGTTTGCAATTAAACGTGCACCTAAAGTGGTGCAAATCCTCTGGTACCCTGTCTCCTCCGTGGATGACTCCCTCCCCAGGGACAGAGCAAGAAATAGCGCATTGGTAAAAATCACAGCCATTCAGAAATCAATCCTGCAATTAAAGCTTCCAGTGTGTAAAGGTTTGCCATTTTTATTGGTTTAATTTTCCTAACAGGCAGGTATGTAGAAAAACTGATTAAAAAGTAGGGTATGTCAGGCAAGAATTGGGTTATTGCATGAATTCTTCAGGGAATTCACTGTGGAAAAAAAAAAAAAAAAAAAAAAAAACATTCAGGGGATGCGGAATTTGTTAAAAATAATCCAAAGCATGGGCTTGTAAATAATGAGAATTATTAAGTAATGCATTATATCTCCTCTGAAGACTCCCAGCTCTTGGCTTTGGTGCTGCTGCTCTAAAAACCTCGCAGATTACCTGTGTTAACTGGAGCAACCCGTGTTCGTACATCAACATCTCACCTTACAGCTGGCCCAGATCACACATTGTGCTGTCGGTGCCAGTGTTTCTGCTGCAGCGTTTGGCGTCGACAGTGAACTCCTGCCAAGTATCATAGGTGGCTGGCAGAGTGTGGACTTTGAGCGCACACGTCTGCTCGTGCTAACCGCTGAAGACTCAGGAGTTGTGAAAGAGAGCAGATTAGGACAAAGTAGACACTAAAAGCCGGTGGCAGACACACTAAAATTAGCTGCTAAACCTCCCGCTCATGTTACATGTTTGCAGCCAAGTTCATGACAGAACTTTAATAGCATAGTTTCAAATTCTTTAGTTTTCATTTCTTGAGTTTAGGAAAAAAAAATCACATATTTGACATGGTAGTCTGCTCAATTTAGTGCTGTTTTTTCCTTAAGTGTCACAACTCACTGAGGATTTCTGTACTCACCAATGCCTGTATGAGAGAGATGAGGTCAAAGGTCACGTTAATTAGTGTTTTATGTCACTGACCGATTTTTTTGGCATTATAGAAAAAAGATAGCAGCCACTGACTTATCGTAGCTTCATGCTGTCACAGTGATGAAAGATATATAGATGTATATTAATTAAATATTATCTTGCAAGGTCTTGTCTGTGCAGGTGTTTATTTAAAAAGTGGAATAGTTATTAAAAAGAGAGATAAAATATAAGTGAGTACGTTAATTCTCATTTCCAGTATCATCTCAGGTGGTCCAGTGTCTGTCTCCATCTGGATATAACATCACGTTTTATATATTTAACATTCATGTTGTTTTATTGCTGCACAGTTCCCATTTTCTTTTAGAATGCAATGTATACACTGACAATACCTTTAAAATTAATGATATCAATAAATATATAATTGTGAGGTGAGCTTTGGATGCACACAGAGTGGTACAATAAATGCGCTAATTAGAAGAAAGCCTGAGGCATTGGCCTGCAGAGGACTGCACAATGAGGCAAAACCAAAGACTGGAGAGCAAAATGCAGAAACAGGAAGTAGTATTTTATATTTCACAAAATAAAGTCAGAAAGCACAACAAAGAGCGAACAAAAACATAAATAATGGAATTGTGGTGTGCAGAGTATAGCCACATGTAGGGAGACAGAAGGAGATGGAAAAGAGAGTGAAACACGGGGAGGGAATTCACGTCTTGCATTTTAATTGAGAAGTGTGTGCATGAGGATTGAATAATGAAACAGAGATTAGATATTACGCATGCCAGGTATGTCTTTGATGGAGAGCTCTTGAAAATATTAAAAAAGGTTAGTGTATGAAAAAACATAGCTTATCAAGGTCCTTTAAAGTGGTGAAAAGAAAGAGATCCTAATGAATAATAATAATAAAGAGCTGATGTGACAGAAGAAGCCTCCCTAGTGCTCTGCAGCTGCAGCCACTCGCCCGTAATGCAGGAAAGGAATGTTTCCTGCAGGACTTTAGACCACAAAGGACAAAGGCACAATCATTAAATCAGAGAGCAGGGAGGAGTCAATATTGCAAAGAGCTGCTGTTATTCATTGGGCAGGCTGCAGATGGACTTTGTATTAGGAGCACCATGTCCCCATTAGAGAATCCTCCTGACACGTATCCACACGGCCCCGTGCTACTGCTCCCAAGATCTCCGTTACAGTTCTGTCACACACATGTAGGACACCAAAACAGTGAGAGGAACAGAGGTAGGGAAATCAAGCAGTCCCTTCTGACACTTGGAAGAGGTTCTTGGATAAATTTTTATGAGGCAGGGCTCATACTGTGAAACAGATTTTGACATGCACGTTAATTGTTCACTGCTGCCTGGTGCAGTTAAAACAAAACAGCCCCTCAGTGGATTTCAGTCTGGATCCACTACAACAATGAATGACAATGAATAACTGTAATATAAAAGATTGATTTGAAAACTTTTGTTTTTTTTTTTTTTTTTTTTTTTTTTTTTTTTGAGTTTTGAGTTTTGCTTTAGCTGACCAGCTATTTATCTGCTTGGTGCATTCATACAATGTTTCCAGAGCTGAACACACAAATCGAAGTGAGGCTTTGGCTGTCAAAGATAAAAGTAGAACATAACTGCGACAAACGTTGGCTCAAAATATAACAGAAATAGAGTAAGAGACACGCTTTTATAACAGAAACTGAATTTGTATCGACATGTCGACATTGTAACGACATGTTTTTTTTGCCTGTCTGCAGAGTTGATAGGACAGTTGATAGGCTGAAGCTGAATACTCTGTTCAGGTCATGGATGTGACTTGCGAAGAGGTAACAAAAACACACCTCAACACAGAAACCAAATGGTGAGTTACTAACGGAGGGCAGTGGGTCATACAGGAACTGGGTTTTGTTTGGACCGTATGTGTAACGCCTCTGCGAGCAGGTAGAGGAGACACAAGGATGTTCTTCTGTAAGGGAATGTGGGTGTTTGGCTGCATGTTTATGTGTTTTCAATCTGTCAATGCACATTTACAGAAAGTAATGATGTGATAAGTGGAAAGCCCATTTTTATGCTGTGAGCAAAATGAAATGTGTTTGATGTCGCATGCAGTTTATGTCCTGTGACAAGACGAGGATGCGCTTGTGTGCTGAGAGGATGAATATTTTTATATGGATGACCTTGCAGAGGATTTTCAGAAGATATTACAGTAATATGATATTAGGACGTTTTTAACTGTTTGGTGTGTTTTATGGCGCCAAGTCTTGCCTCTCACCTCGTATTTACGATTAAAATCTCACTAAATCAATTTTTAAAGACTTTGTGTGCTCATGTATACGAAGCAAAACGTGCCAAAGGACCGAAAAGCTGAGTGAGAATTTAGAGCTATAAACAAAGAAAGAATTCCACGCTCCTGCAGGTTCTGTTCATTCTAAATGAACAACTTCTCTTTTTACAAATACATTCAACATGCATATTGAGGCTTTGAAACCTTCACATGCTTTCAGTTTTTACATGCAACATAAACCAAAACATACCTGGTGGCATCTGTTGAGATTATGTCCTCAAATGCCCGATTGAGGAACGTTTACTTTCAGGCTCTTTATTTCCACTATGGGACGCTGTAGAAACAAGGTGAAACCCCTCCAGGGAGGGGGGACTCATACAACTGTTTATATCACAAGATGCTCTGACTACTGATTCACCAGGTCATAAAGCTGCCACCTGAGGCTTCACACAATGGAGATAATCGGTCATCACTATCATCATTCTATTGAAACACAGACTGTCCTAATGTTAATCCTGACACATCAATAACGTATGCTAATGTGAGTTAGCCTACAGGTTGTGGGGGCATAAAAAGTTGTCATCAAACATAATAAATGATAATAAATGAGGCCATTTCTTGGTAGAAGACAGTCAGTACTCCTCAAACGCTGTATAACTGTGAATCTAAGGTAATAAAGCACTGAAGTTGATCTACAATATGTGATGCTAGAAAGCAGATTTGTAGAACTGTATTTCTTGATGGTTTTCTGTTTGAAGATATTTCTGGATATAACACACATTCTCGTGATGCTCCAGTCAGAGGAGGGAAACATTAGTCCCCCCTTTTGGGTCCAACAAATGAATGCCAGAACAACCGCTAAAATACATTTCTTTATAACTGTTATCATTTAATTACTGTCAGATTCTTTGTTGGTCTGCAATGGTACAAAGCACCTGCATTGGCATTAATATTGTGGCTCCACTTCAAATCCAAGTCAGTAATAATAATGAAAAAAAAAAAAAAAGAAGCTTAGAATGCAAACATTTGTAATGCCTGGGCTTAAGGATGTGCTTAAATGTGAGCTTTAACCTCTCCGCCCCCCCCCACATGCTGAGCTGAATCACTTCAGGGTGTTTGAACAGTGACTACACACTGTTATGTACCAATCAATTACATATGCCATATAGAATTTAGTTTTGCGAAAACTTGAGGCTTGACTTTCAAAAAACTAGAGAGGCCTGAAAGTTACTTGGTCTCTCCTCACAGTTTAGTCACTTAATCTCATGCACACTACAAAATATAGTACAGAAAGTCTTAATGTATATACTGAGCAACACTCACCCACTCTTGTGTTCTGTAAGGACAAAGAGGCTCCTGGTGCCAAAAATTCAATGGAGGTCAAGCAATATTAGCAGTGAATGCAAATCCTGGAGTAAAGAAAACATGTTTTTTATATTGTAAGAATTTGACTCAAGGCATCCTGCAGCAGGATGTCCTGCTAAATATGTTTTATCACTTACCAAACCCTTATTAATCATTTTTCTTTAGATTGTCTAAGGAAGAGTGAGAGTTCAGACAAACGGTGCAACAAATCCAGCCAGACAGGAGCAGCAGTGGTGCGGTCAGGAGCAGTGAGCGTATGGTGATAATAGGTCAGGCTGGACAGAGGTCCAGAGAGGGCAACTGAATAAACCGCTGCTGGCAGGTAAAATTAAAAACACCCCATCAACCTGCAAACAAAATGAACTGCCTGCTTTAATCCCACGGGACGCCGCCCTGCAGCTTTATATCCATCTGTCCCTGGGGCCCTGGCCTCGGCTGCACGGCGGAGCATAAGGTAAATGAAGCGGAGAACACACCCAGAGCTGGGTGTCAAGCGAGGAGCAAAGGAGGTGCCAGGGCAATGGAGACAAGTGTGGAACTCTATCCTTTAGCTTAGACATGAACAATAGAAGGTCTTACAAAGCTCATTAACAACAACTTGCATCCACTCTTTCTTTTTTTGGGTACAATGTGACAAAAACTTATTAAATGATTTTATGAGGCACATGAACCCAAACCCTGACCCTTGCAGAGGAAACATTTTGTCCAGAACTCACAAATACGGTCTGCTAAAGTGTTGTGACGGGCGGCATCAAGCGCTGTGATCCTCAGTACTCAGAATCTCAATGGTGAAGCGTGTCTCAGGAAATCTCACTCAATACTCGCTGGGCAGCAGAATGTTCTTCGCTCAGCAGGCGAGCTTCCAGCACATTTGGAAGCAGGGACGGAGGCACGGCTCGGCTGCTCTGAATGGAGATAGAAACGTACTGCCTCTGATTGTCAACCATGGGAGGCCGGTGGATTTCTTTGAATCCAAGTGGTCACATTCACCAACCGGTGTCAGACTAAGGTGGCTTGATTCCTTCACTGGTCTTCACTGAGAAGTCCACTGATTTCTCTATGCTCTATGCATTTTTGTCAGACATCCAAGAGCTGAAGGCTAAATTCAACACATCATTACAAAATGAAAAAGCCAATTGAACAAAGCTAATATGTTGACGTGAGAAAGCATGACGCATGCTCCTATGGTGCACTAGATGTGCTGATTTCCTGCTAAATCAAAAATTAAGAAGTGTAAACCTGGTTTCCTCACGCAGTCTACTGATCTGCAGAGAAAGAACAGACTTTAGCATTTTTGCCCTCTCACCACACTTTTTCTCCTATTTTATCAAGAGGAAACAAGCAGACCTAAAAAGCATATTTCAAGACGTGCTTATGTACAATGTCTCCTGTTGGCAGGCCTCCTGGTGGGCGTGCCTTTAGAAGAAATTAAGTGTCATTTCCTGTATGTTATTGTCTGTTGATATCCACATTAAAACTATGTTGTAATTAACAGGTTTTACATTGCATCCATGTTAGTGCTAACCACTGTTTTATTAATAGAACACGCCTTTTTGCAGAGTCTGCATACAAAGCCAGGGGAAAGATGGATGTCTTGGCTTTAATTAACCAGAATTATTTACTGAATAGAGCTGGCTTATGGGAGCATCACTCATGTAATGGATATATTAGCAAAGGACTGAAGGGATTAACTTCTGTTGAATGAATAGACCGTGGGCATCTCTTTCAGTGTCAGGAGTATGCAATATTCATAGTGTACTTATAATACGATTTCAGAGTAAATGTGCTATGTGTGCCATCTGTTTTTCATTGTGAAATCCAATCCAAGTCAAATTTGTTTTATTATTGTATCCTTTTTAAAAAATTATATTGACTGTTGACTTGACTTGCACATCCATGCAGAAGTGCAGGAATTCTGGCACAGCTACACTCAGTCCCATCATATCAGTTATAGAATATTACCTAATCCGAAACCTCACTTGCTAAATCTCTGCAGTATCCACTCACGTGGCCTCAGAAACACCAAATTTGTAATTCAAACTGGGAATAAATACATTTCTAATGCATTTTGCAACTCAATTACAGCTGGGCTGACCCTAATGACCCGTGCTTTAGGTTTATGAGAGGTGGTATTGAGTCCGGATCTTGCCTTGAAAGGTTACATACCATCAAATATTGACTGAAACAGAACGGTGACCTGCTGTAAATTTTGCAGACAATTAAAGGGTTAGACATAAAACTAATACCAGTAACCTTTTGTGAAAAGCTTCAGTCAGTAAAACTGCACCTATATATGTATATATAAGTAAAACCATTCAAATGCTGAATTTGTGGTTTATTCTAACAGTTAACATCGTCATGGTAATCCTTTTGACAACCTCTTCTATTATCACATGAGAAATCCAAAGTCAAGACTCTGACTTTGTCGTGGTGCAAGCAGCCCATTCATCAGCAGCTATAAAGCGTTTCTGAGGTGTTCTGGGAACCGTGGCCTCCTCTCTTTGTCGCATTTCAACATCACAACTGTTTGGCCTTCAGACCAGACTCTTGGTCCATATATAGATGCCCCGTTACATTGGTGTTTTAACAGGTTATTTGAACCCAGAAATTTGTCTTAGTTTGAAATTGATTCATCTTCTAAGGATCCATTTACTCTGACACCAAACTCGCTTTGTTCCCGGCTGTTTTTCTCTTTTTACTTTGTTTTAAACATTTAAACTAAAGTCAGAGAAACCGAGAACACTAAAACATGCAGAGGTTTAAAGAACCCGTGCCTTTGAATATTTATGATATGTTTTAGTCAAAGTCAAAGTCTTTATGTTTCAGATATGCTTTACCAACCAGTTTATCCAATTCATCTCCAGTACTTTGGGCATGTCTCTGTTTGCCTGCACGCACCAATAAAAAGCAGTTTTCGCATTTCACGTGTACTTACATGAGTGTTTGCCTCCAGGGCTGGAAACAGAGCACTCATATTTGAACTTGTGGTAAAAGTCAGATGTTTCTTGAATGATTCATGGCCAGAAATGGTAGGAAGGCAAGAGGCTGGTGTGCGTTGGTAGCTGCACCTCTGGATTCGGTGTGTTTCTCCTGTACTTGCACACACACATGCAAGTACAATATGTACACAGTATGTACACAGTGTGTACACAGTGTGTACACATGTACACTGTGCACACTGTGTGTGTACACACACACACACACACACACACACACACACACACACATTGCAGTCTATCTATCATATATCAGACATCTGTGGTCCTCCCTAAAAGAATGACACATCTCTTTAAATCCTGAAGGGCAACAAGATTTTAATTATTGGCATTCAGGTGGGGATTAGCATTTGATGCTGTCTGACCTTACAGGCGTGAGTGTGTTCGTGTGTGTGGGTGGGGTGGGGTCGAGGCACGGGAGGAGGTGGGGGGCAAGATGCCAGAGACTGATGATTTTCAGGGACACGAAGTCCACTGAGGCGGGAGAAAGGCCTGCGGAAACAGGGGTGCTGTAAATCGCATGCAGTACAGGAGGTCTCTGTGTATCACCCCCATCCCTCCCAGAACTCCCTGGAGGGCAGGGTGGAAGACTGGGGGGGGGTTTGTGGGGTGAATTGATGAAATGAGCAGGAAGGCCTAATTAAAGGCTCTCAGCTCAAACGCATTGATGTATTACATCTATTATGCCACAGTTCGATAGGTCTACCAGGCTGAGGCCGCCCTGACTACTCAGTACCGCCCAACAAACTGAATAAATAATAGCAGCTGAAAAAAGAGAGAGAGGCACATTCACAGATGGAGAGACAGACCAAGGCGGCGTGGCTGTGATGAAACCAGTTATAGCGAAAGGCGTGTCAAAAAGCCTTGGAGAATTATATTATGCATGTAAAGCTGCGCTCACAAATTGCACGGCACATGTTGCATGCATGAGAAGAAATTGATTTAAAAAAAAAAATGCAAAGTCACAAGGGTCTTAATTTAAAAATTTTCTCATAAAAAAAGGGGTGTATTTATTAAAAACTTGCTATTTCTTATATGCAGTGGGAAAAGTAAATATGCCAAGGGAACCTGAGGTTAATTAAGAAAAAAAAACCCTTATATCAAGAAATTAAAAAAATCTGAATCAAAGGAAGTTGGCACCGCATTCCGTCCTTGATTAATGTTCAGCATTGACTCTTAGATTGTACCTGCTCTCACACGCTGTTGGTTTTCATTTAAAAGGTCAAATGCACTAACAACTCTACTGCTTTTGGATATTAGTAAGTTTGTCACTCAGCGATGGGAGGAGCAGTGGTGCTAATGGGCCCCATCTCCACATTAGTGGTTTTTCAGGGTCAATGGATGTATATCTTGCACGGAGGGGTACTGTGGGAGAAGAGCATGTAAGGAGAGGCCTGAGGTGGTGTGGAAACACTTCAGTCATACGGAGAAAGTTGGGTGTGAAACTGGTTGGAGAGAAAAGACAAAACACCTCCTACAGTCTATCTAAAATAATGATATTCTAAAACAATAAAGGCGGACATAAGTTTGACACAATCGATATATATATATATATATATATATATATATATATAAGAAGAAGAACCAGAGGTCCAGAGGCTCTGGCAGAACTTATTTATTCACACATTTCCTCATACTACACATGTAAAGAGACATGCAGGAAATTAAAATATGTAGATTATATGAGGGTATTTTAATCATCATCATCAAACCAAATATGCTATTTTACAGCCATGTAATAGAGAGCTGACCTAATCAGTGTAAAACACTTCCTCCTGCCCAGTGGCTGCTGGGATACGATCCAGCATTCCACCCCTGTGATCTTAATTAGAAATAAGTGGTGGTTAACAGAAATTATTTTATAGGCAGAAATCAGTCGACAATGTTATCAGGTTGATTGGGTGAAAATGAAATTTCATACAGTCGCCAGTGTTATCAGGTTGATTGGGAGAAAGAGAAATTTCACACAGCGCACAATATAGCAGTTAATGCTGAACCATGTGACACCTGAACATTTTTAAGGAGTACCTTTTTCCTTCAAATATCTATTTCCTTAAAGATGTTTTGTTTCTGTGGATTTTTACTCTATACACAGAGCAAACAGAGGCCTCCAAAAGAGCTGTTATTAAACCATTAAGTGTGAAATTTAGAGATTTATATAGAATAATTACAAAAAAGAAACAATTAATTCCGAGATAAATCATCTAATTAAACCCAAATCCCCGCCGAACGGTTCATGGACAGTTTCCATCCAATCGTCTGGCTGTGGATATGTTGGTTGTTGAGCCTGTAAAGCTCGGATGAAGACAGTAAGCTGTGGGAACATGGAGGACATGAGGTGGATTCTGTCTGCGTACATTCAGCAGCCAACGACATCAAGACTAGGATATCAAAAAAACAAACAAAAAAAGCCAAAACAAAACAAAACAAAAAAAAAATACAGGACAGTGACCAATTCAGTAGGACTCCTCTTTGGTTCCGGCAAAAGTGATAAAAGAATTCAGCGTAGTTTTGTTTGTGTGCGCGTGTGCATGCACGTGTGTGTGTGTTGCGACAGTGTATAAATATAGGTCTTTGCTTGCAGAGCACATGGAGGAGTAGATTTGTGAGACAAGCCCAAGCAGTTGCCTTCACAGCAGTGGTGAGATTGGAAGCGAGTGGTTTCTGAGCCAGTGTGACTGATGGCGTCTGTTAGTGGGGACGACTGCAGAGCGCACGTGTCGCACAGGCGGCGGAGGAAAGCTTCTGGAACAATACCGCATTCAAACAGTCACTGATATTAAAGGGCAAGAGTTTGTTTTCCATCACCTCAGGTTCCACTTCGGCACAATATTTCTTATGCCTCTTGTTACACTTGTTTCCACGGGCCAGCAGTCACTAAAGAACACTTTGAGTAAAGGATTAAATGACTGAAATGATCGTAATCCTGCTGCACTGCAAACTTTTCATCATTTTAATCCTAAATCTGTATAAACTTCAGTCATGTTCCTGGACCCCATCCCAACTAAGCTTTTCAAGGATGTCTTTCCTCTGATCGGGGCCTCAGTATTAGATCAGATCAATTTATCTTTAACAACAGGTTATGCACCTCAGGCGTTTAAAACTGCTGTTATCAGACCTTTATTTAAAAAAACCTTCACTTGACCCAGACGTCTTAGCAAACTATAGACTATAGATACTTGAGAGGCTGGTTGTGAGTCAGCTAACCAATCACCTAAACAGGAATAGTCTATTTGAAGTGTTCCAATCTGGTTTTAGAGCTCATCATAGCACAGAAACATCACTGGTTAAAGTCGCTAATGACCTCCTCATGGCATCAGACTGTGGACTTGTCTCCGTACTTGTTTTACTGGACCTCAGTGCTGCCTTTGATAGTGTAGATCACAGCATTTTATTACAAAGACTACAACATGAGATTAGGATTACAGGGACAGCTCTAGATTGGTTTAAATTTTATCAATCTTATCAATAGCTTTGATTTTGTTCATGTTAATGATGTTTCCTCTGGGTGTACAAAGGTTCATCATGGTGTTCCACAGTGTTCAGTGCTTGGGCCAATCCTGTTCACTCTTTAAATGCTCCCTATAGGAAATATTATTCAGAGACACGCCATATATTTTCATTGCTATACCAATGATACGCAACTGTATTTATCTATGAAACCTGAAGAAACAGAGCCGTAAGCCAGATTCCAGGTATGTCTCAAAGACATAAAAGACTGGATGACCTCCAATTTCATACTTTTAAACTCAGACAAAACTGAAATCATTGTTCTTGGACCTAAACATCTGAGGACTAGATTATCGGATAGAATTCTCTCTTTGGATGGCATTACTTTGTCCTCCAGTATGACTGCAAGGAACCTTGGAATTGTCTTTGACCAGGACATGTCATTTCTCCCTCATATTAAACAGGTTTCCTTTCTCAGATTAATGCTGAAAAACTAGTCCATGCCTTTGTTACTTCTAGACTGGACTGCAACTCATTACTGTCAGGATATCCAAATTATTCCATTAATTAATAACCTGCAGTTGATCCAGAAGCCAGAGTTCTGACAGGAATCAGCAAAAGGGAGCATATTTCTCCAGTTTTAGCTTCTCTTCACTGACTTCCAGCGAAATTTAGAATAGACTTTATTCTCCTTCTAACATATAAAGCTCTCAATGGACTATCTCTATCATACCTGCAGGATCTCATAGTTGTACTCCTAAAAGAACACTCAGATCACAGAGTGCAGGTTTACTTGTAGTTCCTAGAATTCATAAAAGTAGACTGGGAGGACGAGCCTTTAGCTATCAGGCAGCTTTACTATGGAACCAGCTACCAACCTGGGTCCGAGAGGCAGACACCACATCTGCCTTTAAGATCAAACTTAAAACCTTTCTGTTCAGTAAAGCATACAGTTAGCCTCAAACAAAGTGTGTGGGGCTGAGAGATCTAGTTACAGTCAGTTCTCACAGCTATAGGTAGAATAGGTTCTTTTATTCTTCAATCTTTAGCATAGCTATGCTGCTATAGGCCTACGCTGCTGGGGACACAAACATGATCCACTGAGCAGTTCCCCACCTTCTCAACACCAACCACCATCTCTACTCCCTCACCTCCTCTCCTCCTTTTCTTTTCTTCTCACAGGGATTATCAGTGTGTCCAGTCTTACTTGCTGTTTTGTATCTCTCTCCCCCTCTTCTGTCTCTCTGTATCTTTCTGCAGGTCTTCCAGCTCCAGACCTTCATGCTGCACGGCTCTTGGCCTCTGACAAACCCAGGGTCCCCTGTCAGCACCTGCCTATGCTGTTCCCTTTTTTATTAAAACCTGCCTATGCTGTTCCTCTTTTTATAACAACCTCCTATGCTGTATTATGTATATATGTATTATGTATATTATGTCTGATATGTTTGTATTTCTATGATTGTATTTTGTTTGTATTTCTGATTCTATAATTGTATGTTTCTCTCTCTCTCTCTCGCTCTCTCTCTTTATTCTCTGTCCTGTCTCCCTCTTCTTCTCCTCCTTTACCCAGCTGACTTTCAGCAGGACGGTTCCTCCTTGTAAACCTGGTCCTGCTCAAGGTTTCTTCCTGTTAAAAGGGAGTTTTTCCTTGCCACTGTGCTTACCTGGGGGTTCAGGCTCTGGGTTTCTGCCTCTGTAAAGCACCTAGAGACAATTTTTATTGTAAAGGCGCTATACAAATAAATTGGAATGGAAAACATTGAATTGAATGTTTACACATGTTTATACTGAATTGGAGCAGTGTAGAAATGCCATAGTCATAGCAAGTCTTGTGTTGTCTCTGGTTTCCGATCTATATAATGTTGTTTGAGTATAGTAGCGGAGAACGAAGATATCACAACTGATTTGCTCTGAACATATACCATGAACATGATGCGGATGTTTTATGTGTGCAATGTCTGTTTTATTTTTATTTTTTTTAATTTTAAGCCTTCCAGTAGCAACACAGGCCACTTTTTCAATCTTTCTTCAGCTTGTTTAGTGCGCCACACTTGAGGTGCGCACCAACACAATTACCTGTCAAAACATGAGGGATCTTGATGAAGCGGAAGAGTGGCAGTTATGAAAAACATCAAAACTATTTCCCAATGGGAAACTGGTGCAGCTGCTGTAATACAACACATGGCACATCCCCGCCTGCTAGAGATTTGCTTCACTGGAGTAACTGACATCTCCACAACTATTTCCTTAATTGATGTAGTTAAATATGCACCCTTCATCTCTGAATTGTAAATACCTGCCGTAATGTAGTGTAAAATTATCATGCTAGCATCAAGTAAGAGCCATAATTTGCAGCTGTCAGTTCTGGTGCATATTAATGTGTCTAATGCATGGTTGTTTAAGGGGTGTTTTGGAAAATATTCCACTGTGTTCTCGCCAACGAGCCTCCATTATTTTTCAGCATTTAATGGTAAATTGCGGTGCAGTATGATTTACTAGTGTTCTCATCAATCTGAGCTAAACTTGGGCACTTTATAAATCTTTTGGACGGTAGTTTTAAACACCTGGATGCATTCATTGCACATTTAAACTGTCAGGTTTTAATATGCAGACTTTATTCAGTGTCAGTTTCTTGATAGTATGGTAACCTTCAACAGTGCAAGCGTCTGTTACAGAGGACATGACTGGCAGTAATAGAGACAGAGGGAATGAAAAAAAATATGATAAGCTTGTCTGTGCTCTATTTCCAACAGGCTGAGTCTGCCCCCCGGGGTCTCGATGATTTGTGGTGTGTAACTTTGGCCCATTGTTTCTCACAAATGTGAACATTTACACGTATAAAACCCTATTTTGACAGGCTTCAACTTCGAAGTAGAAATAAAGAGGTTGTTTTTTTCTAATGTGTACCTGATTCAGTTAAAAATGGGTAAAACCATCTGCACATAGGCCAACCAAGACCCCAACTAAATAAACTAATGTAAAAGATTTGCTTGAACAAGCAAACAGCATGACTGGCTTCAACTTGACACACTGCCACTGTCCATTCTAAAATGTAGATTATTATTTTATTCTGGTGTTTAATCTAAAAGAAACTATGAATATGAAAGTAAACCAAGTCTATCCAAAATACTCACTTTTGTCTGCCCCAGGTCTGCCACCGTCTTTCTGCTTTGTTATTTTTTTATATCAATGTACCAGCTGCAGTGTCTGGACCTCGCTGTGGTCACCATCATGCTGTTTCCTTTACTGTTTCTCCCAGGGCACTGTCCATAGTGCACCGTCACCTTCCAAATTTTTAATTTAGGTGGCACTTCAGCCCATCTAATGAAATAACCACCTGCCTGGCCTCTCTCCTTTCCATGACCACAGCTGATGTCCTGTTTGCCCACTATGACTGAGCTCTATCTGCCAGCCTGGACTTTTTCACTACTGTAAAAACCTATTATGTCCCTTTTGCTTCTCTGGCTCCACTGTGTAAGGCTTTACAAAAAACACATTACTGTCCCCCTGTACAGCACCAAGATCATTTGAGCGTCTCCACGTCTTCAAGTCCCACACATTTCCTCATTTTGTTGGTCAAATGTGTATTATGTAGGATAAGAATTGTAATTGGGCTTTCCAGTGTTTATATTTGCTATGTCTCAAATTAAAGCGGCATCCTGTCTTATCTTAATTATTATTTTCTGTTGTTATGACCCTCAACGTTACATTTGTTTCTTTTATGTTTATTGTAAACCTTTTGTTTTTGCCTGCAACGTCCTGCCGATCAAGTGGAGGTTTCCCCGCTGACGTCACCTGCCGTCCTGGGGGATCCCTCCTCCCTCACGTGACGCCCATCCAAGAGCCTTCAGGGATTCGCCTGGTTCCTAAATCCTCCTGGAGTCCTGTGGCCAATCCAGTTCAGCTTTGTCAAGAGGAAGACTTACTAGACAATTCCACAGAAATGGTGACTGTGTGCCTCCACTCTGGCATAGCTATGCTGCTATAGGCCTACGCTGCCTGCCTTTCATGCCCACCCACCATACATAACCAATCTATATATGTTCAGCAGCCCCCCAACACACAGACACACACACACACATAGGACATGACATGAGCTGAGCAGACCTCTGTCTGCCCCAGAAACTGCTGTTGAAATTGACAGAACCCACCCATTTTCAAATTAACATTTGAAAATTAACATTTGAAAATGGGTGGGTTTGAATTTAACAATCACCAGTATATTAAATTTGAATTTAACAATCACCAGTATTATGGTGGGTGGGCTCTTTGGAACCGGAACCCTTTAAAATATATGTCTGTAAAATTTCACAACACTATGTTAACCGATGAAGGAGAAACGATGAGTTAAATACCGCCCCTATCAACAGGCATAACAGTGACTCATCCCCTCTCCTCTCACACACACAGCACCCAGTGATGCCATGCAGCAGCTGTCAGTGTATGTGAGTTTTTCTGGATTTTTTTGGACACCGTAATAGCTATAAGGCTGAGGACACAAGTCCACGTCTGGGTGACCAAGCCACACGTTTTGATGTATGGTTTGTTAATGTGTGACCTACGGGGTCGGAGTTTTTGTGTTTTAATTGTCTTGTGGGGACATTTTTCAGTTATTTGGGAAGTTCTCTGGGCCCATTTGACCGAGGGCCTCCAAATTTCACACACACGACCCACTCATCGGGTTGCACGTTTTGGTGTATGGCTTGTCTATGTGCGCCGGGGGCCGAAAACCCTCCCATAGGCTAACATGGGGAATTTTGGGATGCTTTTCCCCCGATATTTCGGAAACCCCAATCCCTATTAAAAAGAAAAGTGATAGCACACCATTCCTGAATTTTCCACACGTTTTGATGTATGGCTCATGTTGGTGTGATAAACGATGTAGGAGGAGATACCGACCGAAATTTGCAATGGAATAAAAAGATTATTAGAAATAAAAAAAAAAAAAAAAAAAAGTGGCCGTTTTTCTGGGATTTTTCAGGGCCCATTTGTTGGAGGGCCTCGAAACTTCACACACATAACTGAGTCATTGGGACGCACATTTCGGTGTATAGGGCGGGCATGCGTGCCCTATGGGTGCGCACTTATAGTGATTTTTTCTGATTTTTGGTACTCCAAGTGTGGGGGGATTTTCAGGGACGTGTTGGTTCGAGGGCCGTGAAACTTCACACACACGACCGTCTCGTCGAGACACACATTTTGGCCTCCTAGGCACACAGGAAAAGCCGCACCTGAACCCTTGCCAGATGATGGCTGTGCTGGATTGTGAACAGTCCATCCTCGCTGTGCCTCTTGTAGAAGTTGATGCACTAGTCTGTTGTCCTGTGTTTAGTTGTGCTTTGTGAAAGTGTAGAGACAATGTGTAATTTATCGAGCTGTGCGTTTTGTTAGTACTGAGGCACTTGGTTTATTTTTTGTCGTTTTTGTTTGGGGATATACTTTCCTGAGCGTTGCTCTGTGCCCTTGTTTGCTCCCTTGTGTTATGTATGTCGCCCCGATTCCCTTTTTTCGTTGCGGGTTTGATAATAAATGGCCTATTGGTCGATGTTCCTTTTCATGTAAAAAGTCTAATTGCACTCCTAGACAGTTGACACACACACGGTCGTAACATCTGTGCAGTCATTTTCAAACAACAAAGATAAGTCCTTCGTGTCCTTGCGTTTTAATTTTTCCCCCTATTTTTTCACTGCAGCAGGGGCATTTTTTTTTCTGAAGTCAACTGACATTTCTGTAAAGCTCTTTTTTTTTATGGCGCTGCTGCCATATCCTCAAAACACACATTACAAGTCATTTGACTACTGTAAAGCCCATTGTGACAGAAAACACGATTTATCTAATCTGAAATAAAATCCCGTATGACTGCAAGCTCAAAATTAAATACATATAAACCATACAAACCTCACCTGTGTCACCAAAATCTAATTCCAGACACCTAATTTTGAAATAAACACTGAATCAATGAAGACAAAACACATTTTACCCAAAGAGCAAAATAGAATAATAACTAAAAAGCGATTCCAATTTTCCACGAAAATGATGTATTTGTCCCCTTGTTTTATAACTTACTTGAAGGACGTTATAGTACTTATACGGTGTTCTGGTGGCTTCACATTCAAAAGGATGGCTGATCCGGTTCCCCTTTTTCCATTTGATTCACTGAATGGACTTGAGTTAATTGGAGATCATTATCGTGACGATATGATGGAGTGGTATCATGTTCCCCCTCAAAGAGCTGTACAGGCAGAAGGACACGAGAGGGAAAATGTATCTTAGCATCTGAAGACAGCACTTATGAGTGAATTTAGTTCACTAAAGAGCGACTGTCACTACATGGGATTTCCAACCAAACGCAGGTCGTTGTTGCACTCTTTGAACCAGAACCTGTGGCTTCACTGAAGACATCGATACACTTCATTCCTGCGAGCCCACTGAATCCAAACTCTTGAGGTTAAACCCCTCTGATTCAGCATGCCGTCAAGTCTGCTAAGTTTGATAAGTGAAGGGCAAAGCCCACCTCATGCATTTTCATCAGCAACCCCTAAACAAGACACACACACACGTTTCAATACCTCGGAGAGTCTTTACACAACAGATAGCCAGGCGGCAGCTGTAATGTATATCCCAGAACAGCTATTATCGGAGAGAGCGATTCGGGGGGTTCTGTTGAAGAGAAGATTAACACAGTTTAATGTGAACTTGGATACTTGCTTAAGTTATTTACGACTAAGGATAACCTGACATTGTCTGATGACAAGAGCATAGACTATATCGTACACTGAAACCTGGAGTGGTACTCCTCCTCTGACCTGACAGAAACTTTTTTGCTGTATGCAGAAGGTGACAGCCAATGAACATGAAAAGACTCACGCTTAAATAATGAAACATAAAAGTAATTTAAGGAAGTCAGCAATCAATCAATTGATACTGATTGGGAATTAACAGATATTTGTGATAATGAATGAGACTCAAGTGTGTGTTTTATCTGATACACATACTCCTATACCAATTAGTCCTGAGGGTGTTGGAATACAATAGACAGGGAAAAGCAGAAATACACCAGGTCACCATTACATGACAGGCCAGGCTAACGCAGCATTTAGTAGAAACGTGGGGCTTTTATGGAGTCCATACAGGCTAATGTCGCAGTCTTTAGGCTGGGGAAAAAGCCAGAGTGCCCGAATAAATCCCACAGAGGCAGTGGTGTAAACAGAGAGAGCAGAAACCAAATTTCAAACCCAGGACCTTCTGAAACACCCTGATACTTGCAGGCAACATGTGGCACTCACACTTGGTTCATGCACAAATTCAGCAGACAATCGGTGGGAGTATATTGGCAGGAAAATATAGAATTGTGCAGATATGGTGTCCATTTGCTGGACTCATATAATTATTGGTGTACAAACCAAGAGAGCCGATGGTACAATCTGCAAGACAGCACTGATGGGAGGCCAGTTTGGCTCCCATCTGTGTCCCTCTTTCAGTCAAATGCGTTGCTCTCTGTCTTTTCTGCTGGTACAACTTGGTCTTGAATGATTTTTAACAGTGCCTTTGCCATTTTGATCACGTTGGCACCAAGACCGAAGGCCTAACAGGGCATATGTTTAGAAAAAGCAGCTTTTCCTCCTGTGGAATCATTCTGACTGTGCTTTTTCAACATCTCAATCCTACCATGTAACTGCAATCATATTAAAACAGGATTTCTTGCAGTATGTTTTTTAACTGAATAAAAATAAATGCAGATGCACATTCAATAAGACAATATGCATGGACAACAAGGATACTGTAATTAGTTAAATCAATTTTTAATTGAGATGGAGCCAACTGCAGCTGATTGTGGGGTTTTTCTCCACATCAGGGTCCAGTTTTAGTAAAATCCGAGGGTTTCTGTGTACCAGTAAGGATATGCAGCTTGTTTACTGTGTTGCTAATTTGCATTGCTACTTTTTGTCTCATCAGATTGTCACAGCAAGTTGATAGATGAAACAAATACTCTAACCTCAGATATAAACTTGTAGCAGCACTAATGGGCTCAGTTAATCAAAAGGTTTTCTGTGAGCTACTATTAAGGATATAAATTAGACTTTGCTCTTTTTATATGTGTATCCATTATGGATGTCATTGGGACAATCATGCATGTTTATGTACTGTATATATAAGTGGTAAAGATCACTGAATAGGATGTCTCAAATATTAGGACGAATAGGCGGAGATAACATCCATGCTTCAAATATTTATGCAATACAGTCTGAACTACACTCAGTTATTTCTGACTGAGACATGACTCAGCATCTATGTTGTGTTTGATTAGTCAAATTCATTTGGTATCAAATTTCAGTCTGTATGCCTGGAATAATGAATCCAGGAAAATATTTTTATTAGAAGCTTGAGGGCGATCACATATTAATAATGAAGGCAAAAAATGTGTTTTGCTCATTTTCCTGCTGCTGGCATTATTCTCCTCTCTGTACCTTAGTCTGTTTCAAGCACCCTTGTGAATGATTCTTCTTTGTTGCAAGTTCATTTATGAAGTCAGAATAAATTTTTTTGAAACACATTTAAGCTTTAACAGAGCTTTAATATTCAAACAAAAGGATACACAATTTTTTATCCACAGTTAACAGAACTTTTTTTTCTGTATAGAATAATTGTTTCCTGCACATTTATCAGTGACCACTATGAAATGTCAAGCGCCAACATAAGGGCCTACTTCTGTTACCTAACAACCTACCTACCTGTTATTTGTAAAAAGAACATGAAAATTGCGCGCGTGCACACACACACACACACACACACACATACACACACACACACACACACACACACACACACACACATACACACACACAAACTTTATCCTCTATAACAGTCTGTTATGCTACATGTACCTGGTAGCTATGCCTGAACAAGCAGTGTAACGTAATATTATAATCATTTAATCATCTGCATTACAAGTTGTTGTGTATTGCCTGATTTGTCTTGCAGAAACGAGTGTGTTGTTTTTAAAAGCTTGCAGTCGCTGAAAAGAAAGATGCAACAGAGGAAATTGATCCCTCCTCTCTGGAATTTCAACACCTGTTCATACACTGATACCATTATTCTAATAATGCCTATCTAACAGCAAAGGCTATCCATGCTTAAGTATATATTGTACAGAAAAACCTCACCAGTCTACTGGTTAGTGTAGACTGATTCTGGTACTGATGATCTGTTAGCACACACTTATGGATCTTTGAACCTCTAAACTTGTGGTATAGAAGAATAAAACAACACTTTTAGCTTACTAAGTCCATGTCAGACAAGGTGGAATACTTGTGTTTTGTTTTTGCCTTAATTATAGACTGTCTGTTTTACTGGTCTTGCACCATCTCTCTCTCTCTCTCTCTCTCTCTCTCTCTCTCTCTCTCTCTCTCTCTCTCTGTGGAAGAGTGTGTCTTTGTTATTGTCGGTCTTCTACAGGTAAGTCTGAATGTTTCACATCGGCTTAGCCCTTTACAAACTCACACTGTCGTGTCTAACCTATTTATCTCAGAGCAAGATCTAATTTTAATTTGTCCCAGTGCTCAAGTCTGAACCCCATCTTTCATGGAATGTTGCTCTTTTGTTACAGTGCGTTACGTTGTTTCACACGGATGAATCTCTTCATAGCTAATACACTAAAACGCATCACATTCAAAACATGAAACATTTGAAATCTGGACGGGGAGACCTGAGAACAGGAACAGACTGTTCTCTTGAAATGTTCTGGTTAAAGAAAAAGTTTTCCGGTATCATTTTTCCACAATCAACCCATTTGCCAAAAAAACAAAAAACAAAAAACAAAATCAAAAACAAACAAAAAAAACCCTTGGCCAAAAGGTTTGTTTAGTAGAGTTTATCAAATCCTTTCATTCATTCATTCATTCTTTCATTCATTCATTCATTCATTCAATGACAACAATGCTTATTTCTAATTAAGGTGTGCTGCACTGAATCCCAGAGGTCAATATTATCATTATTATTATTGAATTTAGTGCTAAAAGAAACCTTATTACAAAGAGAGCTCTCACACAAAAAAGCCCTTTCTCAAGGGAAACTGAATGAAAAGAAGCTTTGTAAAAAATGCATTTATATTATCTGTGGTCTACTGTGTATGACTAAAGACTGATGAGGAAAGACAAAAGGATTTCTGAGGACTGGGAAAACCCGTCTGGACCATCGGAACCACTAAATGAAGCCCTTGTCTACTAAACAATTAATGTGAGACTACATTTTATTAAATATGGTGAAAAGACCATTGTTGAAGCAGCCATTCTAGCGAGCATTAAGATGTCTAGCTCCATTTGATGCCCATTCTGGGAACCTCTCCCATTAAGGATACATTAATACTGCAGGCACGTTTGAAGGGCAATGGAAAGCAGCGTTCTAAATATTAAAGATTGCTGTCACTGGAAAATATGTTGTCAGCAGGCTGAAGAATTAGGGCTATGTAAATTTCATCACATCTCCAAACTTAATGACAAGGCAGAGATCAAAATGTCACAAAGGACAAAAAGGCTCTCCATATCTGATTTAAACAGAGTCAGACACAAGATGATTATTTAATGACTGCCCGCGTTCAAAGAAATGCACGGAGACACACACAGGTGAGTTAACCTCACACACTCTGTCAAGGTTGCGCAAGCAACATTTTATGTATGACTCTATTTCTGCGCTCACAGAGCAGATCAAATTTTACAGCACAGTTGGGGGTCAACTTCAGAAGGCTCTTTATTCTGCAATCTTGAATTCAGCCACACCTTATAAAAACAGTTGGAATAAATGAACCTTTTCTTACATAAAGTAGTCAAATGGTGATGGATGACTCCGGTGCTGCCCAGGAGTCACATAATGACCGAAAAGTACTCATTCTGCGTTACTTCGGACGCCGTTTGTTGGGGCTAACCCCAAGTGTGAGGCAACTTTATGCATTGCAAGGTGTCAAACAGCAATCAAGTGATCATTTGAAACTTTGGCAGCATCTCATCAATGCATCGTAGCAAAAAGGAAACCTTTGGATGATGACTTTTATCAGAAATTTTTGTTCCATCAGATGTGCAACTTCAGTTCTCATCAGCACTATTTCTGAAAAATTAATCTCTGATGGGGAAGGAGCCTGAGCTGGTGCGTGAGGTCGAGAAGTTCCGACTAGATATAGTCGGACTCACCTCAACGCATAGCAAGGGCTCTGGAACCAGCCTTCTCGAGAGGGGTTGGACTCTCTTCTACTCTGGAGTTGGCGACGGGGAGAGGCGGCGGGCAGGGGTGGCGATTCTTGTCGCCCCCCGGCTTAGTGCCTGTATATTGGAGTTTACCCCGGTGGGCGAGAGGGTAGCCTCCCTCCGCCTTCGGGTGGGGGGACGGATCCTGACTGTTGTTTGTGCCTATGGCCCCAACAGCAGTTCAGCTTATCCACCCTTTTTGGAGTCCCTAGAGGGAGTACTAGAGAGTGCTCCTTCTGGGGGTTCCCTCGTCCTCCTGGGTGACTTCAATGCTCACGTCGGCAGTGACAGTGAGACCTGGAGGGGCGTGATTGGGAGGAATGGCCCCCCTGATCTGAACCCGAGTGGTGTTCTGTTGTTGGACTTCTGTGCTCGGCACAGATTGTCCATAACGAACACCATGTTCAGACATAAGGGTGTCCATATGTGCACTTGGCACCAGGACACCCTGGGCCGCAGTTCGATGATCGACTTTGTAGTCGTGTCCTCGGACTTGCGGCCGCATGTTCTGGACACTTGGGTGAAGAGAGGGGCGGAGCTGTCAACTGATCACCACCTGGTGGTGAGTTGGCTTCGTTGGTGGGGGAGGATGCCGGACAGGCCCGGCAGGCCCAAGCGTATTGTGAGGGTCTGCTGGGAACGCCTGGCAGAGTCTCCTGTCAGGCGGAGCTTCAATTCCCACCTCCGGGAGAGCTTCACCCATGTCCCGGAGGAGGTGGGGGACATTGAGTCCGAGTGGACCATGTTCCGTGCCTCCATTGTTGAGGCGGCCGTCCGGTGCTGTGGCCGCAAGGTGGTTGGTGCCTGTTGTGGTGGCAACACCCGAACCCGCTGGTGGACACCGGCGGTGAGGGATGCCGTCAAGCTGAAGAAGGAGTCGTACTGGGCCTTTTTGGCCTGTGGGACTCCCGAGGCAGCTGACAGGTACCGGCGAGCCAAGCGGGGTGCAGCTGTGGCGGTCGCCGAGGCAAAGATCCGGGCGTGGGAGGAGTTCGGGGAGGCCATGGAGAGCGACTTCCGGACGGCTTCGAAAAGGTTCTGGACCACCATCCGGCGCCTGAGGAGGGGGAAGCAGTGCATTGTCAACACTGTGTACGGTGGGGATGGTGTGCTGCTGACCTCAACTCGGGACGTTGTGGATCGGTGGAAGGAATACTTCGAAGACCTTCTCAATCCCACCAACACGCCTTCCAGTGAAGAAGCAGGGCCTGGGGAATCGGAGGCGGGTTCTCTTATCTCCGGGGTCGAGGTAGCCGAGGTTGTTGAGAAACTCCTCGGTGGCAGGGCCCCGGGGGTGGATGAGATCCGTCCGGAGTTCCTTCGGGCTCTGGACGTTGTAGAGCTGTCGTGGTTGACACGACTCTGCAACGTCGCGTGGACATCGGGGGAGGTACCACTGGATTGGCAGACCGGGGTGGTGGTCCCTCTTATTAAGAAGGGGGACCGGAGGGTGTGTTCCAACAATAGGGGGATCACACTCCTCAGCCTACCTGGCAAGGTCTATTCAGGGGTACTGGAGAGGAGGGTCCGTCGGATAGTCGAACCTCGGATTCAGGAGGAGCAGTGCGGTTTTCGTCCTGGACGTGGAACTGTGGACCAGCTCTACACCCTCAGCAGGGTCCTTGAGGGTGCGTGGGAGTTTGCCCAACCAGTCTACATGTGTTTTGTGGATCTGGAGAAGGCATTCGACCGCGTGCCTCGGAGAATCCTGTGGGGGGTTCTCCGGGAGTATGGGGTGTCGGGCCCCCTGATACAGGCTGTCCGCTCCCTGTATGACCGGTGTCAGAGTTTGGTCCGCATCGCCGGTAGTAAGTCGAACTCGTTTCCGGTGAGGGTTGGGCTCCGCCAGGGCTGCCCTTTGTCACCGATTCTGTTCATAACTTTTATGGACAGAATTTCTAGGCGCAGCCACGGTGTTGAGGGGGTCCGGTTTGGTGGCCTCAGGATCGGGTCTCTGCTTTTTGCAGATGATGTGGTCCTGTTGGCTTCATCAGTCCGTGACCTCCAGCTCTCGCTGGACCGGTTCACAACCGAGTGCGAAGCGGCCGGGATGAAAATCAGCTCCTCCAAGTCTGAGGCCATGGTTCTCAGCTGGAAAAAGGTGGAGTGCCTTCTCCAGGTCGGGGAGGAGATCCTCCCCCAAGTGGAGGAGTTC
Source organism: Pao palembangensis (assembly GCA_015343265.1). Taxonomy (NCBI): domain Eukaryota; kingdom Metazoa; phylum Chordata; class Actinopteri; order Tetraodontiformes; family Tetraodontidae; genus Pao; species Pao palembangensis. The sequence continues at coordinate 13,083,965 of CM027081.1, forward strand.
AAGTACCTCGGGGTCTTGTTCACGAGTGGGGGAAGAATGGAGCGGGAGATCGACAGGCGGATCGGTGCGGCGTCCGCAGTAATGCGGACTCTGCACCGGTCCGTTGTGGTGAAGAGAGAGCTGAGCCGAAAGGCGAAGCTCTCGATTTACCGGTCGATCTTTGTTCCTACCCTCACCTATGGTCATGAGCTTTGGGTAGTGACCGAAAGAACGAGATCGCGGGTACAAGCGGCCGAAATGAGTTTCCTCCGCAGGGTGGCTGGGCTCTCCCTTAGAGATAGGGTGAGAAGCTCTGCCATCCGGGAGGAGCTCGGAGTAGAGCCGCTGCTCCTCCGCATTGAGAGGAGTCAGATGAGGTGGCTCGGGCACCTAGTAAGGATGCCTCCCGGACGCCTCCCTGGTGAGGTGTTCAGGGCACGTCCCTCCGGTAGGAGGCCCCCGGGAAGACCCAGGACACGCTGGAGGGACTATGTCTCTCGGCTGGCCTGGGAACGCCTCGGGATCCCCCCGGAAGAGCTGGACGAAGTAGCTGGGGAGAGGGAAGTCTGGGCTTCCCTGCTTAGGCTGCTGCCCCCGCGACCCGACCCCGGATAAGCGGAAGAAAATGGATGGATGGATGGATAATCTTTGTATTTCTGTAATCAGCGAGGAGTCAAAATAATTACACGTTTTTATTTTCTTCTAAAGAGAAAATGTTTAATTTTTAAAGACTCCATGTGACATCTCTTTAGAGCGTTAATACACTTCTGGAATGGCACTGATACATCTGTGGAAATGCAAACATGGTGTAGAATGTTAGAAATTAGGTCCAATAATCACCCCGGGTGGGAATTTGAGTCATATTTGTCTGGTTTGATTGGCTAGCTGTTATCAGTGCCACCTCCAAACTGAGCTCATATTACATATTACCGCATGTTTTTGCTCCTTAGATGCTATCCATATGCCGTCATGATCTCAGCAAATCTATGAACAAGTCTGAGATCTCCAAAAATACCACCAATGAGCAGTCGTCTGAATAAGTTACACCTGGTCTGAATTAATCTCCAGCCTCCATCCTACTCAAGCCTAATAATCCAGGACAAAAACACTGATTCCTTTCAAGCACCAGTTTATTACATTAGTGAGGGTCTATTTATTCAGCATTTGTGAATTTCCTACAGGTCTCTTATATGGAAATGTGTAAAACCAGTCCTTCTTTATGCAAGGAGGGGGCTTAATGTAGCACAAGCTATAGAAGTGAAGTGAAACTGACTTTAAATTAGGGATACATTACGCAATTTTAGTTTTTAAAGATTCATCACTGGACTTTTTAACCATGTATGTGTACGCTATGAAGAAATCATCAAAAGCAATGACCTGGTTTATGAATTTCTCAGATTATTCTTTATCATTTGATTTGCAGTTGACATGAACCAGTGCCACAATTTTACAGGCAAGGAAGCGAGTGCTGTGCTCATTACTACCTCGCCACGTTGGAGTTTGTATAAATGTATGAAGAATGCAGCAGTTGTCAGGTTATAGTCAGGTCACATTTAAGTTTAAGTACATTTAGATACAGCTTCTCTACCTTTTCCCCCAATTTCAAACAAAGCAATCAAGATACAATAAAAAATGTTTTGTGTGTGTTTTCTGAACTTGTGTGATGAGACTCATTCAAAGACTCTTTACCTCTATGTTAAATATACAAAAGAGACAAAATGAAATGTGTGAATGATTTGCTCCTTTCACTGTTGTAGATTAAAGTTGTCTAATATGCATTGCAGCTGACCCTGAAATTGAATTATTCATAAAAATGATCGTTTCCGCATTAAATAGTTCATAAAAGAATGCAAAAATCTGGAAGTAAGCAAATAATTACAATAATTGGGTTCGGTGGGTTTGTGTGTGCTTCAATGTGTGACTGGAAAATCTTAATTTAACTTTTTTTTTTTTTTTTCAACAAACCTAAGATAAAAGCTGATGAAAAAAATAATTTGACAATAAACACTTTTTTCTTTTACTAAAGTCTGAGAAATTAGCTCCCTGCTCAGTTTTGGGGAGCAGCTGCGGTGGCAGAAAAATCGACTTCACATCCTCACCTAGAATGCTTTCCACCAGTGGCCACTGATGTGGCCCACATCGAAACTCCGGCTGGTATCAGTTGACACTGGGAGCTTTAATAATTGGTTTGTTGTTTCCAACACACACAGCCAGAACAACTTGTGCAGCAGTTTACACGTGATACAACTAAATGGCTTTTTCGAGACGGAACAAGGTTGATTTGTTTATGCACAACAGTTTGTTCTCTAGCATTTATTTCCCTTTTGTATTTTAAAGGAGTTATTTATTCTTGACCACTTCGTTACCTATTTTTCCGTCACTTGTACGGATCACGTCTCTCTGATAGGGGTGTGCGCACGTGTGTGTGTGTGTCTGGAGCTGTTTTGCACTGGAAACCATATGCAATGATTGCCTGGTCTAATTAAGTTGGATCATATTCATCTTCCTGACACTACAGGAAATGTGATGTCCATCTTTCAACCACCTCAGCTAAAATTTCCCCATAATGAAGCTGTCCAACTTCTACTTGCTGACGTTTGAAATGTTAAGATGGACTCAGCTACCTAAATACCTGGGTTTTTTTAATTAAAGCAGTATATATAAAAATATTTAATGGAAGAAAAAAAAAATTCATCAACAGCCTAACGTCGAATGTTTGGTGAAAAGTAATGCCTATAATCTTCTGGGTAAGTTGCATTTTTGATGGTCTTAACATTTTATATATGACTCAAAATCTTACTTTTGGAGCCTTTGCCTATAACAATGGTCACCTTTGGTGTTTGTATTGACAAGTGGGTTTACTGTTATTGGTTGTGTAGAGTAAATACAGTCTAAAACACGACTGGAGCGGAATATGAACAGACTAGGCCGAGTGATATTTAATACAGTGGAGTGGCGGCGGTGCCATGTCAACAGAATAGACAAAATGCATCCAAACTTGCCACCTGCTCTCCATGCTGTACTAGATGAGAATGTGCAAGTGTTAGTGTGGTTCATGGTTTATTTTATGGCCTGGCATTGATCATATGCAACTGAGGAAGGTTTATCAGAATCCATACCTGACCAGCAACATTTTTCAGTGGAAAATCAAGAAGCCTGCTGCATATAATACTCCTTACAATTTCTAATGCAGCACTGGACGAGACATTTAAAAACAAAGGTCCACGTTGGTAGTGTCGAACATCGTCATGGAAACACACTCAGAACTTTAGAGTACACTTTGATTTACCTCCTTGATTACCTAGATAAGTACATTAAATTTGGAAAGCTCTTAACTCTGGGGCAAACCAAACAAAGGATGGATCAGAGTTGGTGGACATAAATGATCAGAGATGGTGGACATAAATGATCAGGTGACATTGTGAGGAGTGAACGGAGCTAAAAAAGAAAAAAAAACTTGTACAGTACTGTTTTAAACAGGACAACATATAATAAGCCCTCTTTAATCAGAAGTGGCCTTTTGCACATGCTGTCTAATTTGCCTCATGTCAATAAATAAACAAATAAATAACAATAAAGGTCACTATTGGTTTTATGCTGGGCATCTTCTTGTGCTCCATATTTTATTTAAACAGCAAACTACAAGAATGTACACATAGGGCTTTGCAATGTGTCTTTCTTGGGGAGATAAACCAGTAAATATGTTAAAGGACAACACTCTCTTTTCTGTTCAGTGGTTAATGCTTTCTGCTTTCTGCAGCCACTGTTCAAAAGGTTTCTTTGACTCACTTGAAATTGCCGAAATGTCATAATTTCAGCTCCAATTTGGACTGAATCACTGGTAGATGTAAAGGTGCCCTACTTTCCTGCCTGCTTCCCTCCATGGTATTTACCTTCCAGTGTTACCTGTGTCCTGTTGTCTGCCCCATCCTTAATGTGCTGCACCTGTGTGGCCAATTACCTCCCCAGTTCTGTATTTAAGTCCATGTGTTTCACCTTGTCTTGTCTATTGTTAGCCCTGTTTTTTCCCTGGTGTTTAATCAGCCCTCTTCTTTTCTACTTTTTTCTCCTACCACATTACCTGTTTGTTTTTTGTGAAAAAAAAACAAAACAAAACATAACAAAAGAAAACAAAACAAAATAAAAAAAAACAAAAACAAATACATATCTGCATTCAAGGAACCATCACAGATGTGTCTAAAGCTCATGCAACTGCTTGTGACCCTTTTCACAGCTAATGACATTGGCATTGTCCACCCCCCACCCCACACTTTTCATTGGGACAAAATAACCATGGAACGTACATACGGTATAAACCAAAAGGCCACACGACCCTCTGAAAAATGTCATCTTGCTGTGCTATTGGTTGCCAAAATCAAAGGAGTAACGATTTCAGATACAAATCAGAACACATTTCTGCTCCACGGTTATCCTTTTTTTTATTAAATCTTTGCATTTGACATTTAGTTAGTGTGAGCGTTCAGTTTCTGCATTTGGGTTCACATTTGTGGACCGATTGTCCCTCTCTGATAAAAGTCACAGAGTTAAGGCAAAAAGGTACTTGAAATATGATGAATAACTGTGTAAAGACCCATTGTGCAAATCTGTACTATACTCTATAAGCCTGTTAACAAGCATTAATGCTCAACACAATATTATATGAAAGGAGTCTCAATTTTTGAAAAGCTCATAAATCGCCAGTTTGCGTCACAGTGGTAGACTAAGGGGAGCAGACATGCGTCTGGAAATATAGCTGGACAAATAGAACAAAGTAATTAGGCTCTCAGACACTTAATGGCTGCAGGCATATGTAAAAATGAATCGGTGGGGAATGAAGTAGATTAGGAATGTGGTATGTTTGTTGATAGAAACTACAAAAGCAGCAGAGAGGTTTCTAACGTTTTTATGTTTCAAACTGAATTTCCTTTCAAAAAGTTAATTCTATTCATTCCACTTGCTTCAGTGCTGGTCTTTTTTGAATACATTCATACGTACATCAGTTTATAACACGGAAAAATCATCATACTGACTGATGCATATTTACATCTTTTAATATCTAACAAAAATGCCTTCCGATAATCCGTATATTGTGTAACTTCACTTTAGAGACAATTCAAGCAAGTACAGGTGCCAAGTTCCAATGTGCATTACAAACTGATAATATCGCAAGAAAAAACTGTTTAAACATTTCTTTAATAAATAAAATGGTATGGCAAACTCCATGTGAAGTTAATGGTGGCACTGATTGAACCTATTAACTGAACCAGGAAAGTCAGAAAATTGAAAGCATTTTAGCAGTGGTGAGAATGAAAGGAATTGCCATAAAGTCATTATAAGAAAGGAGAGCTGCTTAAGAATATGTGCACCAGGAGCCAGCCAGGAGCTGAGTCCTCTTCGGTCTTTGTAACAGAACACATAAATGGAAATAGGTCTAATTTAAATAATCAGTTTCAACATAATGACCTAAGGACAAGGAGCTGACCTGTTTCCTTCTTTTTTTTTAAGTCCACTATTAATAGCAATATAATTTACAATCACAACATTTGAAGCATCTTTTCCATCTCTAACCAAGGGATAGAAACACTATTTATGTAAAGTAAATGTTAAAATATGTATCAGTGCTACTCCTGGGGAAACTCCTACCTGGAAATATAAATGGAAGAAAAATTATAAGAAATAAAACATTTAATAGCCAAAGCTGATTCAAGAGTTCAGAGATTTATAATTATACCTGGGATCACATGACAGTAACAGTGACAGCAGGTAGAATTCTGTCAGGTTTGTGTTGTCTTGCCATGTCTGTGTGGGTTTACATACACACTGGGTTGATTGCAGGCTCTAAGTGCCCCCCAGGTGGGTGTGAATGGTGTGTGTGTGTGTCTGTGTGTCCTGTGATGGTGAGCTGTCCAGTATTCCTGCCTCTCACCCAGTGCCTGCTGGGATAGACTCCAGTGCCCACAGTTAACTGCAATTTTCGCTGTAATTTACCATAAAAGCCCATTAAAACTACAACATATTCACTAAAATATTAATCGATAGTCTGAACCTTCTTCCATTGTTCGTGTACAGCTTGTCGTTCCTGCCGTCATTTTTAAATCTCAGTTCCTCTCTTTTTGAAGAATCAACACTTCAGTAGTCTCAGGAAAATTGATTTTTTTCCCCTTACAGTCATTCATACATTTCAAGTCACCAGATAAAAATAATTGCAATTCAATCTCACCTTATATCTAAGCTTTCAACATCAGAAAAGTGCAAAATAGATTGATCCCTGTAGCTGACACGGTTGTGATTTGTTCATTAGATTCATTTGGACACCAGTTTACCAGTGCAAGGAACATGTGGCTTCCACTGTTTTACTCTTGCCACTGTCACATAATGGTGTAATCTGTCCAAAGGAGAAGGAAGTAATATGGCCATATATCTCAGGAGGTTTAAAAATACGGTTCCTCTGAAATCCCAGAATTGGACTGATTTCACGGCGCGTCACCTCAGATACGCCAATGGACCGTGAAATTGAGTCACTCAATGTGGAAAAACGAAGTGTGAAAAAAATCTTTTCTCTTTCCATTTTGACTGCAGAGACTTTTTCGCCGCGGCCTGAGTCTTAAATCTTCAACGCAACCGAGTGAAACAAACCTGTACATTTTAGACACAAACAATCATTTCACACGCAGTAACAGAGTGGGTGACATTTCGTGGCTAACCAGCGAAAAGCCATAAATGTCATTATTCACAGAGAGATACAATTGTTTTAGTTTCAGATTGAATATGATATTGGGATTTAGTGGGCATAGCCTGGATATTCAAGTGATCAATTTTACATGAGTGACAACACTCCTGACAATTCATGGATGCACAGCTTTGCTTTGCTGTGCATCCATGAATTGTCATGACAGCAAGTATTTATTATTATAATCAGAAAATGTGTTTAATAGGTGACTTATTAACGCTACATTTTAATATTAACTCCACACTCATTTTTCAGCCAATTACATGGACGTGATCAGCTTTAATCTGAGCCAGGGAGCCATTCCAAAGTATTTGATTGACTACAGTTTACCATTTAGGACCCATGGGAAGCTCATGGGTAACTATATCTCTGTCCTAACAGATTAATGCAAGCAATCTGTGTGTTTGTTTGTTTGTTTGACGGTCACTCAAGTGCAGATTTAGAACTGTTCTGTTAATAACTAATAATGCAATAATAACTAATAATAACTAATAATGCAATGTAGATGATGTAATCTAGGTGGCCTGTAACTTTGGCCTTGTCACACAAAGCGTCAAATCCATACTGAGCATATTTACATTAACTTCCTTGTAGTCAAGCCCAGTATGGCTCCATCTCAGTGCAACCATTTGAGTATGAAGGCGAACAAAATAATTAGTATTTGAAACAAAAGCGTGCTGGAACTGCAGATGAAAGAAGAGCAATTGCCACTCTGGAGGATGACAAAGCTGCAGCTCTAAAGACCACCTCGTCCAAGTGTCTATCGTCCTCAGAGAGCCTGAAAGTAAACAGACGGTTTGGCTTCTCTTGAAGCTGATAAAATATGAAAATCAGAAGCACAATGCAACAGCGGTGAACACAGGAAGCAATGGAGCTGCACGGTTTAGCATTATTTTGGCTCACTTTAAAGAGCTTAGATTTTTCTGGGCGGTATGAGACACCTAATTAACGAAATAAGGGAGGCGCTGAATGACTCAAATACATATGGATGTTCCTTCCTGCACATTATTAGTTTGAGGAGCACTTTGTCTTGAGCTGCACTTTTGCCCTCTGAAAACTAATTTGCCTGCAGAGAGAATTAAAGTGGGTTTTGCATTTACTAGCCGCAAATCACGTGGTAAAGTACAAAGTAGTGGAATGACTTACCTTTATGTCTTTCATTTTTGTTTGTTTTCCAACCATTTTCCATTTGACTTCCACCAGTAGAGAATGCCACAACAGATGTGATTTGGCATATACTTTTTACAACAGATGCTCTCCCTGAGACACCCCATCACTATTTATCTAGGTTTGGAACTGGCAGTTATGTAATTATGTGCAATTACGGAGCTGGTGATGAACTAGCTTGCAGATCCACCATCCATGCTGGGAAATAAACTGGAACTCTGCGCCCTTTCTCATAATGGCATTTTATAGTGTTACTGCCATCTACCTCCCAACAAAGTGCAAAGTCTTCAAAATGCATTTGTGTGCTTGTCACTTAGAGAGGAGCAAGTATGGGTTAACTGTGGTGGCCAAGCTGGGGCACTAAATGCACCACTTGATCGACACAGCATCAGATACAAGTGATCCTTGACTCTCATTTTACCAGCCGAGGAAGCATTTGTGAGGAGCGCTGCTACGGCTGCCCTCTCAGAATGATAGCACCCATCAGGTTGAATATGCTTGTCCTGGTTCACCAAGCACATAATATAACGAACAGGCAAGATTTGAGATGCACTGAGGTGCATATGGAGAAGGTTTAAAGTCTGGAAGATGGATATTCAATCTGGTTGGTGCATGAATACAATCTTTGACGGTCGGCAACTGCATTATCAACATTACTGCTTGAGTGAAAATTCAAAATATAAATGCTGTCCTAATGTCAGTTGACACTAATTTGTCTGACAACCGTCAGTAAATGAGCATTAGCATAATGATGTCAACACTGACATCTAACATTTTGCTCTCAAATTTTTCTCAACTGTAAAGTGCTCCTGGAACACTGAACATCTACGTTACCACATGCAGTCAGCACCGTTGTTCTACAAGTCCAGGCTCCCTCCACAAACTCCAGGCACTGTGGTTATATTTGCACGTGATCTGCTTTCGGCCGCTCTCATCAGCTGCCCTTTCTCTCATTGCACCTCATCGCCTCTCCCATTATTTGTCTCCATGTGGGGTTTTGGCCCATCTGTGCACTATTGTTTGCAACAATTAAAAAAAAAAAAAGAAATAAAAAAAGAAAGACAGTGAGTTGTGCTGTACTGGTTAACTCTGCCTCATTTTCAGAAGCCCTTTCACCTTTTGCAAATGTTATCGCTGCGTTGTCAAGATGGAATACTGTATTGACACCATATGTATATTAATCTGACACATGAAAAGCCACCATATTTCAGGGCCTCTTAAGACATGCAGAGGGATTTGGTAAGTGGAATTTTAAAAAGTTTTTAACCACAACCTTTATTCTTTGTGAATGTTATAAATATTAACTCATTTTCAAACATTGTACACATTCTGCCACCGTTAGGAAAAAAAAAAAAAAAAAAAGAAAACAAAACAAAACGATGCATTATAGGAATTGAGATCCAGTGACAAGGTTGAACATAATGAGATTCGCCTTCTGGATTTATTAGAGCCGACACGAGTCTGCTGACCTTCACTTATAAATCTGCTAGAAAACCACTGCACCTCAGAACATACGTGATTTTGGAGCCTCAAAAGGTTACGCCTTTTTTAGATGCACAAACCTGGACACGTACTCACACACCCATTTTTTTTTTTTTTTAATGAAAGATTCTTTATCAAATATCATAAAGCCAAATAAACACGTTTACAAATGTATTTGTACTCATTAATGGTTAAATGATATTTGCATGCTTAAACAAAGAATGAATATACTCACCATGTCATGACTCTCTCATAAAGGTCCTTCATCTTCATTTTTAACATTTTGCATCGGACGCCCAGCTGCTGATGAGTGTTTCTTTCGCTTGCTGTGCTTTTCCCCTTCTCTTCTTTGATCTGTTCCTCCTACACAGCTGAGCTGGCTACTAAATGGACATGACCACCTACTCTTCAGGAGCCACATTTCCAGCTGCGTACTCACAGATATTGCAGGACAGCCTGGGATCAGTTTGGGACTGGAGACGCTGACGGTATCATGTTCAATGAGGTCTAAAGAGCTTGAGCCCAGAATCATAAGAATGGTTCCTGTCTTCATTAATTCTGATACAAAAGAAACAGCAAAAAAAAAAAAAAAAAAAAAAAAAAAAATCTTTGGCCTTGTAAACGGCTTCTTTTCAGAGCACTCTAGTGTAAAATGAGCTGTGCACACCTGAAGGCCGCCTGAAGATTGATGGATGGATTTTATTTTTTCAAGACTGGCCTAACTCTGCAAAGTCTTTTTTTTTTTTCATTGCAGAAAGCAATAATGCATTCACGGCCATCTCGCTGCGTCATCGCTACATTCAACACGTGTCTCCATCACTTACAAGGTAACAGTCCAAAAAAACAAATGTGCGGACTTCGGATTATTCCTTTTGACCAAAACATATATCCACACGTGATACTTTTCCATCTCCCTGCATCTCCTAAGGCATTTTTATTTTCAAGATGTACCTTCTTTCATGGTTTGTTTTCTTCCTTTTCATAAGTAACAAGGCGACAATTCCATATTAATCAGAATATTTTTTATTCTTATCCCAGTGGGTGATTAGCAGAATTTATTAACCGATAAGTGCCTTATCAGATGTGAAGGGCTCTTATTTTCATGGTTCTATTGGCTGCTCTAAGGTATGCGCTGTGCCGGAAGGAGGCACTTCCTGTTCAATCTGTGGATCTGCAGTCTACACTAATGACAATGTCACCTGCTGTTTTTCATGCTTTTTATTATACCCCATACTGTTTCAGCCAGGCAGATTTGCTAACAAAAAATAAATAAAATAAAATGAAAGTACACATAAAAAGACAGAGAAGACCGTGGAATATTCCAATCTAACTTTTTGCATATGGACATGCCATGCAAGCGAATCAACATTTGAGTAACCTTGTCATGCTTGATAAAGAAACCGTCAGTCTTTCAGAATTACAGATGACACATTCATTCTGAGAGTCTTAATTTTATAAGCATATTACAGAATATATGCCTGAAGCAATTATGCTTGATGAGAAAGGCATGTCTGTGTTGTGTCTTGTTCTATTACAGATGTAATTCTTCACACCGTTGTTTACATGAGTCCCGGCTGCGCCGTCTGAGTTGCAATCCAAGGGTCAGAAGTTTTTGGACTTGCTGGCATCTTTTATTTTACTGCTTTGACTAACACACTTGTGTTAAAGTACACAGAAAATTACACAAATGGATCTGTTAATGAGGAATAGTGATTTCAAAAAGTACCTCACGTCCTACATAGAATAGGATCTCGATACGAAGAAATGACCTTCGTACGTGGGGTCATTGTGTTGCAGTATGCTAGAGAAGGTTTGACGTGGAGGACGGGGGAAGAGACATGGAGATAAGCGTGGGGCTAAATTAGCTCAAAATCCAGCAGAGGTTTACCAAACCTGTTGCTGGACTGTAGAAAAGATGCAGCACTCCAGACAAGAAATAAAAAATTATACTGAAGCAAAAATAGGACAAATGTCTGAAGATAAGACGGGTTACTCATCCAACCAAAAAATAACAACTGAATAAAGAAGACTCATTAATATGTACGCCCACGCTGCTGCCCAAAATGTTGAAAGTCACAGTGATGCTCACGTATCTGACTGCTGCAGTATGGCTCGGGATAAACTTACCAGTATGACATTGGGAAAATTGCAGTTGCCGCTTAATCATTGAAATTGATAATAAATCTTTAATGCCGCCCCTGTAGTACTGACAGGCACACGGGATATGCATATGTGAATATTCTTAATTAGTCGTCTGAAAGTGTGTCTGATTGAGTTATAACATGAGTCTTTGGGACTAATTCAATTTCAAGTGGTCTGCAGCAGTTGAACAATTCATTCTGTGCACTCAATGATTACAAAATCAATCAAAAAATCAAACAAACAAAAAACACTTTAGCAATTCAATTTTACCACTGAGAGATTATCTGATAGGAGGAAACGTCTTCCACATCTGGAAAAGTGAAATTCTGAGCTCAGAGTATGGAATACGGAATTGCCATGTTCTCCCTGTGGATATACAGGTACTCCAGTTTCCACTCACAGTCCAAAAACATGAATGTTAGAGTTTACTGGAGACTCTGAATTCCCCCTCGGTGTGTTCGCTGATGAAGTGGTGAACAAGTCAAATCCAGACCATATTTTGGAAAAAGTGTCAAGAACAAAACAATTAACAGAACATGAATGGATGTTTTCTAAAAAGATTATTTCCTCATTAAAACCAAATAACAGGATCTGGAAATAATTGTGGTTAAATCCTAAATATAATGAGCATAAAGAGATTTTCCAATTTAGGTCCCTAAACACACTTGTCACTCTTTTTTCAAGTTGCTCACAGCATTAATTTCTTCCAGTCTCTTTAGGGGTTTGTCATATTTATGAAAACAACTAGGGGACGCAGGGAATAGATGACATGGAAAAACAAATATGTTAACTGTATCAGGGCTCATGATGACGGGATTAGAGAGGGGAAAAAAAGGCATCTTTTTTTTTCTTTTTTTTTTTTTTTTTGAAGCATCCTAAAATGTTGCAGTTGGATAGATCCTGACAGGCTGCTGGTTTGAACAGGCAGCACAAACAACTAGGGAGGATGTTATTGACGAAGCAGTGGAGAAAAGGGTGCAAAAAGAGGCATGGCTAGAATCATATGCTCTGCTTCCAAATGCCATAAATAATAGGATTATATGTCCTGTCCTTTACATGAACCTGGGAGGATGTTAAATCAGTCGCTACTTGCACTGTTCTAGCAACAGTTGAGCTCCTGGTCCTGCTGCTATTTGTGGGATGTTAACTGAACAAGAAGAAAAACAAAACCAAAGGCTGCAGAGAGAATTTAGGCAGGTAATGTCTCATGATAGCCATCTCCACTCTGAGCATCAGGAAACCAATCACCGTGATAGGCTGCATTTATTAAATGACCAACAAGAGTCTACAGAAACGATTCGTGTCATTACATCAGTTGTGCGTTTAGCGTAAATGGCTGTGAGGGACAGCGCACCTCTCGCTATCTGAACTCTCTTTTAATATATTAATTTATATTTAATTCAGCATTGTGAGTGCAATTGACGATTGCTGCGCAGGGCCTTTATTATAATTGAATAAACAGAAATGGCTAGAGACAATGAGGGTCTTTGATGAAAGATATCAAAGGTGGGGAGGTCCATGAGAGCGCATGACTGTAATGGAGATAAGACTGCAGATAGCTCTGGGGATGTGACTTTATTAAATCCATTGTGGCACTCCAGTATCACCACCATTTAGATATTATTTATTGCACCTTTAGAGAGAAATGGGTTTTAGAAGTTTTATTTATTTATTTATTTTTAATGGGACAACTGCCTTGGCAAGCGAACAGAATCTAAACATTTTAGGTTCTTATGTTTATTTCATGCCCTGAACAATTTGCTGGAACAATCCTGTGTTTTTTGCCAGTCATGGGTTTCCTCCCCCTCTGCCATCGTTAATTAATAAGATGACCCACAAAAGAATGAAGGGGGTGTCATTTGCCCTGTAATCCTCCAGAGAGACACCACTTTACAGACGAATGCCTTTTCCCCCTCCATTCATTTATAGGCTCAAATTCAGCCATACCTCAGCAGGTCAGAAGATCACCGAGGTCAGAGGTCATGGATTCAATGATAGCTCGAGTTTGCCATCGTTCACTGAAGTGTGCTCAGGTTAAAAAAAGAAAAAAGGACAGAACAGAGAGAGGCTACAGAGTGAATTCTGAATGAGACTACTCAATGGTGCGGCTAGCATCACAAGGTCAAATGTTCCTGCCAGTCCTGTCCTTGTCAAAAGCGTGAAAGAACTGTTTTTCATGCTGTCATGTTTGTGTTTATTGATTATATATCAGCTCAGTAAGTAGCGCACGAGGTGATAAATATGCAATTTAGTATTTACCATATGCGTTGACAAGTGATGGATGCAAGTGTCAGTCCAGTGTCAATCAGGCAGCGGCAATGCCATGCTGCAGAAACCGAGGATGAAAACTGAGGACAGGCACAAATTTCCTGCTGGAGGCCAAAACGAAACAAAGGTTGCCTAAAAATATATGAGATTTTTGAACAAAAAGCACCTTCCAACACAGATATGAAGATATTAAAACATCTAAACTATTAGGCAGCCCAAACACATAATGCTTCTTTGCATGTTAGATTCACAGGCCATGAAGTTTGGGCTCCAGAGCAAGATTCCTGTAGTATATTTGTACTTTGAATTTTCTCCAAGGCTGTGCCAGTTAACCTTACCCTTTAGGTTAAAACTGTTAAAAGTGTTGCACAAGACAGATTTATATTTCTGTGTATTTATTATTTATATTTACACTTCAGATCATGAACTCCATCTCAACTCTGCAAGTTAAAGTAGAACAACAACTAAAAACACTGTCTCAGTTCAGTTATTATGAAAAAGCTGTAGGGATTATGCAAATATTTTGAGAATCAGATCCAATTCTGTATCTTTAGTCGGTGATCTAAATCACCTCCAGAAGCTAAATTGGATGCCAGTCTGCAAGTCTTTCCTGTTTTTTTAAACTTAGAGTGTACAGTTTAATTTATCACTTTTATTCTGCTAAAATCCATGGTTTAAAGCAATTTTTTTCTTCCTTAATGACACTATTTATATTTGTACGATAATTATGATGAAATATGGAAAAAAATTGACTATTCTTTTATCAATGTCTTCAGTTAGTAAAACCAATTAATAATAATGGAGCAGAGGGATTGCTTTCTGTTTCCATAGAGGAAATTGAAAGAGCTGCGGGAGTTTTACTTACAGAATTTGATGTTTGTAATGTTTGTTCTGTGTGACCTTGGTCTTTTATTGTCCTGAAAGCAGGACATTTTAAAGAATACACCAGTAAAGATTCGGTGGGGAGAATTTGTACACGGCAGTCACACTTTTTTTCCCCTTTCCATCATGTGTCACTGACTGCTTTGCCTCTCCCTCGCCGGCAAGGCAGTCTGTGGTTGTTCATTCCCTCAACGGGCGCCCTCGCCGACCCCGTAGCAGTAATTTTAGACTGCATGTCAACTGTGCCAGAAAAAAACATCACCAGCCGTAATTCAAGGTCATCACAGGTTTTGTTATTTCTAGACCAGAAGCTAACCTGTTAGGAGGCACTGAGTCCTTAAAACTGTGTTACAAGCAGCTCAACCTCTTTTTTGTTTTTGTATATTTTTTTAATAATCGTAGTCAGCCATATGTTAATTTCTCTCCTCTTTTTTATTACACAGTAAACTTTGCGAAATTCACATTGGATCCAAGCTTTCGCACTAATTAAATGGTGCCAGATTTTTTTGTTGTGTTTAAAAATTGGTGTTAATGCTCCTGTTGACTGACAGTGCATCACAGTGGGATGGGGAAACACAGCTGGGTACTCGCACCCATGCTGATAAGTGAAATGCCACCACTGTTGAAATGAGGGAATAGGACGGTAATAACAAGCCTGACACGCCACTGGAAGCCTGCCAGCCGGGTCCGGTATCGCCTTGTGTTTGGTGTTTACAGTAAAAGTTGAGGCGATGTCACCGGCGCGTCATGTTGTCGTGCTGTGTCAGAAAAGCTGAAGCATGACAGTGAAATGTGTTTGGACAGCCTCAGTGTCACTAACCATTCCAGGGGACATCTTCCCTCTGCAGACATAATCAGGCGAGTCCTTTAAAGGGACTGACATGTACATAGGATTACATCAGTGGTTTACAGCGACAGGCTGCTTTTTATTTTTTCCTTTTCCAGCCAACCTTTGCCACTGTGACAAAAAAACATTCAGACAGAGAAAAGGCCCTTTACCACACTCAAATCTAGGATGGTTGCTGCTTTGAAAGGATTCTAATTATCAAAATACTCCTTAAATTCATTTTGTTACACTATTTCTGTCAGGTTTTTGTAACCCTTTTTCTACTGCAGAATCAAAAATAATCCTGATTCTGCAGAAACCCTCTGTCTTTATATTGTGGAAATGAGTGAGATTATGCCCGTGCACAAATCCTTCAGGTAGCACTGATTCTTTCAGACATTCTAAAATAAACAAATGGTAGCTTCTTTCACACTGATTTGTCTGGAGTGTCAGAGATTCTCAAAGGTTCGTGAGGTGTGTTTTGTCTTGGAAAGGTTTTGGTGTCACTACTTTGACAAATAAGCCTTGTTCTATCAGAAGCTACATGATAAGTGTTCTTCACCTTCATAGACTGGTGGAGGTGGTGACCTGAAGGGTCATCAGCACATCGTGAAAAATAGCCAAATGTCCACATTCATACACTGAAGAAGGTTGTAATTTGGGGATTCAGTATCTTGCTGAAGAACACCACAAGATGAGGGACAGAACTGTTGACCTTCATATGACTAGGCTGACCTCACAACATCTGAGCCACAGCTGCCCCTGGTGGTGATAGTGTAGAGTTGTGTGTTTCAGCAGAATTCACAGGGAAATTTGGCTAATTTGTGCAAACTGTTGTGATCACAAAATAGGAGATTCTTGGAGAAAATGATAAAGAAAGGAGGTTCCCCTTGTGTGGCTGTTTTACCCAAAATACAAGCACAATTTACGAATCATAGGGGCAAAGTCAAACACTGTTGAACTTCAGTTATGGACTGTTTTCCCTTTCATTTTCACAGGATCATATCATTAGCCTTGCCTGGTTTGCTGACACTGATTGTACATGTCTAATGGATGAAGGATTTTTATATTGAGAGACCAAATGAAATCCCACACCTCTGACTACTGCCCCTCCTGACACACACACACACACACACACCAATCTGATGTCCCTCCTATCATCTTCCATCAAAGGCACAAGATAACCTCAGAGCCAATGACAAACTTTGACAAATGACTTGTCTCCAAGCACCTGCGAGGAGATGGAACTGACAGGCTCCTTCACCCTTCCTCTTCCTCTAAGCCTTGGGCTGTGCTATGCAGGCATAAGTGATATAGTGTAGGACATGGCTGAGTGTAAGTCATGCTCCTTCCGTTTCCACCCGATTATGTGGGTCCCCATCTATCATTGTCAGTCACCTATCTTTCGCTGCCTACGTCCATCTCACCAGTCTGTCCAAAAGCGCTGTCTCCTCACTCATTCACCCAAAGGTCACTAAGCCATTCTTGCATCCCCAATGTTTCATTTCTTTGCCAATAATGCAATCTGCAGATAGAGAACAGTACAGATGGCTGATAATTTGGCTTGGGGTCATTATGAATCCTCGCCAGTGCCTTGACCAATGGCTTTTTGTGAGTTCATCTCCATAAATGTGGCTTAAATGAGCCATTTATCTACATTTTCAGATATTTGGCTTTTCTTGGCAAGTATAGCTTGGCTATTTTGCCCAGAGAGTCTGAATTCATAGGCTTTATTTAAGCAGACAAAGATGGATATGCGCTTGAGTTGGACACGCACACACACCCCCTCTCCATAATAGACACACCACATACTCTATCATTATGTCCTTACTGTGTTACTGTGTACTGAATCACATTAAAATTGCACACGATCTTTATTTTTTAAACATTTGTGATAAGTATTATTACCTGTGGAAAATTACCAAAGTCCCTGGAAATGCAATTGCGCTGAATTTTGAGGAATCTGAAGTTCAAGACTTCCAATTATCTGTCATAGTCTCTGTCTCCTCAATGCATCATTCCTAATGTCCCCCCCACCACCGAGCTCTGTCATTATTACATGCCATGTGCCATGCCCTTCCAACAAACCTGTCTCTTGTTAATGTAGTCATTTAAACAGCCTAATTTGTCTCCTTATTCCACTTTGTGTTTATTGCTGCATCCTCACTTAATGAAATTCAAGGGTCACCTTTTTCTGCTGCCAGAATCCTTGTTTACTGGCTACGTTTAGCAACAAGTGCTAAACAAAATTCATCAGTGTTTCCTCCAAAAATTAAACCCAACAAAGCAACACCATTGCAACGTGGTAGTGCTGCATGAATAAAGACTTTCATAGCTATATTTTAAAAAGATCAGGTCTGATTTCTGTTTGACTGAAAAGTGCTTCATCTATTTAAGTATTAAGTAGGTATTTAAGATTAAAGGTGCTACACATTTAAATCTGTCACACTTTGGAGATATTTTGTATTATTTAAAAAAATTTGTTTTATTAAATGGTCAGAAATACATAAGAAATCGGACCAGGTGCAAGCTGGGAAGAATAAATTACTCTGTCTTCCATGCTGTGAATTCCTGATTAATCCCCACTAACTAGTGGAAATAACAAAAATATTTGAGTCTTTTAATAACTGAAGTGCGTGTGTGTGTGTGTGTGGATGTGTGTGTGCGTGTCTGCGCCTGTGTGTGTGAAGAAGGCATAGGTCAAAGTGTAAAAACAGTAAACAAAACTATATACCTGAAATAGTTTTCACAATTTTAAACATGATGGTTCACTGTTTCATTTTTTGTAAGATACTGAAGCTCATCAGTCAACACACTGCAAGGGGCAAGGTTGTGACTTCTGAATCCCATTCCCTATCCTTCCTTCAAGCATGAACTTGATTTTAACATAGAAAGACAGCCGCTGCTCTCCTCAGAGTTGCCCGTGCATGCACAAGCAATATTAACCTTCCTACACTGTTGGGAAGTATGGAAATACTGCCCCACTCCTTCTTTATGAAGTGCTCTGACCATGGTTTCACAAACACATTCAAAGTCTACAATTGGGATTGTTGGAGGACAAGGCACATTGGCTCTACTGCAATAGATATATTCTCAAAACAGCAGTCAGTGGAACAACGGTGAGTTATGCCCTTTCCACAACAGAAGCCTCATCCATCATGACGACAAGCATTCCTACTTTATTTCCACACCGCTTCTTAGATTTTACGTGAGGAGATTCTTCACAAATGTACCACATACCCTTGATAAACCTTTTAGATGTTGCAGATGCTCCCTGTATTGTCAGAAATGCCCTAACCCTAACTACCTATTAACAGGGCTTAATGCTCACAGCACTTAACTGAAAATATTTACTATTTAAACAATTTGCTGGCTGAGTTCGAGCTCCTCTTTAGTAAACACAAACTATTCTTCTTCTTCTTCTCCTTCTTCTTCTTCTTTCTTGTGCTGCATAGAAGCCACATAGGGAAGATACTGCTTCAGCTGTGTTATTTTGTAATCCTGATAGATTTATTCAAACGTTTTACACTTGATTGTAATTTTTAATTTCAGACATTGTCTTATTTTAACCTTGTCTAAAAAGGCTCTACAAAATCTGGCGTCTCATTTAACCCTAACATGACCGTGGGATGAGCCAAAAGTGGCAAATCGTCATACTTGAGGTTCAGGAAAATTCAAAGAGCACAGGCATCTTGACTCTGCAGACGACATGGATTTTACACTGGCTTTGTGGTTGTATCCCAACTCCAAACTCTGTTTACATAACATAAATCTACATCCTAGGCCCAGCCTCTTCCTTCAGCCTGTTCTTGGGGGGATGGTCTGGGTCAGTTGCTGCTTTCACAGAGCAGATGCAGCCTGTACACAGATATGTTGTTAATAAATGTAGATTTGACCTGGAGCCAGAGACTTCACATTTTGCACGTCACCTGTGGCACTGGTGGACATTTCTTATTGCACTTCAGTTATATTTTCTGCACCGATGTTAGGCGCGATTTCTTATGAATTATTGGAGACCATCCGACAAGACAAGACAAACACAGTGGGAGCTTTTTCATGGTTAATTACCCAAACTTTCCATCAGATTTCAGGCTGTTCACAAAACTATTTTCATTGACAGAGTAGGACACTTTTTGTTTTTTTCAGTACACAGCTGAATGAAAACGCGGATGGCCCACATCTTTCTATTCTCCTCTGGTACATAAAAACACTGAATTATGTTATTTGTGATTCCGGTCTGATCTTCGGGCTGAATCCGTGAAATTGCATGGCATTGTGCGTGCACGCAAGCCAACCATTATCTTCACCATCTCACCTGAGTTTTGTATGCTTTATTTTTACCCATTCAAAGCATGTGTTTCTGATAGATGGCAACAGCCGGACTGAGAAATGGGGTGAGGTTTTGTTCACGGCATAATGCAGCATCACATATCAGCAAATTCGAGGGTCCTGTGATTATCTAAAACATCACGCTGCATTTCCCTGGAGGTGCTCTGAAAGATACAGCTTTCTCTCTCTCTCTCTCTCTCTCTCTCTCTCTCATGCTCCTATATTATTCACAATCATTTATTTAGCAGAGACAGTGTTGCATTAGTTGCTACATATCCTGTGTTGTGTATCAAGTGAACAGCCAATCTCCCATCTCCAGGGGCCTGGTTTGTTATCTCCATACATTGCTAGGGGTATGCAAGCACAAAGCTATTATAAACTGATAGGATATCAGCGTATGCTTGTATTCCTGTGTGATTGTGTGCCCATTTGTACTAATGCATACCAGCCACATTTTCGCTTAGGAAACTTGAATAAAACACTTAAAAATGGCATTCAGTTCTGGTTTTGATTGCAAAATGTGGTTGATTCAAGGGAATTTTATGAAATGGTTCAGTCTGTTTTTCACCAGTTTGTTATTATTGTATTCGGGATGCTTTTTCTGTCCTTTCCCCTACCATTCTCCTTCACTCTGTCCCTCTGTGATCCACATCATTGGTCCCCTGAGAGGTAAGAAAGGTGACAAACAAACCTATTTATCTTCTGCAGGTTATCCCTGGCTAAAGTGTTATTCAAGCTGAACTCTCTAAACTTTTCCCAGTGGCCTATTGTTTACGGCTACATCCTGCTAAATTTATGCCCACAGTTAGTTTTATGAAGTGTCCATGGAGGGTAGGAAAGGCAGACATACGATGTCAGCAGAGTTCCCTCTCCAGCATCTACACCGTGATGTATGGAAGCTTTTATTTGTGTCCTACTCCTCAATATTTTACATAATCCTATTATCTAATCCCACTTTGGTTTAGAAATCCACTACAATGCTGTTATCAATCTCCCTGAAGAAGGCTGTAAGTGTAAATGATCGGGCTTAATTCACACAACCACAAAAGCTGGAATAAGCTACGGGGGAGAAAGGCTACTAGAGCCTTCTGGTCTTTCTGCTGGGAAGATAAACAATAGCATTATTCCAATCTGTGTCCATTTTCTAATAAAATGGCTGCACAACCAATTCGATCTTGGGCAAGTCCATTTTGTGTAATTGTTCCCTTTTTTAAAAAAATCGATTTATGTATTTGTTTTCAGACACAGTTGGACCAAATGCTAATCATTATAAACAATTTACATTCTGCGAACTTTGAGATGGGAACAGCATTCGCAGCCATAGTTGTTTGCTGCAAAGCCAAGGAGGGATGTTGCAGAATCTTAATTTTGGTCAATAAACCCCTGGCACAATGAAATGGGCCTGTCTGGTTTTTCTACTTGCACTCGAGCAGTAGACATTAGCACCAAAAGTCATTGTCTGCAAGTCCTTTTTAATCAAAGTCCGAATTGTCACTGTGACAAATTGAATTAATTCTAATTTTGCTCCTTCTGAATGACAAGATTCAATTATGTCTACGGGCAAGCTCTGCAGATTATATTATACTCCAGTGTCCCTGAGTGTTTTGAAGGCACCATCTGAAATGTAAGAAACGGCGTGACTAAATGATTCATTGAGATGAAAGAAACAATATGCTGCAATATTGACATGACCCCTGATAGTGGTAGCGGAACAATCTGTATTTTCTGTATCATGAATTACAAACCTCTGCACTAGGCTATCTTATATAGTTTTAGTATGGTGGAAAAAAGGTTAAAGAATTACTATACTTATATATATATATATATATATATATATATATATATATATATATATATATAGTACAATGCATTATTCAGTGATATCTGAAGTAGTTAATTTAAGCTTGGTTTGGAATGGAAATTATGACCTAGATTTATTTCTGCTAGCCAGGTAAAAAAGAAAAAGTGAGGGGAACAGGGCAGGTTTGAAGGATGGAATGAGGAGAGGAACAGACACATGTAAATACATTAGTTATGTTTGTTTTCCTAAAGATACAGGTAGAAAAGAGAGCAGGTAAGTAGGGTCATGCAACTTTAGAAGCAACGATACCTGTTGATTGATATAGAGAGATTCAACCAACAAAGAAGGTGGGAATACAGTGTTACTACTAAGAATTACTATTTAACATGACAAATTCTGGCACAATGAACCCTTGTTTCATTGGTCAGGACTGGTACTCTGGCATTGGTTAAAACATTCATTTAATGTTAATTTTCTGTGTATTAAGCAAGTATAGATATCACAGAAAGTCCAAAAAAGTCCTGAAATATAATATACTGTAAACTTTATAGTTATATCACAATTGATTGGAATATAGGTAAATAACCATAAATTAGGTTATATGCCATCAATTTTAAATTACATGATTAATTATCAATTAACTGTTAAACTATAAAATGGTGCTGTTACTATGTTAAAATGAGCTTTTATAGCCTCTGCTCTTTATCTACCAAACTTGTGGTAAGTTGTGAATGAAGATGCAGACACTGCCAAAGGATCTGATTTTTTTGCCGTTGTTTTAAACACTTTGAACACATTGTACTTGAATATGGGGGTGTGAGACCAGATGAGCCGGCCTATCCGAAATAATCCGTCATTGTAAATCTGCCAGATGCTGTTAGTATAATTGTCCTGTTTACGATCTTTCTCCAGATGTCTCTCATACACAGTTGTTTGCACAGTTTGTGATGTCTTATTTACAAAAATAAATAAATTAATTAATTAATTAAATTTGTCTAAAGTTTCCGCTGAGTTAAACCATAAAAAAATCATAAATCTCGCTTTCATAGGTGGCATGCTGGGGTACAATCACCTCATCTTATTTAGCCCTGAGACTCGTCATTTGCGGTAATTTGGTGCCTAACTTTGAAAAGGCTTATTCTGCATACACTTTGCGAGACAGACACTGGTCCTTGTGGCAAGCTTTCTGCTCACGCGGTGGCAGTGCGGGCAGATGTAGGGGTTACCCTGCTCAAACAGGGTCAACATCTCCCCTGTGGTGCTTTAGTGTCCAGCAGCTACTGACTGGGGAAGGGGAAAGGAAAAATAATGCAGTTTTGGTGTGTTTGTGTGTGTGTGTGTATGTGTGTGTGTGAGTGTGTGTGTTGCCATGGCTTTGCTGCAATTAGTGTCATTAGTTAAAACATATGGTTTTTCTGCAGAAAAGGTCCAAGAAAATGTGCAATTATCCCTCTAGTGTAAGTGGGCAAGCGTCAGTCGGTGTTCTGGGAGCATGACCTTCTGCTGACAGGGTAGGAGAAAAACATGTGTAGTCTCCAGCTGCTACACCACAGTGATGTCCCAAGGCTCGTGTGAGGGATATTCAGCCTGTGGGAGGCAGCAGGGGGCAGGGAGAGAGAGAGTCCAGATGTGTGAACATCCTAAAGCCATGCGTCAGCCGTGGCCCCAGATGACATGACCTACCTGTGGGGCAGGACACTGGTTTGGCACCGTGTGCTGGTGTCCGTGGAGTGTGGTGGTGGATTTGTGCGCCTGTGCGAGAGAGCAGTCATGCATGAAAAGTGACGAACGCTTTTTTTTCCCCTGCGTGGTACCTGCTTGGCTTGCTTTGACCCTAGTGGCTGTTGCAGGAGCTCACACAAATATAAGCAAGGAAAAAAAAAACAGTGGTGGCAAAATATGGTTGTGGCTGAAGCAAATGGGAGACTTTGGGAAATTCTTTTTTCAGAAATTAAGATTTTGCATCCAAGGTGGCGCAAACCAAGTGGGAGGGTGAAGAACCGTTTCCAACATTGGGATTCCCTCCATTTTCTGGTGAAGTCCACAACACATTTGCAGCCAAATCCTTCTTACTCCTGCAGTGTTTAACATCATAGCTTTAATAATGAGAAGCACATAAAATATGGCCCACTTCAGGTCCCAGGGAGTGATCTTAATGGTTCTCCTTGCTAGAGTGACTTCCAGGACTTACTGGTTGAATATCCAGCCCTTCTCCCTCTAGAACTGCTCATTACAGTGAAAATGTTTATCAATCTCGCAACTTCCCCTTCACGTGTCATCGGCAAGGTTAAGAACGGAAAAGCAACACTATCGTAGCTGGAATCGAGTGCAGCATGCCCTACTCTCTGCATATTTCAAGTGGTTTTTGTTTTTTAAGGAGGGCGCAAGCAGGATGACAGTGTGAGGAAGATATGCAAAAGGACTTGTGGGGTTTATGTGTCTCCCCTCAACCTCCTGAAAGCCTTGGTGCATTTGAGCCGCCTCCCTGATGAATAACCATGTCATGCAAAAATAGATGTTTCAAGTAAAAGCACCATGGAAATGGAAAATACAGTTTAGAACAGCACAGCAAATGTAATAGACTGTAAAATGGACCATCCATCATATTGTCTAACCAAAGGTGACACATCGGGAAGGGATTTGAGGCACTTTTCAATAGGCTTTTGCAGCAGCGGCTATCCAGATCACACGACTAAATAATGACCTTTGAACCGAAAGTGCCTGCTATTGAATTGAAGAAAGACACTCCTAGCTTCTCTCCTCGTGCTGAAAATAAAAATGCCCCCTATTTTTTCCCTCTGCTTGCCTGTCCTTTATATAAATCTCTGCTCTCTGGCCTGAGACAGAGAATGATATATATTGTTCTTGGATGTTTAACTTTGATGCCCAGAAAGTGCCCGTGGCTTGAAATGTGTTGTGACTAGCCAGTTTGGATCGTAGCGTCATCAGCGGTGCAGCAAATTTCTTCTGAGAAGATAACATGAGGCCAGTGTCTGAGTTGATGAATACATTGATTTGCATGTGCGCTGCTGCTAATTACCACAAAGTGACAGATGATTAACTGCCATATGCAGAGTTGGCCGTGAAAGAAATGTGGTTTTGCATTAACTGAGTAACTTAAACACCTGTCTGCGTGAAGATGTGCAGTTAAAATACTAATTACAGATAAAATGCTCAACTCAATAGGCAAACTGATTGAACACTTTCAAGACTTCTGATGTCCGCTGGATTATTAAAATCAACCTCTCTGTCCCGCACACGTGCAATATTTATTTTAAAATGTCAGAAATATTCCCTAAACTTTCTTATTTCATATTGAAAGGTTACTCATTTTTGATTTATCTGCTCTGAATTTACTGGAAATTTTTAAATTTACAATTTCAAAACATATATCTTATGGGCACATCTGTCATGTTGGGTAAGGGTGCAACAACAGATGCAACATTAGATGTGAAGACTTTTTTTTGTTTAAACTGTGTAGCTAATAATGTGGGTGGTGAGGATTTAGTAGTGCTCCATCGATGCTAGTTTTTCATGATGTTGTGATTTAAATTAGTTTAAACACAGTAAATGAAAATTAATTAATAAAAAAATGCCCCCAGCTATGCAGTAATTAGGGCAGTTATTACCTTCAGAGTGCATATTTATGCTAATATTGACCTGATAACTTTTAGCAAATATCAATCATTTTCTCACAACAAAGTCATAAAATGATCATTTCTGTGAAAAATAACTTGGGGTTGTCAAAAGCCAATGGATGATTCTTCAGTCCCTGATTTATGAAATAGAAGAGACTAATTACATACTGACTAAATGAACCATGAAGGAAGCGGAACATTTGCATTTAGCTATGAAGAGAGAAGTGAGAATGAGAGCGTGCATGAGCAAGAGTGATTTAGAGAGAGACATACTGAGTGTGTGTGTTTGTGTGTGTGTGTGTGTGTGTGTGTGTGTGAGAGAGAGAGAGAGAGAGAGAGAGAGAGACAAGACAGACAGAAAAATAAAGAGAGAACCTGACAAAATATGTGTGCATGTAAAGGAATATGCATGCTGCTTGGTGCATTTTGTGACTCACCCTGATCCATTTCAGGTCCATTGTATTGTCAGTTTGATTTATGTGGCGCCGCACTTGCATCTCTCTACAATGTCAACTCTATGAAAAATATATTCAGCAGTTCATATAATATGTGATGATATCAGCGCTCTGATGAATGTCTTCAGTTCGATCTCCCTAAATAAGATGAGTTCCATCTAACCCACAACACCAGCCATTAGGAGGAAGCTCAGCATGCCTGGAATGTTAATGGGATTAGCGTTAGCATGGCGACTCACACTAATACTTTGATCTGCTCACACAATGAAGACAGTAGCACTGAAACAAAGGCTAACACATGGCGTGGGCTCCTGTTAGCACTAAGTAGAAAAAAAATAAAATAAAATACAAGTAGGGCTTGATATAGTCAGGACTGATTAATGTGTGCTAGGAAATAAACTTGGTTTGGGTGAATAAAGCTGAATAAGGTTTTATTTGTGACATGGGAATCACAGGGAAATACACACAACTGGACTTGTAACTATTAGCTTCCTACCTTCAAAGCTTTTATCAGATTATGATGGAAATTAATTGTGATTGGAGTTAGACTGACATTTACATGGTCTCTGTGAAGAAGCACAGTTCCACATGTGACTGTTTCATGTATCCTTAAAGCACAGAATAGATTACATTTGCTGGGTCTCTTATATTTATATAGTAAAGCATTGCCGTGTGGATTAATGCTATTTAGACCATTTTGCTGTAGAAAACTGCACTGTCAAAGTGGATTCTTGTCACAAGACAACTAACTTACATAGGCACATGTGAAGTCTTAACTGACGAGAAGAATAAATATGTATATACCAGAAAAGATTAGTTGATGGTGTGTACAGTCAGTAATATATTTATTCGTGCTGCTTTAGTGGTGTGTGTGTTTTTTTTTTTTTTTGTCTTTAAAACAACAAAAGCTTAGTTGAATGCTGAGATTTGTGGGTCACTGATGCTGGAAAATGAGTCCACTTCACAACAATGTTTATTTTTTACCCCTCCTCTTTGCATCAAGACTTGCTGTTTGCATCCTGCATTACATACTGATACATCTTTTGCACCACAGTTCTTCTGGAAGGATAGATTGCACCTCTTGTGTGTGATTTGTCATGTTGTGGATGAAAATCATGTTGATTGTTCCTTTTTTCCTGTCAGTTGTACTGTTTTTTTGTGTGGCTGATTACCATCATGTGTAAACTCTCAGGCTCCATTATGGCCTCGTACTGTAAATGCAGTTCATGTGTTGCTTTAATATTCTGCCTAGAGGTCAAAATGTTGACGTCTAAAGCAGTGTTGGCCTGCCGTTTAGATCTACCTTCAGCTGCTGGGTTCACATGAATTTAAAGGACATTTTTCCCTTTCACTTCACTCCCTCCATTTTCCAGGTTTGAGCAACGCAGGCAGCGTTTTCAGGAGAGGATTCCTGACCATTCGCCCCCTAAGCTCCTGTGGGAGAACTCTAAGGTATTCCGGAAATAGATGGGAGATAAATCCCCTCCAGTGGGTCCTGGGTATGCCTTATGGTCTACTGTCAATGCAATACTGAAAATGCCCCAAACACCATCCCCAGCAGACCCGCCTACCACTCACCAGGTGAGGTACAGAAAAGTAGACAGAAAGGTCTCAAATCCCCACAGCTGTTACAAAGTTGTTTTTTTTTTTAATCTTTGCAGCTTTCTATCACCAATTTTACCAGAACCAATTATAACAAAGCCATATTGTTTTAATAAGTCCATTAGGGTTTTTCAAATTCTACACAAAATCAGCCAAGGTTAAACTGGGAAGGTCTTGATTGCCCTTATGCACTTAAATGTCCCCTCCTATATACGCACATTTTTAATCACACGTGTCCTCCATCTTTCTACCGCTTTCAGATCTTATTTTCTCTCCCCACGATCTCATGCCTGCTCATGAGAGTTAAGAGAAAATTGTGCGAGGGTTGGGGAGGTGGGATGATATGACCCGCAGGTGTTTCCCCGTGAGCACGAAGACCTCTCCACAGGTCGATAATGCACACGCTAATGGCAGTGAAGTGACTGGCTGGGAATGAGAAATAGCCCTCATCAGTTAGGGTAATGGTGTCTCTGGGCCCTCACAGCCCATTCAAGTGGAATACTGTCAGATCTGTAAGCGTTCTTGTGCATACGTGCTCGTGTTAATTACAGAAGGTGGCTGACAATCCCATGTTTCATTGGACAGATCCCTGGGTTGTTCATCATCATTATGAGGTTAAAAGTACAGGGTGATGATTAATAAAATAATAGAAAAATATTGAAAGTACAGCATTCATAAAAGCGCTTTTACACTTGACTTAAATATTGATCAATGTAATGTAAAATAAATGTGCTTCTCTGTGCTTGCGAAAAGTTGGAGGTGAATTAAGATTCAGGCGGAGTCATCTCCTGTTCAACCTTAATGATCGATGAAGACCTGCACACGGGACAAGGTCACACAGCTTAAAAGTCATCAGAGCATGGTACAGTTTATAACGGCAGTATGTTGCCTCAACTGCTGCGTTTGCGATGATGTCAAAGCATACAATAACTGTTTTTATTCAATAATACTGCCTCACATAGACACACATCTATACTTTACCATCTGCGACTATACAGAATGATGTGACATCATAATTAATATGGGTTCCATCATAGCTGCAGTCAACAGTCCAACTCTGTTGGTTTAGACTGGTGAAATAAACCCAACGGCTTCGGAGTCACCTTCAGTCTGACCTGTCTTGGTCTTACTTTTCCAATATTTTTAAACGTCCATATGTCCCCATGGTGATGACGACACTTAGCAAAACAGGGCAGCCTTGGAAATGATTTCAATAATGCTGTACACCTCCTTTACTGCCAGTATAACACTGAGCCTTGCCAGCAGGCAGGGCAGCTTGATGTTCATCTAAAAATGGCATCACAGGTTGTACGTCCTTGCGTCTTTTGAAAACACATGACTTGTAACTTGCCATGCAGGCATATAGAGAGGGCTTTGTGAGGACCAGAGTTGTTATATTTTCTATTTTTGGCAACGGTGGCAGATGTCTTGTTTACGCAAAACCAAGACGACACGCAGAGCAGTCATTTGGACCACACACATGCGCACGCGCACACACACTGTGTGCTGTGGAGATATGACTACAGACGTATATAAAAAGTTTGTGTGGAAGCTGTAAGCCCAGCTGGAGTTTGAATGGCTTGTTGAGTCAAATAATTGGATGAATCAGGTGTGACCAGGTAGGAAAATGGCTGGAGGACGGAAGAATCAGAATTTTAAAGACAGAATTTTACACTCATGTTGATGACGATTCAGATCAATACATTCATTCCTTTCCTTTAATTGCATTTATTTTCTTTGCAATATCCTCTTTAAGTGGATATTGCTGCTTAATTATGCCGACCCAGAATTTGCACTTTAATTAAAAAGAAAGGACAAAGGTTGTGCTAAAGCAGTTTTTGCACTAAAAATTACAAAGTCACACTTTCCCAATCCCGTTTTTCTCTTGAGAAGATGCTAGTTTAGGGCGGTTCCACACTGAACATCAGTGTGGTTCCGGGTGAAGTCAAAGAAACTCCATGGACAATCCAAAGTAGATTTCTCTGTGTCAACTGGACTGAAAGGTTTCCTTGAAAACGTTTCACCCTCTCTCCAGAGAGCTTCTTCAGAACTGAAGAAGCTCTCTTTTCAAGGAAACCTTTCAGTCCAGTTGACACAGAGAAATCTACTTTGGATAACCATGACCTGGATGATTGAGAATCTACACAGACATCCATGGACAATCTGACGGGGCTCAGACCGAATAACTTGAATTGCTGAGCAGTTTAGATTATGAAAATGTGATAACAAGGGGTCAATTCAAAATCAAACAAATAAAATATTTACCGAGAACATCTAAGAGTAGAAAACTGCTTTTGGCGCTCGCTTTGAAGCCCAGACTTAGTCAGCCTTGCTGAAAGTGTTGTGGTTTTTCTTTTTTTTCCAGACATGATAACAAAGTTTGAAAACGCAGTCACGAAGGCAAACTGGTTAGTGTAAAGACAATCGTGTGATCGTGTCTCTCTAGAGTTTCTTGGCACAGTGGAGCCACTTTTGTGAAATGAATGTATTGATTTCTTGGGTCAACAGAGCCTTAACACAACATTGTTGGATAGTGTTTTGATTGTTTGTGTTTTTGTCACTTCACAGCAAGAAGGTCCAGGGTTCAAGTCCCATTTGGGGCCTTTCTGTGTTAGACAGGACGGGAGCACAACATCACTGGAATGATGAAGCTCTTTTTAAATATATTCATGATATTCTAGTATTGCTTGGTTAAAATTTAATATCCATATAAATTACTGACAAACACCAGACGCCATCTATCTGGTTTTTGTGTCTCAATTGCACCTTTTTCTTATTTCTGTTGCATCAACAAACTGCAAACAACAACCATCAAACTGGGTAGGTTTTGCTCAAGTTTATCAGTCTCATGCACTCACACCTCAGGGCAATTAAGAGTCTCCGATCAACTTAATCTACATGTTTTTAGTCTGCACGGGAGAAAATGAGTGAGGAACCAAACTGAATTTAGAACCTTCTTACTATGAAGTTCTGAACATCTTGCACAAGTTAAGTGAATATATAATCACTCAAACTAAAAATGGGTTTTCTATTAAATGCTATTTAAGTTTAAGCATTTATTGTAATGTTAGGCCCATAGTTTAATACTCTAGTAAAATAAATATGTTGGTGGGTTTCAGCCTTTTAGCTTTTAAACATAAAGAGGCTTTCAAAAGAACACAGCTGATGTGGGCTTGCAGGCCAGAAAACAACAAGTGTGCATTTGATTGTGACTTGTCTGTGGGAAAAAAAGAAGTCGAAATTTATCACAAAAATATTGCAAAACTTACAAGGTGGTTGGCAGTAACATATGGCACTGTGGAGTTTATAAAGCAGTGGAATGGAAGCTGCACAGGAGAACTGAACAGGAAATGAACACTTTCAACACTCTCCTACAAAAACTGATAAGACGTCAACATCTTAATATAGAAGCGTGCCCCCAATATCTGTTTGCAGAGTTTCTCAGGTCTGATTTGCCTGTTGTTGATTTGTAGCAGCCACATTTATGGTGTGTTTAAATCAGAAGATGGTGGTGATGGTGATAATTTTGCTTTATTTTTGGCTTTTACTTGTATGACTCAGTGTTTGTGTAATATTTGATAAGAAAAAAAATCCTTCCTGTGTGGTGGAGCCACACCTCAAACTTTACTCAATCTTTTACACTTTCAAAGGCAAATATTTTTGAAGCCAAGGAGACATCAGATGTTTAATGTGGTTTTAAGTCAAGCAGTTTCTCCAGAAATAATCCGCAGTCAGTTTGTCTTTTTTTTAAAACCTTGCGTCTTCTTGAAATCCTGCAGTTTCATCATGAAACAGTTTGATCTACCCTGCTGTTTCTAATCCACATTTGACTTTATTAGAAGTGCACTTGCTTTTGTTCATCTCAGACGTTGTCGAATAATAGAGACGGTCAACCAGAGCAATTTTGGAATGATATATCCATGAAATTGAATTCCAATCTAACTATCAACCTGTTGTTAATACTTTGTTTTCCTTTCCTGACTTGGATCCAACATCTTTTGTTGGCCCTGGTGGAAATATTTGGCCTTTAAATGATCATGTGCCTAAATTTTGCTTTACTCTCCAGTGGTAGTAAAACTGTTCCAATTGGCTGTCATACTCAGAGAGGTTCCTCTCTTTGACTGTGTCCTTTTCTGATGACTTTTGATAAAATAATAGCTGTGAAAATAGTCTCAGCCTCCTTGAAGCAGACGTCATGTCAACCTGAAAGAGCAGTTTTAGAGTAGCTGCGTTGGAGCGTATGCAGTTACTGAGCCCACAGGCAGCACCATCATAACTCCATTTTAACCGCAAATAAAACAAGGAGGGACTCAAAGACACTAAAGTTCACGTAAACTTCAGTAGAAACTCATGAGGCCAGACTGGTGTTACTAATATTTGAAATGGAAATACAAAAAACCTGTCCAGGAAACACTGGACTGAAAAGGGAATGTTGTTGAAACTTTAAATACAACACAAATACAATATTTCACTGACAATGTTTCCATTTTCAATTTGATCTTTTTGTGCTAATATTTTTCTTTTAAACAGAAAATATAATGGCCCTGCACGTTCTAGCCCATATGACTTTAAGAAGACCATATGAAAGAGCAATTTTTGACAGCATATGCAGCCCAGTGTTTCAGCTTTAGTTCTCTGTCTTCAGCTTTCTGCCATATCTGGTCTCACATCTTCTTCAGTGGATGGTGGAAAAACATCCAAAATTTCAGAGAATGGAACTTTTAAAAGCTGTTCACAGTGCCAGTACACCAGATGGCAGCATTTATGTTGTGTGCACATGTGGCACTTCCTTATTTACAAGGGGGGTGAAATACTTAGTCTTTGACTCATTGCGTCATATTTTTTCTGGCACTGCTAAGCACAGCCAATTTTTTATTTCCTGTCAGGAAGTCAAGTGCTTCCTTTTGAAAAAAAGTTTTCTTTGTTGGTAGTCTTCTCTAATAATGCAGGCCAGGTGGTTGATTTTAGCCTACTTTCCAAATTAATTAAGGTTTTAATGAACACATTGGTATCTTCTTTTCGTATGGCAATTCTGTGTTTAATTTGTGATGCTGTTATCCACTTATCTGTTAGGATCAAAAAAGGATGAACCAAATGTAAAGCTATAATTTGGTACATTTGTAGCCAAGGAAAGGATTTGCCAATGGTGGCTGATGGTGATGATGATCTATTTGCATGGAATCTTTGTTAGTATAAAAGTATCATCTACCAAGTAGTAGTAGTAGTTAAAAAAAGAAAGAAAGAAACCGGTGAGATAGAAATAGAGAGAAATTTCACATTTCTCCTTTGGTTTCTTCCAGTATACTCAGGCAGCATCAGACACAATAGTCCTAGATATCCCTGGCAAGAACATGAATATGAGCTTAATTATTGTTGTAGAGTTCTTTATAGTAAGGCTTTCAAGGCTATATAGTTATTAAAAAAGGGAAAAAAAGCTCTTAATCTAAATAAAAAATCAACTTTACCACTAGCATTACTACATATATAGAACTATTGTTCTACTAGACTTCCCTCCCATTAGACCATAGACCTAACAATGTTAAAGACTAAAGCTGAAATAAGACCAATAAAGATAGATGCCCAGTAAAACTATGCACTTCAAATAAACAGACATGAAAGGTCCCATTCTTCCATTGCAATCCCTATTATTTACTTGGAGGCTGAACAGACCCGACAGCCAATTACAGGCTCGTCAAAATGTCAATCATAGTGAAGCGATTCATGGAACTCAAACAGCAAACTGTCACCATGACATTATCATGTCCAGAGCAGAGAGAAAAAAAAAGATGCTCAAGCACCAGTGAACAGTGCAGGATGTTGCTAAAGAGTAACACAATTAATGTTGACTCTGAAAATTGAGAAGGGTAGAAGGGAACTCAACCTACAACCCCACACTATTCCCCATACGTTGCTGCTAAAACCGCCATTCTGTTGTTTACTCAGAGGCTGTGTGTGCAGTGATATGGGCTTCAACACGAAATATGTCAACACTGAACCACAGTCGACAACAGCACAATGCAGCCGTCTGTCCTCAAATTTTCAATAAAAATGACAGAATCGTAAGATACGTCTGATTGGGTGAATAAAACAATAGACACAATAATAATTTATGGCCCACATAAGTATTGCAATATTGGAATGCTGATGAAACAATGTTTTTGTTGTCAGTGGAAGATTGATGACTTAAAGCTCTTCAAAAATGAAGCCAAATCATGATTGTCCCCACGATGGTGACTGACTGTAGGAAGCCACTTCACTTGTCTGATGTGTAAGATCCCGAGCATCATTACAAAATGTCTGCAGTATGAGACTGGACTCAGCTATAATCTGGAAACATAAAAATGACATTTTATTTTAATTTCATGTCGTTCACCTAGTTTAGAACTGAAGAAGCCTTCTGGAGAGAAGGCGAAATGTCTTCAAAGAAACCTTAGAGTCCAGCTGCACACAGAGAGATCTAACTTTGGACAAGTATTAGTCTTTTTTTATATATACATATTGATCAAATGGTTGTGGAGACACTACAAATCCAGTGTAAGTATGGCAGGAATTCTTGCAGCTGCTAAATATGTCAGCTGTGTGTTATCAATTTCCAGACTGCCAGTAAATCTTATTTCCGTCCAGGAAACACTGCCTCTGTGTCAGATTGATGCTGCAGTTGTATACTTGATTGGATAGCTACAGGACCCAAAGGCTGTGGTCTGTTAATCTATGGGACAGCAACAAATAATCTTATGTAATATAAAACAGCCCGCATTCCACCTTTATTTGCTTGGGTGGAGTATAAATGCATGTGCATTAATGTGATACATGCATATGTCTAACTGACTGCATGTTCTAATGGCATTGCTGCTCTCTCCAGAGTAGGTATCCTGTTTGTTTTCTTCCTTTCTCCATCTTCCCAATACTGTGCTGGCTGCTCTCCACTGGCAGCTCTCCAACAAGAACAGCTTCCAATATTAGCTAGCTTGAATGCTTGCAGACAAGCACACATATACACAGAGATATATTGGGAATGCTACATATACTTTGAAACTGATCCTCATACACTGTTACCAGGTTTGGTGAAATACAATTGGCCTGGGTGCTGCCGCCTCAAAACAGTGCCTCTGCCAATTAGTTTTTTCATTGCTTTCCAAAAATTTTGGAAGTCAAATAAACAGAGTTATCTAAGAGTAACATATTTTTTTGTCAGATATTAATATTCTTTTTCTATTTTGTTCTTTTTTAAGATAAAACATTGTATTTATTAATGTGCTAATGTTGTGTTAAAATTGATTTAATGTGCTAAATGCTAATTACCACTGACTGCACACCCAGGCATATAAAATTGCTTGAAAATAGTTAACCTACATGTTTGATTCGTCAAGAAACGTCAAGTGAGCTGTGTGGTCAGATCTGTGAATGTGAGGAAAGCAGCTCAGCCTGATAAAGTACCTGGAACTGTACTCAAAGCTAAGTGCTAAACAGCTCTTAGTAGTCTTTACAAAGATCTTCAGTCTCTGAATGGAGCATTATTGTGCTCTCTCATGTTTTAGAGTCAGCTACCATCTTCACAGCAGTCCACATTGACTTAACTGGAATACCCAAAGACCACCACTGGGATGTTCTTTGCCCATTGTACTTTGGGTTTCCATGCTGTCATGTCTGACTTATTTCTCAAACCACTCACAGACCACTCACTACATTCCCCTCAGGTCCTCCACCTACATGTTGAGTACTGGATCCCCACAAGGCTGTGTGCTTCCAAAGTCCTGGGGACTCACAACTCTGCAGTCCACGGCCCTCTTTTTGTCAATAAACACAACAGCCATGCAGAAGGTGCAGCAGCAACTCCACTTCCACATACTCAGAAGGAACAGAGTGGAGCAGAGACTGCTGATGTCCTTCTACTTCATCACCATCTAGAGTCTGCAGGCATACTCCATCACTGTCTGGGATGTTGCCTGCACAGCAGCTGACAAAAAAAAAAAAAAAAAAAAAAGCATCGGGAGGAGGTAAGGTCAGCTGAAAAAAACAATTAGTTGTCCTTATCCCTGCCAAAATGACATTGCCACATCTCATGAGCTATGAACTCTCTTAAACTTGTAGCATAGGTGCACCTCCTACAAAGTAATGATCACTACCGTTAAGGAAAGACTTTGAGCCTTTGAGTTTTGAGCAGGACAAACTCTAAACAGCACTGAACTGCTGCTGTGGTGGTCTGGCCTAATTGGTCTACAATAATATTTAAATGTTTTTGTGAGCAAGTTTTCAGTTTTTACAGAGTCTGCATTATAGTTATAATCATGCAGATATACACTCTGTAAGCCAGAATGAACAAATACATGTTACGACAATGACCTAAATCTATTTGGTGGTATTCAAGTGATAAAGGTGTATTTTTCCGCTAGTCATGATAATAACAGATGCTGTCCAAGGAGTTCTGCCTAGTGGACTGACCTCTTTTTATGCTGAAGTTATTTCAGAGCAGAGTGAGGCCTGCTAAGTTGTCTTTCCAGCATGTTCTCCAGGATGAGATGTCACATCTGTTGAGGAGTCATACTAGCTTCTATTTTCTGGTCTCTTTGGTCACTCTCCCATATGTTTTCCCTACAGTGAACATGTGCTTTCACCTGCCACAGCTTTATATAATTACCTGCCATACCCAGTGTTTATATCATATACACGGCCAGATATGGGAAACTGCAACTGAGAGACATGTTGAAAACATATTACGTGCATATGAGCTCAGTGGGAAAGACACAAGTGTCCAGGGATTTTATCTTATCTAAATTGGGTTTATTGTTACTACTGAGCCATGCAAATTAGGCAAATTAAAAAGGTGTTCTATAATAGTCAGTCAATGATTAAGTACCACTTCAGCTACACTTTGCATCCAATCTAGGATTAGCATTAATTCTTTATGCTTTATAGATTTTTTTTTCAACCTTTAAAAAATAAACTTTAATTAAAAAGTAACTTTCTGAGCAAACCCACGACCTCAGCCAAATGTTAAAGTAAGTTGACGTGACTGCTAGAAAAGCCTGACTGATATTTTCATCAGCAGAACTCAGTTTCTTACGCCAACAAACATAAGAATGCAAAATTTAATCACTGAGTTCCAAATAATAAAAAAAAAACAAAAACCCATACAGCAGCAAAAAAAAAAAAAAAAAAAAAATCATCCCAAAAGCAAATATCACAAATGGAAAGACATTGCAAAACCTAATTAAATCAACCACAGCATCATTGTACATATTTACGGAGCATCTGCGATATCGGTGTGAGGGTTGCCAGCCCAACAACATGCTGTTCACACTGCTGCTGTCTGCTTCTGCACCACCAGAGTCTATCTTGTCTCATGATTGATAGTATGTTTTTCTGCTGTGTGCTGCCAACCAATAATACGCAAAAACCATGTGTCCTTGGTTATAGGCAGCGATCTGGCGTTCCCTGTGCAGCCAGACTGGCTGGCTGCACATGGCCGCTTTGTGCCAAGTGATGCCTACTGTGCATACATACGTGCATAATGTAAAAGGAACTGAGACAGGCATACCATCCAGTTACAATTATTCTGGGCATTAAACATTGACAGTCTAAGATATATGTGGCGTAGAGGACCTTTATCACTGCAGCACCTTGAACTGAAATGAATTAAATCCCTCAGCTGTAGCTTGAGGGCCTGAAAAACAATCTGGACCTTAGAGGTGACGGCTCATAGATAAATAATGTAAATACTAAAGGACAACCTTTTATTAAAGTGTGTGTGTGTGTGTGTGGGGGGGGGGGGGGGGGGGGCTATAAGTGTAAATGACTGGTGAGCCTCTCTGTAACAGAGACCTGGGGTGACATTCATCACTAAGAATGACCAGGATTCAATATCGAGCACATAAACTTTATGAAAATGATAATCATGCTTTAACATCAGCATTTGCATCGTGATGTATGAAACTGTAGAGTACATGGACTTGTCACCTCTGCTGAATCCATCTTTTTTCTTTTTTTTTGCTGTTTTAAGGTTGGTACACATGCGCCTGCAAAGACCAGAGCTATTAATTCTGTCTCCTTTTTCAAGTCCCCAGTGAACATATTTCACCTTCTAACTGCAGCTCTTGTTAAAAAATGATCAAACGCTTAACTGAATTATTTGTAAAGTTTGTCAGATGAAAGTGCATTTTCTTATCTTACTTTGAAGTTAAAAAAAGGAAGAAACTTTTGTACAACTTAAACAACCACTCACAATGCTGATAGCGGTGACAGACACTGATTATTTCAAACTAAAATTGATTGTTTTGTGTGCCCGACTGATAACTTAAGTATTTCATCAATATTGATTTACAAGCAAGGCTGCAATGTACACAACTCAGAACAATGCCATAGCACCACGTGTTTTATCCCACTGTTGAAAGCCTGTTCAGGTCAAGGTTTGGTGCAGGGTTTAAGCTTTTCTCCTCTGTACGGTCTCAGATGTGATGCATTGGATTGAATTCTCGGTCCACCACAGAGTCTCTTTCAGAGCTCCAAAAGAAGAAGCTGCCCAGATACTCCCTCCAGACCTCCCTGCAGAACCTATCCTCAAGGCCGAGCCCTCTTATCATGGGATGAAAACGCCTTTTAGGCATTTTTATCTGTTAACTTGTAGTTTCAACCATCTGTCTCGCTTGTGTGTCGTGCAAACATTTACTGTCGCTTTGTAACAGACACCCAAAATGCCTAAACTCTTCTGGTGGCAACTCCAGCCTGTAGAGAAGAGAAGACAAACAGGGTTTTTCAGTGTTAAAATTAAATCAAGCATAAACCAGCAGTAAACTGGCTTAGTGCAAGTTTATAATTTAATATAGATTAATTTAGACGTTTGAAGATTGATGAAGTCAGCTTTTGCAAAAAGGGAATTTGAAGACCAAATGTATTTTAGGCTCTAAGACATGCACTCCAGGTGATCTCAGTTTAATCAGAGTTTATGACTTTCACCATTGGCAAAATGTAATTGTGGAAAGATAAGATACACAACCAAATAGTTTAAGTGCAGTTTTGTTGTTGCTGTTTTTTGTTAACATGACTGATTCCAGTGTAGTTCTGATGATAATTTCAAAGTCAGTGCTATGAAAAGGGAATCTTCTGCTATAGTTTTTGCACAATTCCATAATAAAACCCTGATGACCTGACTCTGTCATGAACATCCAGACACTGATAAGGAACCTGCTGCAGTGACTGGATCATTTCCCTGAATATGTGCTATCACAACCTGTGCAGATAAATTCTATCTTTTAGCGTTGAATCTAATCAACACCCTGATGACTGCCAACAAAAGCCTCAAGAGACGGAGGTTCAAACAAGAAAGGGTGATCAAATCTCTTTTATTAGCAGTGAACATAACATTCATACATCAATTCTGGGAGTCACCTTCAACTGCAAAACCCCCAAATGGAAGTTATTTTTCCATGCAAAGTTAAAACAAAAGAGGCAAACCATGCATCCATTTTGATAGACTAACTAGTTAACCTCTTCCTAAACAATTAGAATAAATCCTTTTTTTAATGGTGATTTATTGAATGATACCATGAAATCAAACAATCACAGAAATGGCAACTTATTTTTTTTAATCCAGTAGTTGTTCTGAGCTTGTAAGTTATCAAAAAGCAATTGCAGATAATCTCAGATAATCAAAGATGTACAAATATTCCGGTGTAGTTGTAAGAGTGTGGTAAAATCACGCAGGGTAATATTAATCTCAAAGGCAACAACACTAGATTTTCAGACACGTCACAGTGGCATGGCCGCGTCATTTGTCAAAAATGGAATTTCACTCTGCACATAGTCTCATTTCACTTCTTCTGTATTCATGATCTTTATAGGTGAATGGTCATTAAGAAAAAAAAAAAAATTCTCTCTAAATCCTGGAGACAACTCTGGCACTGAGAATATTTATGGATTAGCACTTATGTTGAAAAATTATTGAAATGGATGCCCCTGTATTTAAAAACTAAATGTGACAATTGTTGCCTTTGAAAAAAAAAGAGAAATTAGAATATAGACATGAATTCCAAACTATTATGCTATAGAGGGAAAAGTTTGCCCCATTTCTTGTCTTTATGTTGAAACTTACAAAATAATGCATCATCATTAGAAGGTATAAGATTTTGGTGAAAAACTACATTTCCATATGACAATGTCACTTTTGGCATTCATCAGACAGGGACTAAGAGCTAGCTGGATGGCAGAGAAAGAGAAGGAGAGGTTGAGGTGAAACGGTGTGTTCAAGACCACCAGAACTTGCTGAGCGAGCAGAATAACGGTGCTATTGGCAGTTTGGACGTAGTGCTTAACAATAGAAAGCCGGCAGGTTAGTGACAGTTATTTCAGCGTAAATGAGCGTTGAGCTGAAGTCTAACTCTTCCAGGCACTCAGGCATTGTGTTCAGAGAACACAGGCTTCTGCTGAGATCAGTTGGCTTCTCTGTGTTTACTCTCTCGACGGCCGTGCCGCCGTGCAGCTCAACAGATCAGATGAAAATACAGTGTGGCTGGCTGTGAGCCAGCCTGTTTAACTCCAACTCACGGCCCCTGCTGTCGTTTGCTTTCTTACTGTAGGTCCTCTCATTTCTTTTCTGATTCACTCAAACTCAGCAACCAATCAGAGCAATTTCTTATCAACTGATTGAACATCAATTCAACTGAGTTGAGCCATTTTATATTAAAAAGAAAATCTGACAGTTCAGAGCCGAGCACATCACAAATATCGACCTTTGGACAACTCAGAGGAGCAGTGCGGGACATGTGTATGAAAACATACAAATCAGATTCAAGCAAACACATATAACTTTACATACAATGCAAGCAGTGCAGCAGAGTTCTGTTGAGCAAAGGCTGGGAAAGGAATTTCAGCGTAAAATGATTTGTATTGCAGAATAATTAAAGAACTTCAGTAGTCAGTAAACATTTCAAACCCTATCCACTGTGATCCTCGTCATTGGTTTTTAGCGTTTATTTGCCTTTATTGAGATTTAAGGTTATATACTACTTCACATTTCATAACCAAACAATAATATTCTGCCTCACAAGATTAGCAAATTATATGTAAAATGCTCCTGGGATTGAACTGCAGTGTGCATTCCCTTTCCTGAAATGGCCGAATTTTTGAAAGGTGTTCATTTTTCACTCCCTAGAGGTAATGCCAGCCATCTTTTACCTTCATTACAGCGCAGATGCAGTGATGAACTCTTTTGTCTCAGAGGCAAGTCATTATAACCTCCGTTCAGGCCAGCCATGCCGTTTGTCACCGCACATTCATGCCATGGCGACGCAGCTCGGGATAAATGTCATCTGAAAGTCAATGGACTGGAATTACAATGGCAGTTCAAGGCAAATTTTAGACAATGGAGTTTATGATTAGAAGGCTTTGCAAAGCACATAGTCACTGAGGACTTA
The DNA here is from genome assembly GCA_015343265.1 of Pao palembangensis. Classification (NCBI taxonomy): domain Eukaryota; kingdom Metazoa; phylum Chordata; class Actinopteri; order Tetraodontiformes; family Tetraodontidae; genus Pao; species Pao palembangensis. The sequence continues at coordinate 13,124,675 of CM027081.1, forward strand.
ATCACACGGAAAATAAAGAAGACGGTGGAGATAAATCTGGCTTACAGAACAAAGGAAAACTTCACTAAAACCAGGGGTAAACTGACAGTTGGATGCTAATGCTAATAAAGCAGTGTTTTTTACATTCACTTTAAATATTATCACCTTTCAGGTGATGCAATTAGAAGCATCAGAGGAATCTGAAATGTACCTGCTCAGTTTAACACGAGACAGAGGTTCCAAAATTACTACGTCTCCTTTTAAACCTAAAAAGTCAATGGAAAGTTTCTTCCATTTATTACACACTGTTGCTGATTATTGTACAATTTTTGTTTGCAGGTTGGGGATAACATCATGTTTTTTTTTTTGCAGAATGTAGCAGAACGCAGAATGTCATTTATATTTATTTCCTTTGTCACCTGGGCTTTAAATCCAAGCAATATGGTCAGCTTGAGCAACAAGCAATTATCAGTTCGCAACCAAGTGGAGGAAAGATGAGAGAGAACGAACCCATAAATCACTGCTATCATGCCTGCTACTAGTATCAGTTCACTACAGGATGTGGGCTGCATTAATGTGCGACAGCCTCCGCTTTCATGTGTAAAATAAAGAGCGGCGTCCACAACAGAAGAGACGCATCTCTGGAGGTGAACGTGTACACGTTACTCTCTTTTCATCAATCTAGGTGTGAGACAAAAGTGCAGCAGGAGTAAAAATGGAACATTTGGAAGTTACTCTGCGGGGCGAAACACGTACAGTAATAATGACGATGCAGTTGGACGAACTGAGAAAGAGGGATGAAGAAAATACCACAGCTAAGAGCGCCAGCCTACTCACCTTACATTCCACAACGTGAGCAAACTAGAACGAGATCATTACATTCCCCAAACAGTTAAGAAGTGGCCTGAAGCTGTACTTTAAAGAGAAACCAACCAGTTGTCTGAAGTCATTCCAAGCTGCTATGGCTGCTTTGATATGTAATGTTTGGATTTTTATCATGATGTTATGATTTCATCTGTTTTCAATATTCATAAAGTTCAGTATTCAGTTCATTTATTGCATAAAATTTAAGTTCTATTAGAAAAATAAATGTGTGCACAATGCCCCCCCTCCCACCCACACACACCCACACACACCCACACACACCCACACACACCCACACCCACCCACACACCCCCACACACCCCCACACACCCACACACACCCACACACACACAAAGTTGCAAAGACAGACAGCTAAATAAACAAACACGAGAACTTCAGAGGAATCAGAACAGTTTACAATCCAAATAACTAAAGTAACCTTGCATGGTGACCATATTTTCATCTTATATTCCATATTACAATGATCCCACCTGATGATCCCACCTGGTACCAAATAACTTCCTGTTGCCCAAGACCCTGTTTCAACATTTATTGGGTCATTAAGAATTTATCCGCTGGGTGAAGGTCAGCCATCTTTTATACTTCTTAAATAAGAGGTCATGAAACCAGCTTCAAGTAGACCCATTAAAAATTTTATGAGCACTGAATTCCCACATGTATAACAAAGTGTATGAACATTCCAACAATGTCAGGTTGTATATACACATATATATATATATATATATATATATACAGTATATAGGAGAATCAGGACTCTTCTTGCTGTTTGACCTGCCTGAGTGATCTGGGTCAGAGATGGTACCTAGAATCCAGTGTCACTGTGGCTCAGCTCCACAGATCCTGTATGCAGATGGAAAAAGTTCCAACCATTTTTGGGTGCAGTGTTTTGATTGGTGGCATTTACTGGACCTTTCATGGTGAATGGCTTTTATGGCTTTTATATTGAAGGCCGTTTTTTGTTTTTTTTGCTGTTTTCTCCTAAAGCATGGAGATACAATATTTTCAGATAAGCTGGATGAAAATGTTCCAGTAAATACATAGAATTTCATCTTTTATCCTCTGTTGTTACTTTTCTTTTGCTGCTGCAGGATTCAGAAACTCATTGGTCATGCGCTACAGTAAAACAGACAAAAACAACAAATCAACAAGTATATTGAAAAAAGTCACATTCAAAAACTATCGTTCCAGTGAAAGTGTTGGCTTCACGATAAACAATAACTTCGTGCAATGAATATTATGGCACTCATCAGTGTGAGTAATAACTGTCTGTTTGGTATGCACAAGTGAGGCTTGAGCTCGTTTAGACTGTCCTTTGCTCAAGTCTAATTGGGTTAATTAATCTCACTTCAGATCTGGAGGATAATAAGATTAAACATTACCAGTGCTACTGGTAGTCTTTCCCAGCCCATCAGATGTGCACTCCAGTCCCGAGTGATCTGTTTATTTTCAATTAGGTCTAGACATGAGGAGTGTTCTGGCAGAATGTGAGGGAGGAATATCCTCCCTCCCGCAGCTCGCCATATCCTACTCCTCGTGTTCAGCTTCTGAGTAAGACAATTTTTCCCAAGTTGTTTTATTTGCATCGCACCTGGTCCATAAAATACATACAGAAAAAATGACTATGCAAAAGATGAGCAACGTGTGTTGAACATCATTAGTAAGAGTTTGTATTTTTATTGTTATAGTGATATCACCAATTAACTTATTTTATAAACTACTACATAAAAACGTGGAGTTCTGCTGATGCTAATCTGAACACATCATAAATGACATAACCTGGGTCTTTGGGCGTTTCCACCACCACAGTTAACCAGACCATGAATATGGTGACAGTGACAGTTGCCCAAAAATCCTGTTTACACAACTTTGATGGGCACACATGTTCCCCCAGCCCTGCGCCAGACCATTGCTCTCCAGCCTTTCATATCTGGTCCTCTTCCTTTCATGGGTGGTCCTCCCAAGGCACAAGCTATGTGACAATGACCTCCTTGCTGTATTTAAAACCAGATGGAGCTGCCATCAGTGTGCTGATGATCAGCTGTTTTGCCAGGTCTGCTGAGAGTTGTCAGCAGGACATTGTTGCCGCCTTCTTGTGTCTTGCCCTTGTTTGCGCTCCTGCCTTGAGAAAAGCAATAGAGTGGGTGTTGCTGTGCACTCTGCTGCAGCTGCTGATCTCCTCACTCATGGCTTCTGCAATCTGTTTCAGCACCTGGATGTTGGGACATATGTAACTGCCTTGGCCAGTGCTACGGGACAGAGACTCAGGATGGGTAGCTGCTCTTGCTGATGACAGTGAGTAGTTCAGGGTCTTCACCTTTCCACTGGTGAGGAGCTTTGCCAGGCTAGGCTGGCTGCTGTGCCTTATCCTCATCAGACAGGTGATGTGGTGTGGCTCTGCCTGCCACATGTCTGTTCAGGTCCTCTGTTTCCTCAAACCAGCTACCCTACTTAACCTCCCTCTGCTGCAGTCTCACCTCCTGAATATTGTGTCGACCCTCTGTGCCCACTAGGCTTTGGTGGCACAGCGGCCTTCCCTCCAGTTCTCACCACTACTCCTGCCAATGCTACCTTGGGGTGTCTTTTGACTTTGTACATCTGTACCTCTTCCAGAAATGTCAAGGGTAACCAGAGCTTTGTGCTGTTACCATAGAGGGCTATAGGCAACCCCAACCATTTTTTGAGGCAGCTGCTGACCTTTGTAGATATCTGACTAAAAGTAAAAATGACAACTTTGAATTCATTGTTAGAATTGTAAACACGTTTTTGTCAGGACTCAGAATGGGACCCAAGAGCAGCACGCAGGATGAAATAAAACCAGGTTTTAGGAATGAGGCAATCTCAGCATCAGGAACACAGGCAGGATTTCAGAACTCTTTTAGTCAGTCAGGAAACAAATATAATGCTGAAACGCTCGGTACAAACACAAGAGACGGCCTGGCAAAGAGTTTCTCGCAGTCTGCTGCTTAAATAGCTGCGCTGATTGCAGACAAGCAGCCGATGAGGCTGATCAGACGCGCAGTGCAGGTGTGGTCAATCAGGAGCGCAGGGCAGGTGCGACGGAGAGGGGAGCAGCTGGAGCAGACCGGCAGCTGTGACAGTTTTATCTTAACTGGTCTTTGCAATAATTGTTACAGTGAATACTTCAGCGAAAAAAAAAAAAAAAAATCAGTACTTAAACATCAGCTGCAGTAATGGATATGGTTCTGCTTAGATGTTAATACCTTTGATGCCTTTATTTTTAAGACAAACCCTTTGTAGTCATGGAAAATACTCTTCAATATGCATCTGGAAGATGGAGCAACCATTAAACATCAGAGTATTCAAGTAATCTTTTTAACTAACATTAAAAAAGAGTTTTCAGCAGTTTAGCAAGTAGGACTACAAAAACAGGTCTTTGATGAAATTTTACTGCTAAATAACCTTCATGTGTTCAGAGTTGTTGCTGCCATACTATCGTCAGCAAACACGCACATTCCTTCTTAAAGAAACAGAACAGAACTCATACTTTCACACTAATAAAGGACTTTAAGCCACACAGGAGAGTAGAAACCTGCTCTTCAATGACCTTTAAATGATCTTCAGTAAGTAAGGAGGTCTGCACAGCTCCAATAATAAAAAGTCAATATGTTGTGGTCCATATTTCCCTCGGCCAAGAAGGTTATGTTTTTGTTGATGTTTATCTGTCTGCCTGTTTGTATGCTGTTAGCAGACAGCAGACAAAAACAGATTTTAATGAAATATGTTATATGTATTATGTTAATCTGAAATACAGGTCATAGCGATAAGGGATGTATATAACATAAACACACACATCTGTGAAGTCATAAACCCAGAAGTAAAGTTTCCTGCTCTCCTCTGTTTCAGCAGTATGCTTTTTCACTGCCTTCAGCTTACTTTAAAAAAAAAAATTGTGACAAAAAGCTACATACTAAGAATCAAAACACAATTCCTCCCAGCCTTGTTCTTTTGTGACTCCGAGTGCAGTCAGTGTGTGTGTCAACATCACAGCAGTTTCCTGCAAAAGTCCCACGACATCTGCTGTGCTAGTGTCGTACTATTGACAGTAAAGCACAACTACCAGATATCAAAAGTGAGTGGAAACGAGCCAAGCTGCAACAAGGAGGAACCACAGACCAGGGAAGGCGCACTGGAGACTGTGAATTAGACTGAATCCAGCAGCTCCTACTACTGAATAAACTCTTCAAGAGTATTTGCTGTTTATATACTGTATTTGCCTCACAGAGTATGTGGGGGATTCATTTTGATACCCTTACTTGCATTAAAAGTGCTTTCTTCTGCATGTTAATGAGCTTTAGCAATACTGAGCCAAACATATGAACTGATGAATGCAAATTCTAATTTTCCACTTTTGCTTGTTCATGATCTGAACAGCTCTGGGCGTCATCTTTCCTGCTTCACCTTGCCTTTCTGCAACTGTCATTGATGGATTCCAAAAATGACAAAGCTCCTCAGCCGTGAATCTTGGGTTAGGGTTAGGGTGCAGACTACACGCGCTGTCCATAAAATCAGCGTTGAAACCTTTTTTCACGGCATTTTGCCGCTTATTACTGATGATCTGAAGTGCATTTAAAAGTCTGTCGGTTTCCAGCAAATGCTCTGTGGAGCTCACAGTTCTGTACTGTACCAACTGAACTTCTGAATTCTCAGTAAAGTAAAAAGAAAATCAGCTCTGTACGATGCACTGCAGACAGCATGCGTTAATACATAAGCATTATCAGTACATGCTTATGTACTGTATATGTATTAAAAAAGACAGTTGTCAGTGGAATTGTTTAGTCCAAACCAAAAGACAAAACAGAAAACTTAAAGAGGAACATAGAGAATACTGTAATGGTTTATTTCCTTATATTTTTAGTAAAATAAAATGTTCATTTCCAGACCTACAGTTTGCTAGATATGGTAACCTTAGTAATACATGAAAAATAATGACCCCAAATGGTGGAAGACGTCCTGATGGCAGACACTTGTGAGTCCAAGAGAAAGAGGAAATCATCAAAAGGTTGATGCTTGGCCTCTTTCAGCTTCTATTGATCTGCTCCGTAGATGAGGCCAAGGTGAGGCACACGGCCATCAAATGAATGAGACGAGGACAGGAAGGCAATGATGAGAGACTGAAGGGTGAGGCATGGGGGGGGGGAAGGTGAGGATGAAAGTGCAACAGGAATAGACATGGACTTGTGAGATGAGCAGATCTGCAGGAGATCATTAGTCATGTGATGATTATAGAAGTGAAAATATGCATTCATTTTAAATGATTTTATATGCATACTTTCTGGAAGTATAAGTAAATATTGAAACAAACTTTTTTCTAAAAATTTCCAGTAATTCCCAGTTTCTACTCATATTTTACTCTTTCACCCACCCATTTCCTGTATTTCAACATTGACAAACCTGTTTTATTGATGGTAAAGTACAATTTTACACTCAGGAGTGTCATGCACATTAGCGAAAATACATCACAGGAGGGACACTGTCAACTTAAGCCTCCATGTTGACAATAAATCAGAGGATGAGAGGGCCTTGTAGGTGTGTGGGGAAAAAAAGTCATTCTCATTGATGAAGAAGGTGTGTGAAGTGAAAGGATACTCTGTCTCAAATGGTCTTCTGTCAACACTGAAATATCAAAGATGGAGCAGTGGCTGGAGACGAAGGTGAAAGAAGAGGGAGACGAGCGGCGGGATATGAATCGTGTTTTTTGAGGGCCTTGATCCAGGATGTGCCCATGAAAGGATTACAAAAGACAGGCGAGTGGGCAATTTAGAAATGAGGGCAATGACTGTAATTTCGGCAGACAAAAATTGTGCTTATATAAGTACGAGAGGGGCAAAACAGCAAAAAATTAAGTCTGATTCATGTTTTCCATGAATTTTGCAGCACCCACATGGAAAGAACCTATATGAACATACATACATGCCATATATGCCGCATATATGCAGCACATATGCCATAGTCATGGTCATATACTGTATATGCTATACATATAGGGATATATATGCTATACATATATATACATATATGCCATATATATTTCGAGGCATATATGTAGGGGTCCACTTTCATATATGTCCATTTAGATTGGTGCATATATCTGGAATATATAAAAACATATATGTTCATATAGGTTCTTTCCTAGACTCACCTGACACACACACACACACACACACACACGTCTCCAATTACAACTAAGCTAAGGTGTGTTTTCTTCACATAACACACACCGAGAGTTATAAATTGTCAGAGTTCGTGGTAAGGATCGACACGATGATGAAATAAAACTCCGTTTTAATTCCAAAAATAGGCAGACAGAGGATCAGGGAATCTCGTACAGAAGGCAGAATGGGGCCCGTTTTAGTAAGTGGGTTTCTCAAACTAGGGGTCAGAACCGAAGCTCAGGGTAGCCAAACTCTAAAATGTGCAACTGAGAGTTTTCGGTTTCAGAACACATGTTAACAATTGGTTTAACACTTAAATGCCTGTTATACATGCATGTCTTCAAATTTGTTTTCTGAATATGTTTGCATTTTTATCTCCATTATAGCCAACAGTAAAAAGGTTGAGGTGATCCAGCGCCTCCTAGTGTTGTTTCACTAAATGCCATCCATTAATCACAGACAACGACTCGACACACTGATTTTTCTTGTAGCAGAAGGAGTTCTATGTAATTGGCTGCTGTTGCTTTCAGATGTTAATCTAGTTATTGCTTAAAATGATACCTGCAATTCTGTGGAACACAATAAATTAACCCAGAGTTCTGACTGAACCCGCTTTCTGAAACGGGCCCCACGTCTACCAGGAGACGACACGAGATCAGATCATATACAGCAGGGTCGAACACAGGCAATCAGGTAAACTTAAACACAGGAACCGTCTGTATCTGAAACACACAAGCAACCATCTGACAAAGAGTCTCTCAGTGTCTGCAACTTAAGCAGCCACGCTGATCGCAGGCGAGGTGCAGGTGTAGCTGATCAGGAATGCAGAGCAGATGCTACGGAGAGGAGAGGGAGGCACACCGCTGTGACAATAAATAGCCTGGAGCTGATGAAACGGGGTGATAGCACCCCTCACGAACAAACAAAGAAAACCAATGTGTTATCTGAATAACTGCTGAGGTCTTACAGAAGTGTTGATCATGAACATGACTTTTGACATTGTCTTTACACTAGCATAATGACGTATAACGGTATTTGCATGTGTGTTTGGTTTGCAGTAGAGTTTTGCTCAGCCAGAGACCTCTGGCATCATTATCGCTGAGACTCTGAAAGTCCTTACCTCAATGATAGGACTGCACTGGTAGTGTTGACTTAATCAGAAGATAACCAAAACGTCCTTAAGTTGACTCAAACAAACAAATGCTTTTGCACTTTGCAAAATATGTCTCTGTTGATACAAATGGTAACAAATGTTTTTGATGAAAAATCTGATCCTTGAGCAAAATCTTCAGAATATTTGCAAAAACTCGTGAAATTGAACAGAATTCAGGAAATGAACATCTTTTTTTAACCAATAATTCTCGTATGTCATGCACACATCATATAACAGTTGGCTTCCAAAAACAATCTATCTTCAAATGTCGGACAATCCATTTAGCCTTTTCATGCTTCTCTCCATGCGAAAAGGGAATAGCGCGGCGAGCATATAATCAGAGGAAAGATTAGAGCAAAGTTATCTACATCTGGGCACGACCTTAGCCAAACTATTAATCAAAGATTCATTTTCCCTTTCATCATGAGGACTGTTTATTCCTCTAGGAGATGAGAACATTAGTGCATCCTTTTACCTCGCTAAGCTCTTCATTTCTGCAGATTTACAACAGCGTAGTGTCAAAGCTCACAACAGACTGACATCTTCACTTTGTTCTAAAAGCATTAGTCTTTTAATCCTGTGTGTGTGTGTGTGTGTGTGTGTGTGTGTGTGTGTGTGTGCATGCGTGTAACTAAGCCGTAACTTTTTTTAAAGTTAAGATGGTGAATATATCAAATCTGCACAAGCAGCTTATAGATATTTCAAGATTGCAGGGAAAGCCATATCTGTATTTTTGCTTTGCTGTTGATTAAATGTGAGTCCCACTGAGGATCCACTAGACTTCCCGACAGGCTGTTTTCATTTTAATTGCTGAACCTTCATTTGCAAATAAACTCTGTTGTTAATGCAAAAAAGTTCACAACTCTTGGCATAATTCCCTAAAACCAATATCTAAAAGTAGTGTATGTTGTTGCAAGCGTTTTGAGCTCGTTAATGTCCAGACTCTATTATGACATATTTGTCAATGCATCACAGAGCAATTATTTCCACTTGCTATGCACATATGGGGTAGTTACAGCCAATTATGTGGGGATGCTGCCGTCCTGGATCTCAAAGGATAATAGAGGCGATAATTAGGATGTGTTTATTTTAATGGAGTTTTATTGACGAGCATGGTTGCGGTTCAGTCCACTCTCACCAAATTGTAACTATGTGAAAATGGTTTTGCAGCTCAATTAGTTCTGACATTCTATTTGACTTTACCACAACACATACAGATGAGAACAGTGGAACTATTGCGGCGGTTACGCTAGAATTCATCTGTCCAAGTTATCTGGTTTCAGTTTATCACAATAGAAAAGCTAACAATATGAATTTTAATTTTATTGCCTGAATGCAAAGAATGATGAGAGCTTTGAATTCTTTACTTTGATGTGATTTATGTTACAAAAGGTGAAAAGGCTATATTGGTTTATCAATGTTAAAAAACAGTCCTGGGCAATGAAAATATGACTAAATGAGACAATATAGCTAAAATACAGTCAAATATCTTTTCATTTACCTGTGCCTATTATTGGTCCTGCTCTCTATTAACCTTTTTATATAGTAACATATCGATTTGACATTCACTTTTTATCACTCTACTTCACTCGTTTGTCTTTTACATCCCTTTTTATGTTGGCCCATTTCTGTCCTTTTCTCGTCCTTTACATCTTTTAGTATTCATGACTGCAGCATACTTTTCATTCATTTCAGCACCCATTCTCTTGTTTTCCCCCTCTTCCCACGAGACTTTAATATCACTGAGAGCCATTTAAAGCCATGTGCTTTAAATGCTGTTTAACCTTATCTCTGTGATTTATGCATTCTTCATGGCTGATGACTCAAAACCTCAGTTGCTTACAATAGCATCTACAAGCAGGTATCAGCCATCCCTCTCTGCCTCCCACTGTCTCTGGATGACATTGTCATACACCACAGCCACGTGTCAACATATCCCCTCTGTACACAGGTAGGTATGCCACAGCAAAAGACAAACAGGGATAACCAGTCATATGACTCAGCTATCCCACACCCTGCACGCACCCTGTCAAAGGACACTGACGTCACGACGCAGAAGCAGACGCGGTGCACTCACCGTGTCAATGTCACCTTATGTTCTGCTTAGCTGTTAGCGTTGGGGGCTGCTGCTCCTGTTGTTACGGGCCTGGCAACTATCACTGGCAAGGTGAAAGCAGTAAAATGAGTGGCAAGTCATCCTAAAATGCTACAAAGCCTGCTGCGCATAATGATGTGCAGGTAAAAAAATAGGGTGTGTGTTTGTGTGTGTGTATGGGGGTCCATGGGGGCATGAGTGCATGTTGAGGGGATGAGCACAGTTTCATTTGTAGGCATCTTCTTTAATGTGTTTTCATTTGATGACATTGTTCATTAACCCCCTAATATAAATTTAATCTATTTTAACCCTTTGGTAAAGATTAGAACAAAGTATCAATTTCTATAATGGCCAAATAATGGTGTTTAGCACGCATTTCTTCTTCCATTTCATAGGCATACCATTAATTTATATTAGATTTCATGTCCATAACAAAGCACAGAAACAGCAGCATTTTCCAAAAATAAGCCTAAAATAAATGTCATTTATGTTTAGAATGACTGTAGTTTGCTTTGTTTTTTATTGACTTTACTGTTGATATGGTTTGAATTACAGGTGTTCTCAAGTAGTTGAACTACAGGTGTTCAATAAGAACTACGTATAGTTCTTACTGTCAGGTAGACTCTTACGACAAAGTAATGAATAAAAAAAATCTCATCTATGCGTGGATCAGTGATTTATAGCACTGCACGTGGTAGTAAGCACGTTCTGCTTACTAAACTGCCACCTGAAGAATAAAATGGCATTTGCATGATGAAGTGTGGCAGTGTAATTGTACTTCATTTTTAGAGACGCACTCTACCTCAAACAGAGACCGATACAATCTCATCTCCTGGAATGCAAAAGAGAGCCAACTGTTACTGCACATGCGCATGCATTAGCTGTGCATGTAGTGGGAATACTTAATAGGGGTAGTAAAAAGCCCTGCAACCACTGTCAAAATTATCTTTTCCAGAGAGTCCCTGTAGTGCTGCGGGCTGGACTTGGAGCCGTGGCCTGATGCACAAACCACCAGCCAAACTTCAGATCAACTCTGTCCTCACATCACTGCAAAGATCATTTATTCCAAATAAACCAGAGGCACAAGCCTATTCACAGGCTCAGCTGATGTTAGAAACCGGTGGTAAAGACATAGAAAAGACATAATTGGTCCTTTTATTATTTGTTATTTTGCAGCCAGTATTTAACAAATATACCCAGAGAGACTTATCCTGCCTAAAAAGGTAAAGTTCGAGTTGTACAAAAAGGCATCAAATATCTTTAAAAAAGGATTGCAATGTTCCATTCTGGAGATAAATTCCACATCAACATTTAATCGGTTCTTCCTTGGCCCATTTTCCAGCCTCCCACCAAGACCTTGTTGAAATCTATTAAGCCGGTTTTCTATAATCCTGCTAACAAACAGACAAATGTGATCCAAAACCTCCTTGGCAGGGGTGATTAGTGGAATCAACAGTCATAAATTAAGACTTAACAAATCGGTTATGACAGTGGCTTTGAGTTTTTCAAACCCTCAATGTCTGATTCAGTTACCAGGATACTTCTTGAATTGTTTAGATTAATTTATCTCATCTTACGGACCCACAATGTACAATTCTGTAAGTTAAGCATATTAGAAACCAGTGTGTGTGTATTCTTATATGTTAAAAACATAAATAGATCACCTATTTATTTTGGAAAAGAGGCAGGACATATGAACTCAAATCATTAAAAGCACACAATAGATCCATCTGTTATACATGCCCTAAAAATGAAGCCATGTTTATGAACAGAGAAAGTATAAAACTATACGGTATGCTATCATGAGTTATATAAGGCTTCTGCCAACTGTTTCTCCTCTGAGTCATCCCTGAAGTCCATGTTTATCTGCTGATTCGCTTCTGTGTTTTTCCTCATATGTGTTATTTGTGAATCATGAAAAAGAGATCATTATCCTACAATACTTCATTTATAATAAAAAATGACTTTTTCCTCAAAAACTTACATCTATAAGCGTATTTCTTGGTCTGACTGTTCTTTGCTTTTGGCTCTGTCACGTGACTCTCTTAACGAAAGCACAGAAATTCTCTGGACATCAACTGACGTGGTGTGTTTAAGCTGAAGGAGGTAAGCTCCTGGCATCAGCCTGTGGGGACATTTTTACTGAATGGAACTTTTCACCAAATCTTGTGGAAATGTCTATGATTAGGCTTTGGTTGCCTGTAGAACACAAACAAGGGAGGAATTGTTATACTTATTATTTTAAGTGTTATTCATCTCTACTGTGGTATAAGTCACAGGCAGCAGGTACCAATTGTGCTTCTGCTTGGGCCCCTTTATTTCAAATCAGGACACCAGCACCTCTTCCCATTTGGGTTGAGGAGAAGTTCAATGGCAGGAATCTCCCACCGAGCATTAAGGGCTGTCAAAATGTGTTGTTTCATTCAGTCTTCCGCCACGTACCTCTGTTTTTGAGTTCTGTTTATGTCTGTAAAACATTTTAATTGTTGCATTCGTGGCACATTTAGAGTTTTATATAAGAAAAATGAAGTCTGATTGCCCTTAATATTACTGTATGGGTGTGTGTCAACAAGTGTGATTTGGAATAATCTTTGAGTGGATATACAGGTAATCTAGTCACGTTCATATTGACCTTAAATATGAGGGGAAAAGAAGTAAACTCTGCATGACAATGACCAGAATGTCATTACCCTAGGTTCTGATTGGGATGCAAATATGAACATCAGGCCTGCTCTTAAATGTTGCACAGCCTCCAGGCAGTACACGCAAACATGAACATGCACACAGGTTGAGCACTGTGATTCAGATGTATCCGAGGCAATCCGCATGTGATGGGATTACTGACTCTGCCCTTGAAAAGTCAGGCCTGCTTTGACACAGTAGTGTTCGAGGTCTACACACGGTTCTCGGCTGCCACTGGACCCTGAAAAATAGCTTATATATATTCATTTAATGTTTGCAGTCTGTGACTTTGGAGAAATCATGCAAATTCAGAATTAATAATCTTAAAACTGTGATATTTAATAATAATGTTGCAGACACTGAGAGAGAGAGAGAGAGAGAGAGAGAGAGAGAGAGATGCAGATCTTTCTGCTTAATGACTTGTTGGTGGGCTGACTAGCAGCAGTGAGGGTGTGCGAACCTTGCTGTGAAATAAACTGTGGAGTCAGACAGAGCACAATTGTTGATTATTTATTTATTTATTTATTTATTTACCTGAACTTTTGGCATTGGAGAGTGCAGTACAGTGTAGTGGGAAGCATTTTACTGCTGTGTGCTATTATGAATAAGCAAGAAAAGCAAAACATAGAGAGAGAGAGAGAGAGAGAGAGAGAGAGAGAAAGAGAAACAAGCAAAAGTATCAGCAGCCTTGTGCTAAGTTTATTCAGGAGCCATGTTACACACATGGTTGCTACAGGTTGTTGCCTGATAGTTTGCCGCTAACAAGGTAGAGGTATTCGTTCTGTTTAGGGGGAAATAAACCAGCGGTCAAATCTGAGCCAGAAATAAACACTGTGTTCAGAGGCGCATGAATGAAGCAAGGTGAAAATATGGTATGCACACAGCCTGTATTTAAATGTCTCTTGTGAGCCTGGCTACAGCTTAGCATTTAAATCTACAAAATTTGGCACAAAATGAGTTGTTTTTCATTCATTATATGACTGCGTATGTGCATTTCCTATTATCTTTTTTGACTGATGATCTGTGTTTATATTATTTTCTATTTTTAAGTTGGGATGTTTGGTGGTAAATGTAGCTATCACAATCAGCACATTTGCACACTGGCTGGCTGAGCACTTACACTGATACCGTTTTTATTAAATCTCTATTGATATTGTCCCATTCTCTGTTATGCTCTAGGGGGTGCTTTCGGTGTCTGCCTGGTGGTGGTCCAAAGAAATTCTTTTAAAAGCGACATAGACTGAAGTTCTCACCAGTTCGAGCAAACAGATCTCTCCTGCACCAGCACAGGAACTTAACACCAGTTATTCTTCCAAACTGGCCTTGGCTGGATAAGATGCCACGTCTGCGACAGAGCACCTCTGCTTTCAGCTGATAGGGAGGCAAGGATTACTACCATCCAAACACCTGGCCTCTCATTGTTGGCAGAGCAGCTATAAATCAGCTGAGGTCCCTGTTTACCCTCTCCCTCACTTTCATTCCCGTCTTATACAGCCATTCACTTTAGATTGGTGTATTGAGTTTGCACTTGGATTGAACCTATTAAGTACAGCTTCGATCTCAACGTCTCCAGTGTTCCATTTTTTCTGTTGTGGACTTTGTTATGTACAGAAATTGCGGCAGATAATGAGGAGTTGCTCTCCATTAACAGTACAATATTTTTCTTCATGAAGTTTTTTGTGTTTTAATAATTTCAACTATTTACCCATCATAATATTTTAATTCCTGGTCAAGAATAAGGAGTTGCTGCGGGCTATTCTTCCTCACACTGCTTAGATAAAACATTCCTTCCGTCATTCACCTTTTGTCCTCTGATATATTAATGGTTCAATAACTTGAAGGTCAAAAGATTGTGGTTTTTGTAGGGGATGTTTTCTTTTTTTATCCAATTTTCATTTCTTTTTCAATGCCTTCACTGTACCAGTTCTCCAACTTGATGCTGTACGATGGTTGGAATTACTGAAGTACATTCTCGATATATCATTTCTGTGCATATTGAGATTAGACTGGGGTTGCATACAGAGGAACATATTGATTCTGCAGTGCTTTAAGCGGTTCAATCATTGTGTACCCTGCAAGTGTAAAAGCAGCTTCTTTTGATTTTATTGATATACGTGATTGTGTGATAGCTGCCCTCAAAAATGTTTGACTATTATACTGTTTCGATTCCTATTTGTACATGAACACTAACACTTGGATACAAATACAGCCTGTACTTCTCCGCTCCAGAAACTCTGTCTCTCTTTAAAAACATCCACGTTTTTAAAGGTTTTGGTAACTTGATCAATGTACAATTTTGTTTATTGTCAGATTTTTTTTGGCTACAGCCACAACGTCACTGTGGTTGCTGGAATCTGTCCCAACAGTCACTGAGGGAGAGGCAGAAGTTCAGGGTGCATTCTAGTCATGGGTCTGGACTGGTCACCAGGTTATCCCAGGACCCATTTACATGCACTCACACCATAAAGCAATTCAGAATCTCTCATTAACCTAATGTTCCTCTCACAGTCCAGGTGTGTGGACTGTGAGAGGAAACTGGTGGAACCACACACACCAGGTGAACCTATTAAGTCTGGCCCTGCCCACTTGGATCCTATTTGTCTTAGCCTATTATCCTCTATTTCCTTTGTCCTCATAATCAAACTGACAGTTGATAAATGAACTGCTTTCAGTGCCGCTGGAAACAGAAGGCACAAATGGAACATAACACATCAGATATACAACATGCCCCCCCTCCATTGTCTAAAGAAAGCAGAGCTTTCAATGGCAACAAGAGGTACTTGAATTGTAAAACATCTATCTAATTGAAAATAATAAATCACAACAGAAATGCTAATAGATGCGGCTACATTAAGATACTTAATGTCCAAATACGGCGCGTAATGCCGCAGTCTGAGCACTTCATGGCCACGGTAAGGGTAAATCGATAAAAGCTGCATTTATAATAAAGTGAGCGTGCAGCAACTGTAGATTGGAGGTGATGCAATGACTGGATGAAGGAGAGTACAATTAAACCCACCCAGACAAACCAGTAGATGTAGATCCTCTCACCACTACATTTATTCCTCATGAAGTATAAGGCTCTGCTCACCTATGTGGAATACAAAAATCGTTATGCTCACTTGTACAATATCAGCAGCTTTTTGCAGTTTGATTTTTTTTACATTACATAGCGATAACTGTACTCGTGCAGTGCTGCGTGGGTGCATTTTCATGTATTTCAACATGAAAATCAATTCTAAATGATAAAACTAACCGGCTTTTACATTGTGGCAGAAAGTGCATCTGACTCTCGGGCCATGAGCAATCAGGAGGTCCTCGTGAAGGTCAGCTCACGTGTCCTTGTGGCCTCCAAAGCCAGTCCTGAGGCGAATCTCACAGTTCAGAACAGAATTTGCTATCGTTCAAGGCTGTCACATGCACCACTCAATATGACTCCAGGCACAATTGTATGTCACTTATGAATAAAAGCAACAGCAAATAACTTGCAGAATATATATTACTGAGTGCCTTAGCACTCTCAAAGTGAAATCCCACATGTCAAAGGTGAAGTCCATTAGTGCACATGTCAGTTTCCATTCATTTTCAAACATGAATGCACCTTAAACGTGACTGAATGCTTCTGGTGCATGTTGTGTAGGTTTTGGCTCAAGGATCAAATGCTTGTGTTTTGGACAAGTTCTCCTTCTGATTTAAACTTGGAACCAGGTTAACTCGTTCCACATAATGGACAACAAGTTTAGCTAGGCATGGCTGAAACGAAGTAGTGAAAAGAAGAATATTTGGACTGAGGAATCAATTAACTGGTAGCACATCATGTATGCATTCATGCTACATCGACTGAGAGAGGACACAAAAACATTGATGGGTCTCCAAGTCCAGCACACATGCTCATAATAGTGAGCTACAAAAGGCAAGTTAGTCATCAATTTCAGTGTTGCGCAACATGATATTAATTTACCCTGAACGGCTTCAGTCTCAATGACCCCAGTGTATATTGATCAGATATCAAACAGTACACTTTATATGTGGGAAACCTGTAGGTGTAATTAGTTTAATACCCTTAATACTAATAATAATAATCCCATGGAGTTTTCCCAGGATTGCTTGCTCCAATTATTTTTAACACAGATCTTTCAAATCAATGATGAATTTAAAATCACCACCATACTTCCAGGACAGAAGTATGCTGAATACGGTTCAGCAACAGTGGAGGTCACGACTCTGAAGGACCGACTCAGTCTAATGGAAAATGCACTTTAATGAGAAGTGCTCATGAAGGTAGGTGATGCTAATAACAGAGGAAAGAAGGGATGGAGAAGTCAAGGGTCACATGTGCGTCTTGATCTTTGTTCTTCATTATTGCAGAGGCTTCTCTGCTAGAACTGTGCTCTAGGCACGAAGAGGAGACTCATTTCTGCCTGTTTACCATCTCTTCTTTCCAGGGTCTTTGGTTAAACTGTGTTTTTGTGGTGGAAAAATGTTGCCTTTGAAAGAAATCCTCCTTTGCTGGACAAAAACAAAGGTCCGTGGGTGCCAGAATGTTCCTCCACTATGATTTTAAAAAGAAGCCCAACATTAAAACAATCTAAAAGAAGTTTTCATTTTTAGAATGTGATTTTTTTTCTAATAGAACCTGTTAGGTTGTTTGAAAATTATCATAAACAGCAAATTGAGTAGCTCAGAGTAATTATGCACAGCTGCCTTCACGGGTAGATAATTAATGTATACTGTTGTGTATATTTTCTCATGTATGTGTTTTTTTTTTTTCCTATCTCGCTGCCCTGCTGATGATGGGTGATGCGACACTACACCCAGGTACATTTTCAGACTTGATAATGTCTACAGTCTGCAATCTGTGAAGGTGCAACAAGATGATGGTTTGCAGAATAAACACAACTGTAGCACAGCTGGCTTTTAAAGAACACAGGAGAAGACGCGCTGGATGGTTTCATTCATCTTCATCTAACACACAACTACAAATGAGGGATGAAATACAGGCTGATTACCCAGAGTATACTCTTGTGGACACGTGTTCGTACCTGTGTCTAATGCAGAAATAGTCAAGACTGCCATTTATGCACATTGTGTTGTTTTTATACAACACGCAGGAGATTTGTTTTTTATTCTTTCTTTATCAAATTCACCTCTCCACTGAACCCATCAGAAGAGCATCTTACCTAACTCCATGTTTTCCAAGATATAAATCGGCATGTACAGCATGTACAGTATGAAATGTATTTGCATCATTTATTTTGTTATTGCCAGTTATCACATTTAGAAATACAAACAAATCTTTGAACTTCAGAAATTGAATTTACTTTTAAATTTCAGATTTTAAGATACTGCTCATGCTACGTCTCATTCTTTTCTGTACAGTTTTTTAACACAGCTCATACAACACCAATTGTGTGTGTGTATATGTGTGTGTGTGTGTGTGTGTGTGTGTCCATCCAAACCAAAACTGCATTTTTCCAGTTTGTATTGCAGACAAACTGCTTATCAAATCGTGTTGCAGCAGTAACTCTGTCAGACTAGCGGATTCATTAAAACAAGCTCTGAAAAAACAGCATCGGGCTGCACTTGACATTTGTTTTCAAGTTTGTATTTTATAAAGGGTACTCTTACCCTCCTACACCAGTGCTCCCACAACTTTGCTAAACTGGTGGCGTGCCTACCGTCTGCTGTTGTGCTTGCAGTAGAGTTGTGTGGCTCGCCTGCAGGACTCTCTCTGCAGCAAGCACTTGTTTATTCTCACAGCATTTGGAAAACATGGTAATAATGTTTAGGATGTTTAGATTTTAAAGGCATGTTGCTTCCTCGTATGACATTGCAGGGCCACGACAACAGCTGCCAGTGCTGGTTTAACATCCATGCGCCAATGTTAACCAACAGGTTGTCTTTGTGTGTGACCCCTGACCGACTGCCTGCTGACACCAGTTTGCCCATCTTCACAGATGTGTGTCACAGAACATGGTTCTATGCATTTTAGTCTGGATGAAGAATAAATCTGTGCGAACCAATGCAGACTATGACTATAAGTGTGACAAAAGGAATCCACCTTAGTTACTTAGCTTGTTATTCAGCTTTTCGGTTACAACCGTGTGTGTGTGTTCCCAGCTGCTCTCTTTTAATAAATAAGGAGTGGTGTATTATTCTGTTCCATTTTACTGTACTCTTTGTTTTTCTAATCCTGCAAAAATTATACATGTGTATAGCATGAGGTAAAAAAATAAAATAAAGGAGCAACCACTTGTCTATGCCCCCTTGCTATAAGTATAAGATGAGTTGTTAAAATGTGAAGAGAAAACTAATAATAAAATCTCAACCTATGCTCCTGTAAGCATTTTGATAATACAAAAAAACCACTGAACATTAAACGTTTAATAAATTTATTTTGTTTTTCTTACCACTCTATAGCCCTCCTTTAGTATCCTGCTGTTTTTTGAGCCTCCATTATAAAACCCTGACAAATATCACACTGTGATTTGATGCCTCCTTCTTTGAGTTCTTGCAAAAGACTCAGAGAGATGGACCATAAATAGCTAAACAGATGGAAAAAACATGTAAATGGAAGAAAAAAAGATGTAGTTATGGCATCAAATTATCAAAGAGATGCTACATCTCTCTCCTACATCCAAAAATGACATTGGCCTTGTAAATTAGGTTATAAAAGATGTCTGAACATGTTCATCCTTGAAGCAGGCCTATCAGCAACAACATGCCCACAATAGTATTTTTATGGTATAATTTCACTTTTTTCTTCCATTGCAACAGCAAACACCTAATGCAGCTTCAGAATTAATCTCCATTTGTACTTTCCTAATCGTCTGTTTTTGCAGAAGCAGAACAGACCCTTGCCGATTTCTCCTGGAAGTGGTCCATCTGCAGGACGAAAATGTGACCCGCCTTTTTGAGCATCCACCAGTCAAACTGTATGTCCAGGCCTTGTTCCTGGATGGGTGCAGACTTCAATAAATATTAGCGGCACAACTCAGGAAAATCTTTCCAATTCAACCTCAACAACAGCACGAATTGCACAACCCGTAAAGGCAGGTTATGTGCATTCACATTGCTTAAAGTGGTTTGAGAATGAATTCACAATTTACACTAGTGGCTTATTAGGAGCATCTGTGGAAAAAAAAAAAAAATCCATTATACACGACAGGAAGCACTTTCACACAGATAAAAGAGGATTCTGAAAAGGTCGCATTCAGGTATAATTATATGAATTTATAGTTTAAAGGTTTAAGATTTCTCCTTTGCCAACGACACTGTGATAACATATTTCTATCATTATTTATTTACTGATGTACTTAATTTTAATTTAGTGAATGGTGATGGAAAAAATGAAATGATTAATACAATCTTTCTGCATAATTAGATAGATAGATAGATAGATAGATAGATAGATAGATAGATAGATAGATAGATAGATAGATAGATGATATGCTAAAAATTAGCTCCAAGTGAAATATAAAAATATCTTATAAACTAAAGCACTAGATGGTGCTAATGTGCTCTCATCCATATTCATGTACTTTGTGCAGGAATTTAATCTTGAAACATGTAGATTAAGCAAGCACTGATGATAGTGGCTGTTACTAACACTAGGAATGGGAAAAGGAAATTATGTAAACTGAATCCAGATATCAATAATGCAATATTTTGCTATTGTGCATATATGCCGTTGAGTCAGAAGGTTGTCTCTAGTTGATGCGTACGTTTACTGATGCTGAACAGGATCTGTGCAAAGTCTTTATGGTCCTGAAGGGCTACAAAGACTTGCAGAAGCTCTGAGGCAGTCGGCTTGTGGCACTTCAGTGTGATATGCATCTCAGCGCAGGTACGGCACCACTCTACAGAGATGGGATGGAGTCTTTTGTCTCCCCCCTTTCATCAGCTTCGATATCTGCTGCTGAGAGGGTGGAGAGGGAGGGTGAATTTGCATGTAAAAGACAGGATAAAAATTGTAGAAGTGAGAGGAAAAATCGAGGGAAGGAAACAAGGTGGGTGGTGGATAGGATTATTACTGTGCTGGCAAAAGGAAAAAAGGTTTTTGCTTCCAATCAGAGCGCAGACCTTCCACAAATGTCTTAAAACACTGTCATATGAATAAGAATCACTGGAGGGTTTGTTTTCTTTGAATGTTTTGTTGTTATAACCAGCATCACATCCCAACCTGCGTAGCTTTAGAGATGCTGTAATCCATATCAATTTTGTTCTGATAAGTCAGAGGAAAATTGTTTGGTAAGTGAAATGGTTTCCTTTTGTGGATTAATAAAAGCTATGACTGTGGCTCTTTCAGTCAGTTGTGTTGGTTGCAGAGGCCTTTTCTTGCTCCTGGGATTCATTCCCATAACACTCAGACGTAAAGCCAAGTATTTCTATGAGGAGCTGCTGAGGATTAGATCAGACGTAAAAGCAGATTGAGTATTGGATTTGCATCTTCAGAGAGCTTACATTGTTGCTCCACATGCATTAGAAATGCTAGAATATTGACTTGCTAGCGATATGCACACACACAATACACACACACACATATATATATATATATATGTGTGTGTGTGTGTGTGTTGGTTGCCATGTTGTCACAGGTGCTGTGTCACTTTTGCAGTGTGTTGGTGTCTGTCAGTCTTCATGTCTGCCCTGTGACACACAGGCTGACTGAAGTGACTGTGGACCAGATGGACTCTGACACGGATGACTTGATCAAGTGGAACATTATCAGACCACCCACTCCGGCCGACACAGACTGCGAGGGATAAGCGTATTAGGAAGCAGGGGGTCCACGGGGACCATGGAGGCACTTCAGAGTAATAAACTCATCGGGGGGAGAGAGATGGATACACCTGTTCTCTACAGGGTTACTGAGATACTGAGGGGAGCGAGACAAAGAGGATAGGAGGAGGAGAGGTGGCTAGGATGCACAGACTGAAAGAAGGAGTGAAGAGGGTGGAGAACACTGTTGCGAGTGTGCACTGCTAAATTACGACTTCCTCTGACTCCACAGCAACATGAGCAACATTATGAGCAACATGTAACTTGTCACCTTTTCCGAATACTGCAATAGCAACTACCAGTTCACATGATTCTCTTTAGTATTACTGCTTTACCACACAAATTACAGCACAACACTAAAATGGGCATTCTTGTTTCCTCCTGAATTCAAAAGGCAAGAATGGGTGTTGTCAGTAGGGTATAAAAATACAAAAGTAGAGAAAAGTTACTTTTCCTGTGAACTAATTCATTTATTTCTTGAGAGAGGAGGCTAATAACTGAAACTAAATTGCTAATGTTCAGTAACTTACCCAAGAGATACAGGGGGGCAAAATAGAAGAACTGAGATGGCCCAGTTGAGTTCAAGTGAAGCCAACACATCAAAGAGGAAAAACAAAATCCTCTTTTCAAGTCCCCAATCTCAGCTGAAATGACAGCCGCTGAGTAAAGTGCGACAATGATGAATTAATTAGAACTCAACACCAATTTGGTCTGATATGATAAACAGTATCATTTGTTTCCTTCTTTTTCTCCAAATGCTCCAACCATGATTGAATCAGTGGAGTTAGAATGATGAGCACAATAGTTTGCTAACTTAACTTAAAACTGCAGCAAGATGGATGATCTTGTAATGGAAGTAAGGTGCCAGTAAATGAATGCCAGTGGCAAAGATATACTGTAAACTAACACAGAACACTAATTCACACAGGAAATGTTTTTGTGAGGAAGAAAAGATATCAGTGATAGAGAGAAAGAAAGAGAGAGAGAGAGAGAGAGAGAGAGAGAGAAATCCACAGTAAGTCCAAAGAAAGCCAAATATAGACACAATCAGGTCACCTATATAGAATCGGCAGGTAGTTTTTCAACAATTATACTGCACTTGCTCTTGAATTTCCAGAAATAATGACCCATAATCATCATATGTCCTCTGTACAAAGTAATTTTGACCCAGTTTGATGTAAAATGGTACGCTTTTTTGTATTAAATAAAGACGGTTGGTAGCTCGACATTTTCATCCAGTGGCACCATTATTGAGCAAACATATCTTCTGTTCTATTCATATGTTCAAGACTTATACTATAGATGTATTCAAAGCTGTACGGACCAAGTGTGTGTGCCAAAGGAAGTGTGTGACTACAGTATAATACAGTGTTACAAAATGTGAAATAGGTGAATATATGAAATCATGTCTGCCAGCAGAAATGTAGGTGCGCATTATGTTTCTTGAATAAAGCAATGATACATGTTTCTTAGAGATGCTGTCATTTAGCTTGGCATTTACAGACTCCAGAACGGAGGAGTTGGAACAGTTTACATCCAGGATGTGACATTTAAGCAGTAATCCTTCCTGTCCATTTCCCTTAGAACGGTGCATGTGTACTAAAGTTCTGAAAGGGTGTAAATTAATCATTTATTTATTTTTTACTTTTTCATATGTGCAGCAGGCTGTTGAGCCCCTCTGACCCAAGCAGAGAATAATGGACACGCTAAGAAAAGAATTGTTGCTCTGTATGGATAATTGAGCAGTTCCCGAGGCAGGATGCACTTCCTGCTCTGACACAGGAAGTGCATCCTCTGCTGCGCATTTCTGGTTACAACAGATGGAAGAACTGAGTCACTGGACAGAGGAGACATTGTTGTCGAGGGCACTGATTAGACAGAAGACACTCCTGAAGTCTGGGGTTATCTTTTAAGCAGTTTTTTAGAATTCAACCCCATACCTTCAAGTAAGAGTTGACTTAATATTAACTCTATTAGCTGCTGTTTGTCATTTAAACAAAAATAGAAACTTTCATATCTGCTGCAGACTGACAAATATTGATGGAAAGTCAGCTGATCTACTCAAATATTTCTGAAGCAGGTGACCACTATGTTATCTGCAGATATGTAGACAGCAAAACGGGCACCTGTGGTATAGGAGGAGGGTCAGGTACATCTTTGGGGACCAGGTGCTACTGCTACTTCCACTGTATGGAATGTAGAAGATCTGTACTCAAATGTGCATTAATGCAGTTTTTTTTAATGTTCTGTCTTATTCCCATGTGTCATATTAGATGTAAAGCACAATAATTTAAACTGCTCTGTAAACATTAAAAATAATGATCATTTCTATTAGAATAAATAGTTTAGACTAAACTACTCAAAATTACTCCAGGCCTGATGAAAAATGGCAATGTTTTCTTATAAAAGTCTTAATGTAAAGCCATTATCTTTGCTTCATCATGCCTCCTTTATCACATTATGGTGTCTGTTAACCTCCTTTTTAAACTCTCTAATTATTTACTGTAGAGCATTGTAACTGCTTATAGGGTCGAATAATCATTGTCCGCCCTGATTTATTCTATATGTTTAAAGCGATGCAAGATATTTTAACACCTGCTCGAGACTCAAAACCAGTGGCAAAAGGTGAACAGAAGGCACTTGTGGTTCCTCACTAGGACAGAATAGTGGTTGCACATTGTTAACGCAGAAAAATTACAATAAAAATATGAAAAAAAAACATGGCATGTGTCTGTTATAGTGTACATTTTAAATGGAAGGCTAACATATAAAAGCTAATCGCTGTCAAAAGAACAATTGGAGCTGCTGGTCTCATCTCATGTCACTGCATGATGTCCAGCTCTGCAGGCGAGATGAAAGGTAATTATTTGCACATCAGGGTGAATAAAAGACATGCTGCAGGCATAACTATCTACCAGTCTTTACAGCTACAATATCCTGCGCAGTCTCAGCTGGCCAGACACGATTTAGCTCTGCGGTAGCAAGAGGTGATACTACAAAGCAATAGAAGATGATGGCAATTCCCTTCTGTGTTCCCATGTTCTCTGTGTGTAGAGAGTCACTCTGGAAGAGCCAAAAATGTAGTCTCAGTGACAGAAACACAGCACCACAGTTATAATTTTGAATAAAAAAAGACCTCAGTGCTGAGTCAAGATGTTTAACTGTAGAACAATAGAAAAAAAGAACATACATTAAGAATGGGTTCAAGAGCAAATAGGCAGTGGCCGTCCGAGTTTGGGAGAAATAAGTAAAACGTTGAAAGTCATCATGTCTGGGCATTTTTTTTTAAACTCGACAGATTTTGCAGGTGGAAAAAGTGAAGAAAGATCACGTTAAGTCCAATTTTGCATGGTTTGAATTTATTTCTTAAAGGTATCACACGTTTTTTTAACGCAGCTTGAGGGGAGAAGTGTAGATCAGGGTGTGAGGAAAAAATGAGGATGAGAGATTAGAAATGGGTTAAATAGTCTGAGTGGGCTTCCTTATCACCACCCACAGAAAATGCACAGTCGCATTAGATTGAAATTTAATTTACAAAACTGTGTTTTAATTCAGCAGCCCATTCCAAATGCACTTCCTGTCAGTGCATTTCCAGAGT
The DNA here is from genome assembly GCA_015343265.1 of Pao palembangensis. Taxonomy (NCBI): domain Eukaryota; kingdom Metazoa; phylum Chordata; class Actinopteri; order Tetraodontiformes; family Tetraodontidae; genus Pao; species Pao palembangensis. Next base: position 13,150,021 of record CM027081.1, read on the forward strand.
GCCATTTAATTGAGCTAATGAAGAAAGCTGCTAATGGTGGGTTTTATCTTTGCCAGCACCAGTGACATTTCATCGAGGTAGCTATGCTCCATTTTAAGCATTTTCTAGGGCTGGAATATGAAAAGAAGAGAGGAGGAATAAATGTGTTGTCCGGGAAACAACTGTGGGTCGTGTAGGAAACTGGGCAATCAAATTGGAGCAAATGGAATTGTTGTCAAGTGCTTTTCCGTATGCAGGTAATCATATTTTGCACGACAGCTTCATGATTTCTTCACCATATTCATCTTGGGTTGTATAATACTGGCACCTCCCACACACACACACACACACACACACACACACACACACACTTGTACTTCTATCTTTATATGGACCTTTATTGACATAATACATTCCCCAGCCCCTTACCATACCTTTAACCATCATAATTGCGTGCTTTTTCCAAACCCTTGATTTGACTTTAACTTAATTCTAACTATGACCTTGAATATGAGGATTAATATGGATTAAAGGGCTCTATTTCCAAATATGCATTACATTTGGAAAAAAAAACAAAAAAAAAGACACAAACATGCATGATGGACAGATACTGGGGTAACATTTCACACTGGTCTGTTATCAATGACTTGACATTAGTACATCAAATCTGCTGTTGAATAACGAGCTTTGATCATTATCTGACTAATGACAGCTTCTGACGCTCATGTCATTCTGTCCCGTCAGTCGGAAAGGTCAGAGTGAAAGTCAAAGAGGTTGCTACTCACGTTTACACAGATGAGGCTACAAGATAACACCTAGCCTAACGTCTGAGAAAGAAATAATGGAGGATGAATAAACAGTTAAATTCTGGTGACTGTCCTGCAGAGGGCATTTAATAATGAATATCTGACTTCATTAAATATTCAAATATGTTTAATGCTGATTGTTTTAAATTGAACTTAAATTCCATCCATCCATCCATTTTCTGTACCTGCATTATCCAACTTTTTTTGGGTTGCAGGGGTCTGCTGGAGCCTATCCCAGCTGTCAAGGGGCGAGAGGCAGGGTACACCCTGAATAGGTCGCCAGCCTATCGCAGTTGAACTTAAATTGTTCCATTTATTTAATTTAAATAGTTATGTTTGCAGTCTAAATTTCTTCTAATTAATTTCCTTTTTCTATTATATATCACATATACCACTGTCATGATCATAGTATGGATTCTGATTTCTGATATGATAGTAAAAGAAATGCTTTTATGGAAGGTATTACTCTGTTCTATTAAGTTTAACTTTTTAAACAAATAAAACAGCTCCTGACCATATTAAGGAACGAAACACTATGATATTCCTTTTGTAAATTGTATTATTAATAAATTTTGCTCTAGTTGCCTCGTAAAATCAGGTCAAACCCAAAGCTGATCGATTTCCTTCACGTGGTTCATAAAACCATGCAGTGCAATCAAATCTGTGTCCTTTCGACATCAGAATCAACGTGTACAGCTCTCCTGATTACATTTCCATTCACTTCCGAAACCCCAACAACAAGTCCTAATTTCGGATTCCATTGAATTTCACTGACGCCCGATTCAAATGATGCTGTCCGGTTTTTGACGGATGACCTAACTGAAAAGTTCAGCCCACCCTCCAGCCGGGAGACGCGGCTGCCCAACGCACGCTTCCTTTATTGTAAACAACAATGAAGTGAAGTGTGGTATTTGAAAAAACACAGATGCGCCACCGGTGAACTCGGAGCCACCAATCATTTGTAGTCTGCACCCGACGCGCCTTTTGAATCCCTCCTTCTGTCTCCACCTCTTCAAATTCATTGGCTGCCGGAGGAGTAGCGACAATGTTTAATGCACCATGCGGTGTCCGGAGTTCAGTCAGTGAGAGAAATCCTACAGTGCACACCGGATTGTTGTACGTGCCGATAATACCAAACAACTGCTGTGCGTATTTGTTAAAGACAGAAAAGTAGTGATCTGACTTTTGACGGATTGTGTGTGAGACGTTGACCTGACCACCTTCCCCGTGGCTGTCTCTGCTTCTCCATATCCGAGGACTTTGACTCGGACGGCGGACAAGGACAAAAATGCCACACTGGGCATCCGTCACTCAGAGCAGCGGGCTGGAGAGAAAACCACTGATTCCATTTTAAGTATCCACATTGGATATATTTCGCAGCATCCCAGGATTTGTTTTTTCATTACTGAGTATTTCTGCGAACAGTTTTCTCTCCTGACGCACGGTGACTCACTGCAGGCAAAACGCGAGCCGCTGCATCCTAATCAGCCAGCGGAGAGGACTTCAGCTCATTGACATTACAGTCATACTTTTCTGGAGCACTTTTTTCAGTTTCCACTGCTCTGCACTGTAGTCTGCATGTGCATTTGAAGCTTGTGGCTTTTTCCACCAGCAAAAAGGAGAGCTAACCTGCGTACGGCTGGCGAAGCGCACCGGGGGACCGAAAGTCTTCCTGGACGCGCCAGGAACTGAGCGTTTCCACTTTTGCGTTCGAGGTTTTCCGACTATTACAACAGTTCTTCTAGTAAGTTATTTAAAATCTTCTTTTGTCTCCTATCTGTCGTAAAGCTCAGATTGTCATATGTCAGTTGTCTCTTTGTATTCGGATGCAACAGTCTTTTCTGAGAACCGCTGAATTTTGCGGGGAGAGCATCAGCAGTGAGAGAAGAGAATTACGCGGCAGTGCTGAGATGTTGGCAGCTCATTTCCGAATTTTATAAGGCTTATTGTGAATATCCGGATTATGCGGATTGGTTAATGCGTGTAAGAGGCTCATTTTTACACTTATTCAAGCGGCCGTAATAATAGGCCATCTTCAGTTGTGTGACTGCAGCGTTGCCCTGATATTAAAGTTGCCCTATTGCGTTTTCAGTCAATATTCTCATGATGCTTAAATAGGCTATAGAGTCAGGTTTTCTCTGAAAATGAATGGTAGATTTTAACTACACAGTAATCCACATAACCACATTGGCTGGAAGATTCATTTGGAGCTGCTGGGGGTGTCTCTTCAAGGTTAACTTACTGACATGCTGTCCGGTGCAGATGAATTACATATAAGCCATTTATTTATGCTGCACTGGTGGATTTGATGCCTTACTGGTAGGATGGCTGTAATCTATATTTTTACTGCAAGAGTCCCTGCTGCATATGCATGTTAACACATGTATCCTGTTCTCTTTTTTGCCTTCCTAGGTGATAGGACTGAACACTTACAATGAGTATTCTGTTTGGAGGCTTGATCGCGATTATTGCTCAGATGAGTTCGGGCACTCAGCTGAATATAAATTAGGCAGCGCCGCAGATTGCCGAGAGAGGAAGAGGAAGAGAGACGTGGGACAAAGACAATCCAAAGGCGAAAAAAGACGAACGCTACAGCTTCACATGATGAACAGGACTCTCTATTTAATCCAGAGTAATAAAAATACTACACTTGAGGAAAATATCAACAGGTCAACGGAAGAGTAAATACGACAGACGACAGCAGCCTTTACTGAGTGGGGATGTATCTTTCCATTTTCTTTTTCTTTCTCCTGTGGGCTCATGCCCTGACATTAAAAAACTTGAATTACTCTGTCCCAGAGGAGCAGGGTCCAGGGACAGTGATTGGGAACATTGCCAAAGATGCCAGACTGGGGCCTGAACAGATTGGACAGGGAGGACCGGGTAAAAAAGCCAACTTCAGGGTGCTGGAGAACTCTGCTCCGCATCTAATCGACGTGGACCCACAAAGTGGACTGTTATACACGAAGCAGCGTATTGACAGGGAAACGCTTTGCAAGAGGAACCCCAAGTGCCAGCTCTCCATGGAGGTGTTTGCCAATGACAAGGAAATCTGCATGATCAAAATAGATATTCAGGACATCAATGACAACTCGCCAACATTTCCCTCGGACCAGATTGATATTGACATTTCTGAAAATGCAGTGCCAGGAACACGTTTTCCCCTGACCAGTGCACATGACCCAGACGCGGGGGAAAATGGCCTGAAAACCTATCAAATAACACGTGATGACTACAATCTTTTTTCTTTGGAAGTGAAATCCCGCGGGGACGGGAGTAAATTTCCAGAATTAGTTATTCAGCGACCGCTGGACCGAGAAGAGCGAAGCCATCACACACTTATTCTGTCAGCTACTGATGGGGGGGAGTATCCTCGGTCAGGTACCATGCAGATAAATGTTAAAGTTATCGATTCCAATGACAACAGCCCTGTGTTTGATCAACCTTCATATGTAGTGGAAATTCCTGAAAATTCACCTCCTGGCAAAGTTTTGATCGATTTAAATGCTACTGATCCTGATGAGGGCAACAATGGACAAGTAGTGTATTCTTTTAGCGGCTATGCCCCTGAGAGAATCCGGGAACTCTTCTCTATAGACTCGAGAACGGGAGTTATAAAAATTCAGGGTGAAATTGACTATGAAGAGAGCCCAGTTATCGAGATTGACATCCAGGCAAAAGATCTAGGTCCCAATTCAATTCCAGGCCATTGTAAAGTCACAGTCAAAGTAGTTGACAGAAATGATAACTTGCCCTCTATTGGCTTTGTGTCTGTAAGACAAGGAGCCATTAGTGAGGCAGCACCTCCGGGCACGGTCATCGCACTAGTCCGTGTTACAGACAAGGACTCTGGAAGAAACGGGCAGCTTCAGTGTAGAGTCCTTGGTAACGTCCCTTTTAAACTGGAGGAGAACTATGATAACTTCTACACTGTAGTGACAGATAGGCCCTTGGATAGAGAAATCCAGGATGAGTATAATGTCACCATTGTGGCCAAGGACAATGGCAACCCTCCTTTAAACTCCACCAAATCCTTCACTGTTAAAATCTTGGACGAGAATGACAATATTCCACGTTTCACCAAGTCAGTCTACCTTCTTCAGATATCTGAGAATAATATCCCAGGGGAGTATCTTGGATCGGTTCTGGCACATGACCCAGACCTTGGCCAGAATGGCACTGTGTACTACAGTATAATCAACTCCAACGTGAGTGGGGGTGATGTCAACACCTATGTCAACGTGAACGCTGCCAATGGTGCCATCTATGCAGTTCGATCATTCAACTATGAACAAATAAAATACTTTGACTTCAAGATTCTCGCTAAAGATGCCGGATCTCCTCACCTGGAGAGCAACACGACAGTGCGAATCAGCATCTTAGATGTTAATGACAATATCCCTGTTATAGTTTTGCCCATTTTGCTGAATGATACAGCTGAAATCCATGTGCCGCGTAACGTTGGCGTTGGCTACATCGTCACGACAGTGAGGGCCGTGGACAACGACTATGGTGAAAGTGGAAGGCTGACCTATGAAATCTCAGATGGTAACGAGGAGCATCTCTTCGAGATTGATCCAGTGACGGGAGAGGTGCGGACAGCTCACCCATTCTGGGATGACGTGAACCCCATTGTGGAGCTGATCATCCGCGTGTCGGACCACGGCAAGCCGACACTCACCGCTGCTGCCAGGCTCATCATTAAGGCCTCTGACGGGCGTCCCCCTGATGGACTGCCTCATATGAAGGACAGTCAGAACTGGGACATGTCTCTCCCTCTCATTGTGACTTTAAGCATCATATCTATTATGCTTCTGGCTGCTATGGTGACCATAGCGATAAAGTGCAAGCGGGAAAACAAGGAAATTCGTACCTATAATTGTCGAATCGCAGAGTACTCACACCCGCAGCTGGGAAAAGGCAAGAAGAAGAAGATTAACAAGAACGACATCATGCTGGTGCAGAGCGAGGTGGAGGAGCGCGATGCCATGAATGTGATGAATGTGGTAAGCAGTCCTTCCTTGGCCACCTCTCCTATGTACTTTGACTACCAGACACGCCTGCCACTCAGCTCACCAAGGTCAGAGGTCATGTACCTAAAGCCCACTACCAATAACATCAGCGTGCCTCAGAGCCACGTGGGATGCCACACCAGCTTCACAGGCCCAGTCACCAGCACTACAGACACACCTACTAACCGCATGTCCATCATACAGGTAAGGGAAATTGCACTCTCCTCCATCACTGTTCTGCCACCATTTTTACATCGCAACACTATGAAAGATCACAGTTCCTGTATCAACATTTGCCCTTGTTTTGTGAAAATGAAAGAAAAGGAAGATAAAGCAGTCAGAGACAAAGAATGAGAGAGAGGAGAAGCAAGGGAGGGAGGGTGGCACATTAGAAGGATTAAACAGTCATCCTGGTGTTCTCATATAACAGCCTGTAACATCAACACAAATCAGTTGTGCCTGAAATGTGTCATGATGACGCTTTTGAAATCAGTTTGGATATGCACATTTTTGATCAATTAAGCTATCAGTCACTGTCAGTTCAATCTTCTGGAATAATAGGATTAGCCTGTTGCAGACCTAACCGTTTTTTTCTTTTTAGACACATTCTTTTAAAGATTATTTGTTGTACCTTTGACAATACACTTTACTGAACTATAGGATATCATATCAGAGTCAAGGTGTCCTTAGATTTTCCTGCTTTCCAGTCCTAAGATTTTATAGGTCTATGCATAATTTCAATGTGTTTAATTCCTAGAGATTAGCAGATTGTACTTAATTTGGCAGCTACTTCATGTGTCTTTATGTGGACTACTTGGACATGTAAGCCTCTAACGTGATAACTTCTCTGTGTCTTTGGCCCTTAAACCCATTAAAAGTCTGTCGTGTCAGACATGGATTAGGGATTGTTGACAACAGTGGGACTGCTGCTGATGACGGGGCAGTAGCAGTATTAATTCTCATTGTTACTATTGTTACGAAAAAAAAATGCTTTTTTAACTAACCACTAGTTCATACAAACGATAAATACTCATCTACGGGCTTTATTATTTATTTGATTATTATTAGCCTTGACTTTATTGAGTTGTAGAAATGAAGCAAATCAGTCAAATGATCCAAATGGACCACATTCCTGAGTCCTTCAGTGCGGTTCTTTGCTTCTCTGTTTTTTCTGTCCCACCATTTGCATTCGAGGTGGACTTGATGATGAATGTGATCAGACGTGACATGTTCCCACCAGGGAAAATGGCCACTCGGTGTTGTGTTCTTCCTGATCCCAGCCTCTGCCTTGTTCCTATTATGAGCCAGCTGCATAGTACAAGGGTCACTGCAAAGACCGTTAACAGGTTCCTAATCAGAGAGACAAAATAATTGCTAGTCCATTTTGCAGACTGCATCTTTGTTAATTGTTCCACTTCCTTTTTGTGTGCTTCTTGGTGAAGTCCAAAAGGAAATGGGAACACATTCCTTGGTGTTTTGTTTACTTGCAACAGGAGTGCAGGTACTCTATTGTATTATTCAACAGAAACCTGTGTGGAGGGAGATGGCCCAAGGCATTAAGTTTCTTCAGAAGCTGTACAGAAAGCGTATCACTTTCTGAACTCCTTTAAGCTTCTGCTTCCTCTTTGAGTTCTTGTGGACAGAAAGTAACCTGAGTCAGAGAGGACTATGAGCAAAATGTCAGGAAACAAAGGCGGAATTGTCACGCCATTGATCTCAAAGCCTCTCAGTCCATCTGTCACTAGGTGAGCAGAAGCTGAATTAAAAAAATAAATTAATAAGAAAAACAAAAGAGTTAGATAAAATGGGTGAGCATATTACCACAAGGACACCTCAGTCCTGCTATCTTTATGTGCACCTACTAGAGCTACTGTAAGTGAGTGTAACTCTGAGTCTCTCTGCACTCTACTGCTGGACTAATGATGTTTTATAGTGGTGCACTGGCAGACAGGCTGGGCATGATCTCTGACTGGGAGCAGGAATAATATGAACATATTAGTAGAGCTCTCTTGGCCTTATTATTGTCACCACCATGCCAGCACCCAGCCCAGTGGAGAGCTTCTTTTCAATGCTAAAGAGAATTCCTGGGATAAGGAGATAGATGATGATGCCTAATTCCACTTAAGGCGTTGAACGGAATTACTTAGTGTGGAATCAAGGTTAAAACCAATCTGCCACAAAATTCCTCAGTGCTCAGGAAGAAGGGATTTCAATAATTCGCTTCAAAAAGTAAGCCTGCACCCACTCTGTGATGAATGAGTTTGAGAATTTCATCCCACATTATGTTAGCTGTTCCAGCTGTAGCCCACAAACTTGTTCACAGCTCTCTCAGTTGGGAGGACAGTGGGAAAAGAGGAGCCTGAAAGGCAAGAAGAGGCACCTGTAGGTGGCGACATTCTGCCTTTTGAGTTCTGGAAATAAGGCGTCATGAAGAAAAACAGGCTGTTAGATCTGCAGACTTGACTTGCCCCTTGTCTCTTGCTCTCTTTTCCTCATTAGTGTCAGACATGGTTAACAAATATTGAATATTTCCCTTCCAGCCAAAGTTTGCTACTAAATTTACCACCAAACACTCTAATTATAATAAAAGGCTTTAGACACAGTTCTGAACAGTTCTATTCTATTAAGATAGGAATTTACAAAAAGTGTGTGCGTGACTGCTATCATTAAGCGCTGTGCAGAAAGGAGATAAAATTTGCACCTCTCTGTTTAGGTTGAGCTGAGCATCTGCATGCCAACAATGTATCTGAAACAGATGCTTAAAATGTGTGCTTCAAGGAATGAGCTGCATAATTTAAGGTGATTTTGTCTGTGCTTGTGTGTGTGTGTGTGTGTGTGTGTGTGTGCCTGCACGTCTTTTATAGTGCATTCCAGGTTTTAATTGGAGAGACTGCCTATCCATCCAAGCATTGATGCACACTTACCACACAAAACGCGCATGTAACCATACTTGGTCTGTTTTTTTTACAGAGTCCACAAAAAAAAAGTTTAATCAAACCCTCTGTGCTCTACTGTATTGAAATTGCTCCCACACTTCAGCAGCCACTCAGCAATGAATAGAAAAATACACCTTATTTCATTTCCCTCCCAGTCCCTTCATCTTTAGATAACTGCACCGCTCTGAAGCTTTCCGAGGAACACATCCGGTAAACTTGCAGGCACTAAAATCTTCTTGCAGGCAGGGTTGAGTACCTCAGCAGCTAATGCAGAAACAGTCATTTGTGCATTTTTATCCCTCCACTTGCGCTAGTCTATCTCCAATGGCTAGATTTGTTTAATTTGAGTTTTTCTGTACAAAAAAGAAGAAGAAAAAATATCACCAGTTTGCCTTTGGGTGTATCTTCACAGCTCCTCAAATAAACAGGCTGCTACCGTATATAACACAACATGCTGAAATTCTGAATAATTAATAGGTAGTTTTCTTTTTCTTGATCTCCCCTAAGCTTATATGATAGATACAACAAAGAGGGAGTGTCTCCAGACTGTAGAATGTTGCTATGGGGAACAACAGCAAATAATCTCTATAACAAAACATTAATTTTATTTATATTACACAGAGAGATGTTCCATTTATTGGCTGTCATGGCTTGATTTGAATTTGCAGAGGTGCTCGTGTCAGTAGAGTTGCATTTGACGGTCTTGAAGCTGTAGGTTGCGGTGCAATGTAGTACATAAAATGACAGCTATATTGCATCAGCTTTCATTAATAAATCACAAGGTTTAACAAATCAGATAGAAGCGGAGGATGTCACGAGAAACGTCAGAGTTCTGGGTACAGATTTATGTCAACAAGGGGCAGAACACAGGATTATTTTCAAAAAGAAATAAATTCCCCAACTAAATTTGATTATTTACAACTAAATGACTATATTTATTTGCCCTCCCTGATCTGATATAAGATGGAAATCCTTGTCACTGTATTCAGTAGAATTTTTACTCCGCTCTTTGGCCACCACTTCTCTGAAAACCATTAAACACACATTGGCTGATGTTTTTGGAAGGTTCCCTGCATCTCTCTGCTGTAGAATTCACTCAGAAGTAGAGTTTTTAGCAGAAGTTCGAACGTACAAACATCAGTGCAGCGTAGAGGGTTTAGAATGAGAGCTGACCTCCATGAAGGCAGATGATCCAGAGACATTGTGGCACTTTTCTTGATTGTATTGAAATTGGCCGGTTGGAGTTGACCTGTGCACAACAGCAACTGTGCTTGTGGATGACTCTGTTCTCTTCAGGTGTGCTGCCTGCATCCCCTTGAGGTCATTTGTGTTTTCTCTTCTACAAGTGTCGGGTCCAGGAAAGACCATTAGTGTGAATCCAGGACCTGGGCTTCGCTGTCACTGTGCCACCGAAATTGTGCTTGATTTTTGTTTTGTTGCTGTCGTATCAGGCAGGCATCTTATTTCAACCTCACTTACTGTATAACCAAGCCCCTACCTGATCTTACATACAAAATAAATAATTTTTTCATATTTGGTATATTTGGGGTTACGTTTACGTTTTAAAGGATGCCAGTTATGTGTAAGATTCCCCATGTCCTATTTCCAGAGATTATGTCATGAAAACAATAGTATGTGCGCGTCTCCAAAGTGATTCTCCTTTTAACATCTGAGTATTGAAGGTACTCTGCTCCCTAATTCTCCTTTATTAATGTCATACACTACACAGCAGAGGACATTAAAGAGTCTCTATTATCAAATATAATCATGTCAAATGCACATGCACAGTTCTGAAACATTAAATACACTGCTGGTTAAGTGAAGTTAAAATTATATCTGCATGCGCACCACATTCAAATTTATTCATTATTATTTTCATGTAATAATGAACTGTACATCATATCTTAACAAGTAATCTGACCATAGTCCCTGAAAAGGTTGTGTTAAAATTAAACATTTAAAGATTCTCCTTTGCAGCCTCAGCTCAGACACCCATCGAAATCTGTATTTTGGCAGCATTCTTTTTATTGTCTGTCATTCTGCCCGCATCTGTTTCTTATTTAAAATGATCCACTCTGGTGTGCCCCATTTTACTGAGAAAAAAGAAGATTCTTGTTCATGCCCAAGAGAGACTTCTGATTTGATTTTGCGCTAAAATATCTGCAGTCGGACAAACCAACTTTTATTTCCACCATTCACAGTGGTGGAATGTTGGATTCATCTGCTCTGTATGTGGATGTGTGTGTGCATGAACACATACATGCACGCATGCACCTGCGCTACCACCAGCTGTGTTCTGGATACCTAGCCCTTCTTCCCTGAGATTACAATGGACTTCCCTGTACAGGGCCATGATACCTGGTGTTGTCAGGATATTTTGTGCTCTGTTGCTGATGACAATTTGCAGTTTTCCGATTTTTTAAGTGACTGACTTATGTGTTTATTGTGTTTGTTGTGATCTGTGAATAAAGTTGTTTGGTAAAACCTCTCTCTCTCTCTCTCTCTCTCTCTCTCTCTCTTTCTCTCTCTCTCTATCTATCTATCTGATAAGACGTTATTCAAATTGGCACTGTTCCAAACAGAGAGCGCTTTACTTCTCATTCACGTTTCCCCTCAATGTGGCCCCCAGGCATGTGCTGTCGGAACAGCATGCGGCAGCTCAGAGAATGACTTATGTGTGTCTGTTCTCACCTTCAGTTTCATTAGTGTAAAAAAAATGATTTTCCCTGACTCTTTCTCTCCCTCCTTGTCTTCCACTTATAAAGTCTGTACTCCTTCTGCTCCCTGTGAGTAATGTCAATACAAATTTCTTTTTTAAAAAAGTGCTGCGATTTTACAACCATTGGTGTTTAATACAGTCACTTAATCCCTCACATTTTTCTGCATAATCCTCCCGTTTGTGGATCTGAGACATGTCCAACGCTGTCCCACTTGCCCTTCTGTTTTGGCATATATACATCAGGAGCTCCGTAGAAACCCGACACGATGCCTAAAGCTTTGTGTGTGTCTGAAAAGAGTTGACAGCCACATTGTTTTGCGTCGGCTGTTAGGGGTTCGTTGCAGCAGAGGCGAATTAGTTGGCACCCTTTTAAATGCCACCTGAACAAAAGACTCTCTAAGTTGTAGAGCGCACAAGATGTCTTTACTGTGTCACTGTCATCTCGACAGGGTGGCAGTAAAATTACTGAGTGCTAATGTTGTATTGGAAACAGCATATTGGCTGGTTTTAAATTTGCCTGTTGTGATACACAGACATACGTGATAGGCTCCTTGCTGGGTTTGGGTCTTAGAGAAAAATCATTTTGGAGCCTTTAGCATTCAGGTCAATTGCTGGTTTGCTCTAGTTCTTATTGATTTTGGAACTGTTTAGCACTGAAATACTGTATTTCATTATCTGTCAACCGGAGAGTTATTTTAAAAAGAAACGGCACTCCAGCTGCCTGCCTTTTGTCTGCTCCGCCTCCATTTTGCAAATTCACTTTCTCGTTGCTCATGTCCTTCCAGATAAGTGTTGCAATTGTTCATGTTAGTGACGATCCAAGCCAAATTCATAATGATGAGATTATCTTGTCAACAGAACGGAGTGTGTATGCCTGCCATATTGATCCGAGTGTGCTTTTAATAAATGAAGTACTGAGATGGAAGCGTCGGCTCAATGATAACTGAACAGAACTTGCTATTCAGACACTCTCGATAATGCTTAAATGATGGATGGAAGTTGCATATTCTGCCTTCCTCTCTTCTTTCACGATTGATGGGCTAAAACGGCCCGCGTCCTCACACACATTGTCTAAAATGCATCCTCCTTAAGGTCACATTGACATGCTGAGTCGATGTATTCCCGGGTGAATGGGTGCAGCTATAGAAGGAACTAATCAGATAGACAACAGGGGTGGGAGAGTGAGGGGGAGGGAAAAATTAGCAAAGCGCGGCAGCTCAGGGCCATGTCTTTGAAGGCATCCATGAGGTATCCGCACATTTGAAGAGAAGGTCAACGGGGTTTAGAGTGTGAGATTATGTGTGATTGTTTCTCCGCTAGAACGCTGATTAATACTGAAGCCGTTTTCAGAGCTGCTTAGTGCTCCCTCGATGCACTTAAAAGAAACCAAGAGGAGCCGGCGTCCAATACTGTGACAACAGGGAATTGATAATAGGGAGCCAGGTATTTCTTTTTTCAGGTAAATGAGCAGTACTTTTTGTCTTTCTTTTGTTCTCAGCTGTAGTATCGCTCATTTACCTCTGACTCGATGCACCTACAGTAGATACTCAGGTCACCTTGAAAGGAAAGTCGGCACAGTCCATCTGCTGTATGTGTGCGCTCCGAGAGGCAGAAGGGGAGAACGCAGGTGTGTGTGTGTGTGTAGGTGTGTGTCTGGCCCGAGTTCTGGGAGGGCTTTTGGGAAATAGCTTAAAACCCTTTGAACTACAGAACTTCTCTCGCTCGATCAATCCAAATGGAATAAATTGCTCTTTAATGTTTCTGTTTGCAAGCTTTTAATCTAGCTAACCTGCAAACACTCTTATTCTGCAGATTCTCTGCAAACCCCTTGAATTCTATCTCACATTTTGACATGGCTTCAGGATAAAATGCGACAATGGTCTTAAAAGTTCCGTGAAAGTGCACTTTCACGGAACTTAACGTGTGTTTTTGTGATCTGTGGAGAACACACCTGCGTCCTCATCACAGACTGAGATCTGCAGAAAAAAATTGTTAGGGGCACAGGTGTGCCTGGCATTTACGTAATTATCCCATCCCTCACTCCCTCTTTCATCCAGAAAACATGACCCTTCCTGGTATACACACTATTAGATATCCAGCATAGGGAATGTAGTAAACAAATATTTTCCAAGTAGCCCAGTACTATGTGTTATATTTGTGCTTGCTTGTTTATGAGTACATTCAGTGTTTTGGGCTGTAATGAGAGTGAAGGTCAGAGATGACACCAGGTAACCGGAAAACTGTTCTGCTTATTGATTACCAGGATAAATGAGGTTTTTCTGACATAGAACTGACTGCCAGTAGCTCAAGTCAGGCTGCTAACCCTAACCCTAACCTTTTATTCCAGTCGAGCCACATTAGACCAAAAATGATATGTAAATACATTGATTATTAAAAGACAAACCAAGGATACCAGCATATTCAAACTATCCTTTTTTATAGAAAAATGAAATAAAATAAAGTTGGTAGAAAGACAAGACAATAGTGTTTTGTATTCCAACTGTGAGGTGCGTTATATGAGTAAAACGGGCAAATGGGTTCAAATTTTCACTTTACCACTATTTTCTTTTTTTTTTCAATAATGGCAGCTTCACGAGCAACCTTTACCATCACTTCATCTGCCATTGTTGTGGAGGGGGGTGTTTAGTATGCTTTTTTAATTTTCTGAAGTGTTCCTTTCATGCTCTTTAAAAATAGTTATGGCTCCAGAATTTAATGACAAACACTATTAAAACTGATAAATGCGCTCCACAAAGGCAGCTGGAAAAATAGCACTGGCGTGATGGACTCTTTTATATACGGCAGTACAGGAGAATGTAGCAATCCCAATTTCAGTGAAAAAAAAAAACACCTAAGAAGTGAGACCAAAGTAACCATTTGTCGACAGAGGAGAAAATTAGGTCTTTGGTTGCTCAGACTCGCACTCACAAGGAATGATAAATTAGTAGAAACTGCATGGGTTAAAGAAAATCAGCTTTGAAGTATGTTTTCATCTGCGCTCTCTTGATAAAGACATGCAAGTGCAGCCATCTCAGCACCTCCTGGCGTTTGTTTCTGCTTCAGATTTTCACCGATCTCACTGCTCAGTTTGTGGTTTGGACAAGTTCACTGTTTTTTATTTCCAAAACACCTTTTTACATTAAGTAGTGGTTTAGAGACCGTGCAAACACAAAAATTGTGTCATTAAGGTTGGAGTGTCTGTCCTAATAGCAGAGTGCATATGTTGAACTTAAAAATAATTGTAGAACTGAACCAGTACCGGTAGTATAGTATGTACATAGTAGTAATACAAGATATAGAAGGTATAGTAGGACACATTATGATCAAAGCACCTTTGATCTTTGGATGATCAATGGTCAAGCCCCTACAGATTCTGGAACTTCACCAAAATGTAATGATCTGTTCCTTAATGATAATATTCCATTATCAGCATTTCCTGAAGATTTCATTAAAATCTGTTCATAGCTTTTCAACTTATTGTTAACAGGGAAATGCCGGCTGTCACATAACGCAGGTAATGAAAGTCAACTGCTCTCATGCCTTTCCATGCATCAGTACATTCTGAGCTTAAATTAGCATACATCAAACTAATTAAGAGCTTTTAACCAAAGTCATTAACAGTATCAGTGTCTTCCGTTCGAACACAGATGTGCTTCGAAGGAAAATTGTCTAATTTTATTCCAGTCTCATGGTATTAAGTCATTGTGCACAAAGCTTATCTGAAAGCTTTGCAAAGGTTTTTTTTTTTTTTGCCTAAACACCTTGTGTCCAAAATCACCCCCATATCCTATTCAGTGCACTCAATAGGGTAAATGACATTTTGTTGGGGTGATTGTATACTAAGTGAGGATGGCTATACACTATATAGTGTATGAAATGTATCCCATAATGCTCTGTGAAAAATAGCTTTGTTGTAATTCTATAGGCTTTTTCATACTAATAGAGGGATAATGTCAAATCTCTATTGAATCAGCATGTAGCATGTTTTACAATAAATTTGGTTTGTCCTAATGCGTACTTTAAAAAAATAAAATAAAAAAAACAAACACTACATAGTATTCCAGAAGCTACCGTGCATAAAACCCTTCCATTATTTCACATTAAAGTATAAACTACTCACTCTAAACTTGCTAAAAATGAATGCTGGTCTTATGTATGTGCGTACACTTGACAGTTAAAAGTGGTCATAACAAAGCCGACTGAAGCTTAGGATGAGTTTGTCTGTGTAGATTCTCATTCATCGAGGTCATAGTTATCCAAGGTTAGATCTCTGTGTGCAGCTGGACTATTAGGTTTCCTTGAAGATGTTTCACCTTCTCTCCAGAAGGCTTCTTCAGTTCTAAACTTGCTGGAGGCAGAGCTTGAAAATATAGCCCTTGTGGACCATTGGCATGCTAATGATCCAAACCAAACCAAGCTAAAAGAAAGCGGACACTCTTTTGAGGACAGTCAAGTAGTCTGTGTAGATTCTCACTCATCCAGGTCATAGTTATCCAAAATAGATCTCTCTGTGTCAACTGGACTGAAAGAAAGTCCAGAAACCTTTCAGTCCAGTTGACACAGAGAGATCTATTTTGGACAGTCAAGTACGTGTACTGGTCAGAGAAGATTTGGTTTGAGAGGAGTGTCAAGGACGCCATCCACATCAAGTTGGAAAAACCATCTTTGAACAGAGGTGGTGGACTAAGGCACTTTCTATCACCCACCTACAATGCAGTCCTCCACTTTTTTCGTCAACAATCCAAACGTTCACACCGTTTGACGAGACCTGGTGACTCCTTACCATGTGACCCAACAGACAAAAGGGAATCACCCAAACTGAAACTGAAACTAGGTGAACGACCCTGCTAACGACTCTCAGGTGACCACCCGGATCATTAGCATGCCAATGGTCCACAAGGTCTATATTTTCAAGCCCCTTCAAGTTTAGAACTGAAGAAACCTTCTGGAGAGAAGGTGAAACATCTTCAAGGAAACGTCTGTGTAGATTCTCACTCATCCAGGTCATAGTTATCCAAAGTAGATCTCTCTGTGTCAACTGGACTGAAAGGTTTCTTTGAAAACGTTTCGCCCTCTCTCCAGAGAGCTTCTTCAGTTCTAAGTTTGCTGGGGCAGAGATTGAAAATATAGCCCTGTGGACCATTGGCATGTTAATGGCCCGGGTGGTCACCTGAGAGTCCTTGGCAGGGTGGTTGGCAGGGTCATTCATCTAGTTTCAGTTGGGGTGCTTCCCCTTTGTCTGTTGGGTCACATGTTAATGAGTCACCAGGTCTGGTCAAACAGCGTGAATGTTTGGAATGCTGACGAAATGAGTGGAGAACTGCATTGTACGTGGGTGACAGAAAGTGCCTTAGTCCACCACCTCTGTTTAAAGATGGTTTTTCCAACTTGACGTAAATGGCTTCCTTGACACCCCTCTCAAACCAGCGATCTTCTCTGGCCAGCACACGTACTTGACTGTCCTCAAAGGAGTGTCCGCTTTCTTTTAGGTGTAGGTGTACTGCTGAGTCCTGTCCTGAAGAAGTGGCACATCTGTGTTGGGCCATTCGTTTATGGAGGGGCTGTTTGGTTTCCCCAATGTACAGTTCCTTGCATTCCTCCTGGCACTGTACAGCATAGACAACATTGCTTTGTTTGTGTCTTGGTGTCTTGTCTTTTGGGTGGACCAGTTTCTGTCTGAGTGTGTTGGAGGGTTTGAACTGTACTGGAATGTCATGTTTTTGGAAGATTCTCCTGAATTTTTCTGAAACTCCAGACAGGTAGGGGATAGAAATGCTGTGACGTTTATTTCTTTCCTCTTCTTTGCTGCGGTCTCGTTTTCTGGAGGTCTTTGTGAAGGCCCAGTCCGGGTAACCACATGTTTTGAGTGCTGTTTTTAGATGTTCCTGTTCTTTCTTCTTCCCCTGGGTTGTGGTGGGTACTTCTTTGGCCCTATGTTGTAGGGTTTTGATAACACCAAGTTTATGTTCCAGTGAGTGGTGTGAGTCAAAAAGAAGGTACTGATCTGTGTGGGTAGGTTTTCTGTAGATCTTCAAGGAAACCTTACAGTCCAGTTGCAAACAGAGATCTAACCTTGGATAGGATGAGGTTGTGTTTGACTGTGTAATTCATTTGATTACAGATAACACAGATCACATGCAGAAATACTATGTCTGATCAGTATGAACTCTGGTGTTCATGTACTGCAAATCTGCTGCCTAATCTGATTGTGCTGAATTTCAGAAGTAAGCAGGCATTAAATACCACAGCTTCAGCGGTTAGCCTGTACAGCAGATTGCGCTCTCAGAATCGATCTCAATCTAAAATCGTCCATTTGTGTGCCTCTAATGCACCAGGGTGAGGGGCACTTCTGTCTCTGAAAGATGTTTTAGCCCAACCTCTTACATGTAGTTTGACGATAGAAGATAGTAGAACATATTTAGTAGACAATGAACTCTGATGCTTTTTAAGTTTACTTAAGCTCGCTGATTGATTGGTGTGGTATCTCCTGAAAGATGTGTAGGACCAGCTAATTACATTTGACCACTGAAACTTGCTCCTCAGCCACTAGATAATCAATGATGTCCAATTATTGTCTAGTTTCTGCTTAGTTTTGGTTACTTTCTTAAGTATTTTTTCACTTTGCTGCATGTCTGTCTTGTTGGTTTTTATCATTATCATAAATATACCTCTTTCTAAGATGTTTAAGGACATTTTAAGTATCTACAATGGTTTTGGGAGTATAGCTCTCCACAAGCAGAAGAACATAGAAGCAGTTAGTAAGTCTTTTCCCGTTGTAGCGCCAGAGTTCTACTGCTGGGTGAAACTGCATCACAGAAATGAGGGAGTGGGAAAGAAATTTCTTCCATAATGTTCTCCGTGCAACTAATCTTGATCCGGTGTCACACGATGGTATCATTCAGTGCTAAAAATATTCCATTTTACACAAGTAATGTCACCCGAACCAGGCGGTAATAATAGCCTATTCCAACGGACTCAGGTCTCTAGCTTTGGAAATTGGAAGTGGGGGCGACTTGATTCTGATATCATGATATCCCTTACTCATACACAGAGACAGATTATTATGACTCTTTTTCTTTTTGACAGCGAGAGTCAAACGCATGTATCATACCCTGGCAAGATAAATCGCAGGTCTGCACTCTCGTTCCAAAGAAAGTTGTCCAATGACGTGTGAAAGTGAGAGTGCAGTTTGTTCCCCTTTTGCCATCCTCACCTCCCTGGGTCAGACATATAGAGGTGCAAATAGACTTAAACAAGCGCCATCTCACAGAAATGCATACTGTCTAAAATGCAGTAGCGAGGCCAGAGTGTAGAATAGGACTCCAAAGTGTTTGTCCCATTTGTCTCAATCAGCATGCTGTCTGCTTGGTCAGTCCTAGACCCTCGTAGGGAATGCTGAATAGAGTGCAGCTTTTTGCACTTACTCAGCCAGACTGTACTTACATAGTATAGCTGCGACCTTTGTGGCCTTGCTGGATGGAATGCTGTTCGGCATTCAGCATTCAGCATCACTCAATATTGTGATGCTGAGTTGCGATTGCAACGCTCATCCACTATTAACAAAACTAACCTCATCTGTTCATCGAAGCGGGATCCATTGACCCAGAGCAGCTAGGTCCATTGTCTATTGAATTTTCAGAGTGTTTTCCAAGGTATGAGTGCAAAGACTGATATTTTAATCAAAAAGGTCAAACATTAAAGGTCAAACATGGTCTATAAGGCAACTTGTTTAAACCAGCTGTATGCAGATCAGTTTAGTTCAGCTCTACGCAGGAAGACAGAAGACAGCAAGTGCAGACATCCATCATAACACATGCAGCCAAATGAATTTATGGACTGCATAACAATGTCTGAAAACCAACATCTGGCTGCGACTTTTCAAGCCTTCCTTAAATAATTGTTGGCTCTGATTAACAGTAATAGTCCATGCTGGGGGTTATCGATCAGTGAACTGAACAAATTAAATTGAGAGGCATAGGCCACATGGACAGGCCGGAAGAACTGATATCTTAATGTCAGCCTGGACTTTAACTGGCAGGAAGGATGTTTACAAAGTGGCCAGTTTTTTTCTTTATTTATTTATTTTTTTTTAAAGAGCACCTACAAATCTAAGCATGTTGGTAGAAAACCACAATATCCTTGCAGAGGAAATGATTTTAAAATTGACGAATGTATTCACGCCCATTTAAAATTGATATGGTGATGATCTATTTATTGCCTATGCACAGGTGTACAAAGTACACTAAACCCTGTAACAATCAAGGGAAATCTTATTTTTTTTAATGCCTTTTCATGTTCATATTTTGTGCCAACAAAGCGGAGCTGATTGAAAAGTATGTCCAAGGACAAGAAGTCCCTGGTCATAAAATACTGAGGAACCACATAAATCACATAAATAAACTGTCCTTACTTTAAAAAAAAAAAAAAAAAAAATCTCGGGCTGTTATCATTTCATTGCCAGACTAAAAATTAATTTCTTCCGGACTTGGATTCCAGCTTTTGAAACCTTCTGGGGTATTTTTTTTTTTTTTTTGTTCTCTTGGCAAAAAAAGAAAAAGAAAACTACTCAAGGTGGGATTGAGTGTTCAGGTAGAGCTGAAGGTTTTGGCATGAAAGGTCAGGGTACTGAGGTGGCCCGCCTGACCTTCACACAAACCTTTTTTCATACTGGACCACCACAGAGCGTGGATGACACTGAAATACTCCATTGACTGCGAGTCCAGCTGTGCATCTGAAAAAGCCTGGCATAGGAAGCATTATTCACCACACATGACATTTTGCTGCTCTTATTCTTTGTGAGTCTATACTAGAAGGTTTTGTGTCACTGTGACACACATGTTTAAAAAATAATCCATATTTCTTCCAAAAGACTTCCCAACCTTTATCCAACAGGAGTCTCAAAGTAGCCATAAAGTAATTTTAACCAAAAAGTACAAGTACCAGACCTTGTACCTTCTTGCTGATTAATGTCATATTTTTGTCTTCATTGTAACAAAGTAGAAAACAAGTAAATGTCAGAAGAGATTTGCAACTTTTGTGACCTTTTTATTTCAAATGAAGTTAGAAAACCTCATAAAAGAGAATGAGAGCATATGACTATTTACCGCTGCATGTGCACCCTTACGAAGGGTGCAAACCTGAAGATGCCTTTTACAGATGTTAAAGGCTGCATTACGTGATAATTTAAGAAAATATACCCTCAAAGCATCAGTATTCAGCTCCATGATTATTTTTGTCAGTATTATGTCAAAAACATTGTTTGAATCTGTATTGTCAGCATCGGGGAGCTTTATATGGAAATAACAGATGGTTCAGGATTTACGAGAAAACATGTTATTATCATATTTCTAGCAATACCTCCCAATTTGGGGGAAAAAGGATTGTCTCAATAGATCCGATATATTCCCCAAAACATCTTTGCAATGCCTTCCATTCTGATTCTGTTACTATGATCTGATAATAACCCATTTACCGGCACCTCACTGCAATACCTTACTGGAATTTTCATGTGCTGTTTGTCCTTTGTTACCTTTTTTGCAATTCTCAGTATTTCGTCTCACTACTCCATCTTTACTCATTCACAACTGTCTGCATAGTCATACATACATGCAAGTCGTATTTTACTAATACAGGTCTTTCTGCAGGTCTTTCTAATCCCTGTTAACCATGTTTGTTTCTCTTCCTCTTTCACAGACGGACAATTTCCCTACTGAGCCTAATTATATGGGTAGCAGACAACAGTTTGTTCAAAGGTAAGTGCTGGGATTCATAACTATCATCACATCTGACCCCGGTTTTCCCTACTCTGATAGTCCTGGCTGTGTCTTCTCCTCAGCGACTGACAATAAACTGCTTTGAGCTGCATCAGGGAGGAGAAAGACACCCTTGTGTTTGTCACTAGCATTCCTTTTTATCCATACTGTACATAAAATATCGTCACACACAAGATTCTCTTTTTCATGTCAGTCAGAGTTTTTCTGCTGCTTTTAAAGAAAGTTTAATACATCCTCAACACATTGTAGTTTTACTTGCATTGTTCAATTATTTAATCAGTTATTAATGTTTTATCATGTCTCTATATTTCCTTCACGGTGAAGAACACAGCCTTATACAATCGCAGATAAGTGCTGTGTATTAATACCTTTTTCCTCCCTCCTTCTTTTGTTTATCTAGTAGTTCAACATTTAAGGACCCGGAGCGAGCGAGCCTCAGAGATAGTGGTCACGGTGACAGCGACCAGGCTGACAGCGACCAGGACACCAACAAGGGTTCCTGTTGTGACATGTCTGCAAAAGAAGCCCTCAAGTTGAAGGCTACAGGAATTAAACCAGCACCTTTGGAACAAGGTGAGTTCTCACTGGCAGTTTCACCAACTGCAGAAATAAATGCAGAGCCACGTGCACTTGAAATAAATGAATCAATTAGTTCATCTGTGCCGATTCAGCTCCTGAACTCATAAGCTGCAACTTTATTCTTTTTCTACTTTGTTTGCTGCACTTTTCTCACTTTGTGTGCATGCCTGTGTGCGTATTTGAAGGCAGGCGAGTGGGTGCACATTCTCTGCACGTTTTCAGTTTATCAAAGCAGACAAGCCCATTATGTTTTTATAAACCCAACTACTTCAGCCTCTCCATTTAGTCCCCCTTCCCTGAGCACCCATCTCTGAAACTTTGATAATGGAACATGGAAAATGACTTAGCGAGTGGCAGGCGATGCAGCTTTGTAGTGCGGTGATTAAATATGAATAATTATTCTAAGCGCTGTGGGTCGGGCAGATTACACATGACATGTGTAGAACAATAACTCCCCAGATATGACTCGTTCCAGTCCTTCACACCCCAGCCATCTCATATGACTGGTAAAGGGGTCAGGGGAGAGAAGAAAGCTGGCATACGTGTAAATGTAGAAGATATGGAACAGTAGGAACAGTGGGTATGCTATATTTCTTGGTGACATATATCACTCAGACTGAAAAAAAAAAAAACAGATACTCCCACGGAAACAAATTCACTGAAATAGTTATACCAACATGCATCTCACTGGCTGGATGTGGATGTCCATAACAATGTACTGAGCATGAACATGAATCCTTTGTAAGAGTACTATTAATCCCTGGAACAGAAGGGATGGTTCACTCCTGACGGAAGGACGATGACAATTAGTGCAACACTCTGTGCCGCAATATGCATGTGTAAAGAGATAGCATTTTTTTTTATTTTTCATTGGTTTTCTGAATGGAACAAAGCCACACAAGCTGGCAAGAAAAATTGGTCAATTAAAAACCCCATATGGTTCTCATTTTCAAAATGTTCCCATTTAGTTGTGCACAAGGGACAGAGTTTCACATATATGCACTCCCCCCCCACCACACACACACACACACACACACACACACACACACACGGAGTAACCTGTATTTCAAAAACTGTCACAATGAAATAGTACAGGTGGATGTCTCTTCTTACAAAAGGGGCGGGCTTTCTACGTCAGATAAGAGATGGTTGTACACACGTCAAACACGTTGCTTAAAGGTCAGTGAAAAAGTCCAAACTTGCCTTTGCCTGTTTCTAATCCTTCTCCGCCCTTTCATTTACTCTCACCCTCCACTGTGTCTTCACAGCTCAGCACCTCTCCTTGTTTGGGGAAATCGATTGATGTGAGATTAGACAGTTAACTGGCTACAGCTGGCTGTGTTTAGCCAATAACATGTGGGCTTAGCTAAGCTACGCATGATGGTAGGGGCAGGAGGCCAAGACATTGTGCAAGAACAGGCAGGGATGGCGGAGCATTGCTCTGGCGTTGTTCCAGTTCATCTTTATTAAGTGCTCAAAAGCAGCAAACTACACCTCACTTTGAATATTTACACAAGAAAACAGCACAGTGGTGTGATCTTTGGCTTTTCAAATCGCGGTGTCCTTTGCGTGGAAATATTTGCTTTTGTACTTATCTCCCCCAGCCCTTTGAGATGAATTGGGATGAATTAGATGACCTCTACAAGCAGGGCAATCTTGTTAGAAAGTCGTCTTGCTCCACTTTCTCTTAACACATTGTGTGTGTGTGTTATCCTAATGGTGCGATCTAATTAACAAGATCAAGGAAAAAGTGAAGTGAAACCTGAAAAGCAGTGTGACGCGATGTTCAGCAATGAATCCACTTATTTTCTTTTGTTGAAATTAGACTTTCTGCATGCACAAAAATCACACACTGTAGAAAAGAAAAAGGGTGTGTTTGTGGATCGCTCTGGGTCATTTACTTGCAGGCTTGTTTTCTTCACATCTCATCATTTAGCATCTACTTCAGAGCTTTTGCCTTCTATGATTCTGCCTTCCTGCTAGGACACTACGACCTTATTCAGAAACTCGGTAGGAACCAAGTGTGCAGTTCAAGTCTCAATCAATCTGCAATCCCATTTCAGTTCTTTGGCTTTATATTTACTTGGATGTAGCCTTGATATTTATTTCTTTTTTTTTCCATTTTGAAAGTCTTTGGTCTTCATGTTACTATTTATGTTTTTCCCTGGCATTGCTAGCACAAACACAGAACTTTCTGTTTCCGCGCCTGTAAATCTTCATCCTGTTAGATATCCAGCTTCCTCACTTTCCATCCAAACATAATTTGGACATCCTGACATTAGAGACCAGTATCAAATTGATTAATTAGCCTCGCATAATTAGTCGCAATGTATTAATTGAGCTTAAGTATATCAAATGGATTTTTTTTTTGCCAGTTTTATACGGCAATTAATTTATGCTCAAATGCATCTGCAGCAAACTCTGATATGAGCTTGTCTGGCTCCAGCGGAGTGGCTGGCAGCGCATTGCTCACATCTGCAGAGATGGCATAGTCGCTATCGCGAACAGACAGGCGGCAGTGGTGTAGGGAGATGTTACTGTCTGATAATGAATCCGAGTAAATGGATAGATGGGGATAATGGAAGTGGCAGAGGAGAGGGACTCTGTTTGACATGGAAGCTGTTTGACCGCACCAGCTGACCTTTCTAATTAACTATGATTGAACTGTGATAATCAAACCTCCTTCTGCCTTGTGTTAAACATGAGGCGTGAGTGGGACAGGGCAGGGGGAGGGGAGAGTCATTAGAGTAAATGGCAAATACAGGGACAGATGACATGAGATGTGTTCTCTGTGTATATGAACCTAAGTATGGCGATAATATTGTCTAAATCCAAAATTGTAACATTTAATCATCAGCACTGTTGTCCTCTACCTACATAATCTGCCATGACTTCTTATTTTCTGCTGTCTTGTAATACATACCAGCACCCCTCCAAAATAAAAAAAAAAAAAAAGGAACTCAAACTGAATCAAACTGCCTATATTCTGCACTAAAATCTGTCTGACACTGTCTCTGTAGTCACCTTTTTATTCCCAGAAATCAGCCCGTCCTTCCGGGAATCTTGCTGTATCTCCCTGATAAGTCGCCCTTGTCCTGCTTGTTGTTTTCATCAGTTGCGTCGGTTAAGGCGTGACCACTGATCATTGGCGTTCTCTTCTCCTCTTCTTAGAAAAATGAAGCACAGAACCCATATCAACAAGACGTATTCAGCCATGCTTTCCGGCAATGTGTGGCTAATTTTACAGTAAATTTCATACTGGTGCTCCGGTACCTTTCCGTATTCATTTCAGCTGTGAGTATTTGCATATAGTTTCCTCACTGGAGCGCGCATGCTGACAGATTGATGATGTGCCTTAAATTTGCTGGAGTTTTGTCCATTTGCATGTGTTTTCTTGCACTGCTGTGTCGATAATGCAGTACATTATATTGTTTCAGCATCGACCTCACAGTGGTCTGCATTAGTCACAGCCGAGGCCACATCAAACAGGATGAATCAGCTGTGCAAAAATGGGGGAGAACTGTGTTATAATCACATTTCTGTATCATTTTTGTTGATACTGGAAAGGCAAAATGATGTGAACAAGGTAGCATAAAGCTTAAGCTAAAAGACTATAATTTCAGGCTTACATACTTTTGGGTGTGTCTTTTTTTTTTTAAGAATTTTTTTACTTTGGCTCATTGAAGCAATAAAATTAACCATTATTTTCATCTATAGAGCTTTTATATAAATTGTGTGTTAAAAAACTTTTGCCCTGCCTCTTTATAATCTGTTCATTTTAAAGGCATAAATTAAAATGTGAAACCTTTATTTTGGGTTCATTGGACCTCCAAGAACAAAGGAGACATCCCCATTTAGGAGCTGGGAAGTGGGCATCATTTAAAACTATTAATGTAGCTTAAAATTCATTCTATAAGATGTTTGCTTAAAACTTTAATCCATCTCTAATATTCAGCCTTCCTGGCTCTCGGCTGTTTTCAGTTTTGAAGCTGCCCCCCTGTAAATGCTTCCAGTCGCCATAATCTTCAACCTTTCTTTCAGTTCACACAAATTAACTTTTAATCGTGAGTGAACCTTTGATCAAAGAAATGCAATTCCAAGATTAATTCACTGGTCACAAGTCTAATCAGATACCCTTTTCACACATGTAGCCATGGCAACCTTAAGTCACTCTGGCCTTCAATAAACCTTTATCTGGCTGTTGAAAAAGGGCATTCCTTTCAATGTCATATTTCATGGACAAATAAATGGTGGGCTTTCATAAGCTGCGCTCATGCGCATTATATATTACATATATAATTCAAATCTATTTATAAAAATAATATTTTATAAACTCGTGAACATGATTAATCATCATTTTACACATTTCCATGTATTCTCATATTTCTCGATACTACAGTGATAGTGAAATCAAGCTCTGCCCCCTTTCTTTTCCTACGACCTTTAGAAAAAGAATATTGTGATAAAATGGCATCACTCATGTTATATATCATCTTTTTTTTTTTTTATACACCTGATGGAAAGTTCAAAAAACATTTTTAAGAACAAAAGAAGTGCACAAACCCTGTCTGAAGTCTTCAGAGCAGGCAGTATAAAGTTAATATTTGAGAATAAACATAACGTAAAACAAATACTCTGTAGGTTAATGGCAAACCTGCAGAAATAATTGCGTATTTACGGGCATTTTAATCAGTTTTTAAAATATCACTTTAAACCTGATGAAGTATGGAGGAGTCAAGGTTCCTGGGGATGTTATTCTGACTCTTCAGGACATGACTGACAGGTTATACTCCATCCAATGTTGCATGCTTGAGCATCACACCAACAAACCCTCCTGTTCTGCAACATCCCAGTTCGCTCTTTGTTTCAGCGATTGTTCACTTGAAATTAGTCTTTTAGCTAAGTTACTAAAGCTATTAGTTTTTTAACTTTTAGCTGTTCCCTCAGTCTACCGCACGGCCTCTGGAACTAGGTTAGGAAAACAAGCACCATTGGAGGATGGGGGCCAGATTCTCTTGTTTCTCTGTACCGTTTGTGCGAGCTGGTTGGCAGAAGGGATTTGTCTCAGCCTTTCATCTTTTCATGCTCCTCAGCATCTCAGCCCTTCATGGCACATCCCTGGCTGAGCCGATAGCCTGATTCATGGCACAATCACCAGTTACTTCCCCTGGTGTGGAAAATGAGTCCATCAGCAATCTGGACATCACTCAAAGTCAAATAAGATTTGGTAGGGTGTGTGTTTGTGTGTGGCCGTCCACCTGCACCAGACCACATATTCTCGCAGCCGTATCGTGAAGCCGTGAGGCGATTTGCGGCTAAGCTAGTGGAATCCAGCTGAAAGCCTAAAATCTTGTGGGTTGAAGGGAGGGGAAAATATCCCAATCTTGGGATTTCTTCTCTCTGATGATGGAAGATTTGAAGGGATTGCACTATTTTTTTTAATACATGAAGTCTTATTAAATTCCTTTGTAACGATTATGGATCAAGGGTAATGTCTATTTTCTTCTGTTTCCTTGCAATTGTGTGTGTGTGTGTGTGTGTGTGTGTGTGTGTGTGTGTGTGTGTGTGTGTGTGTGTGTGATATTTGGCTGCTTTAGCTGTCAGTTGTGGACTCAACCTCTAAACCCCAGCCCGCCTGTATAGGAGCAAACCCCCTGATCCTGGCTCAGCTAAGGTGTGACTAGTAATCAGGTGGTGTGACTGACTCAAGCAGCACAGCACTGCAGAGGATTGATGAATGATTCACAACATAGCATTTGGACTATACATCTGTGACACGCACCCCACTAACCACCCGAGGTGAATAATTAACGCATTTTTATGGAAGCGATGAAATAAGACGTGTCTTATTTCTCTTAAAGTAATATGTAAATGTTTCGTCAAGGCTCGACTGGTCAAGCCCTCAGAAGGAAATCTGCAGTGGACAACATTTCCCAACAGTTCTTTCCAATAAGTTCCTCTGCCCCTGAGAGCTTACAGTTGTCCTGTCCCATTTTCTTAAAGAGAGAACATTACAGGGTATTATTACATGTGTGAGCTCACATATCAGACAATAAACACACACACACACACACACACTCACAGAAAGCCATTAAATGCAGTGGGAATATTATTCAAAGCCCATTTAAAAATGTAGGCACACTGATTATAGGGATTAATCCAGAGTCATAGAGATTTAAAGTTAATCACTCTTTACCCATATTGTTAAGGTTCCATCCAGTTTAGCCTGAGCTAAACTTCAGTGTTATTATTTTTATGTTATTATAAAATGTGGAAGCAATTCTTTCATGCACAATAGTCAAATTTATGTAATACTGGTGGAAATTTATTTGTTGTTGATTTCAAAAGTGCAAAAAAAAAGGAGAGAAATTCTATTTAAATGTTTTCCTTTGCTTGCTCAAACAATGCACAGAATGAGACCAGGTGGTGTGACTAATTTGCATATTTGATGTTTACAGTACACAGGCCTGCTTGCTGTAAACACACTTGGAAAAATACATTATCAACTGTTTTTACTCGACACCAACCAGAACCCAGCTTGCCTAACTAGTTTTACCACACTCAAACGCACTGTAACACAAGCCCACATACCCAAATGATACAGCCAGCATATTTCTCTTGTCTATCATCCCATCAGACAATTTTTTTGCTCCCACTTGTTTACTTGTTGTGTGCAGTCTTCTAGACATGGTGTCTGCACTTTAAATGAAATTAATTACCATTGTGTGGCAGAGCCCCACGGCAGCACATCCTACACATTCCTTTTTCCTTTCAAGCATTAACCTTTAATTGAAAAGCTTAGTGAAATCAGTGATAACAGCACACACAATTAGGATCTTATCTTCTGTCTGATGCCAGGATATTTTAATACGCACCGATTTTGGATTTCTTAATTGAAGTTGTTTACTGTTGTTTTCATTGTAAGTGGTGCAATGTTTGCCTTTAATGAATATCAGTGAGTCAAAATCAGGAGCCTTATGTTGGACTGGCTGAAGATGATTCTGAATTCTTTAGCCTGAAACCATGTCTGCATTGGAGCTGGCTTTTGTCGCTTCATGACAAATGTAACAAATAAAACAGAATGAGCTCAGAAATGGACATACTTTCCAAATATTTCAAGGGCAAAAAAAAATCCATGCATCACAATATCATTCAGTTTGTGGTCGCAGCAGCTCTTTAAGAGCGTGTGCAGAGCAGCAGCAAAGCTGCTTCAGTGTGTGCTCTCAGAGGGTGAAACATGTTGTCCTTCGCAGCAGTAGGGAGCACACTACAGAGCAGATTATAATGATACAGAACAGCATCGCTTTCTGGACCAGGGCCATCTCATCACCATCTGTCTACTGTCCACGAACAGGCAGACACTGGTCTGTTTGTGTGCAGGATGCATTTCTGCACGTTTATTTTACACGTCTATTTTACATATGGGGTGCTATTCTCAGTGCCCTATGTTTCCATACACTGCAGCATTATCAGCATCTGTATAAAAGAAAATTCTCCATTTTCTGACATATCACACATACAAAAATGTTTTTGTAAGAGTCAATGCGAGCCTTAAAAATTATATAATCCACAATCCGATAATTGACAGTTTGAAGAATATATAAAAACCTTATAAATTAATATTTATCTGCCATGACAGCAGAATCACAATGTTATTTTTGGTATGTATGTTGGGTCCAAAGCAGCCCATTTATGTTTGATTCAGCAAACCAAACATTCTTTGCATTGCAGAATATTACACTGTTGGGAACTTTTCAAAGGTATCATTTGTAAGGGATTTAAAGATGACACTGGTCATTTTACAATATTGTTTACCGACAGTTTAGCAGAGTAGCTTCTGTACTTTCTGAATATTAGCAACAATGTTCGATAATAAATATCATAGTAAATGAATGTAGTTTAAAAAGAACCTTACAACAAATATGTGAATGCTGTTTATAGCAGAATACCTGCTCTAAACCACTAGATTAGCTCACCTCTGTACAGAAATAGGTGTGTGTAGTTGTAAAACATGAGAGACAAAAACAGTCATCTTGTAAGCATCGTTATTATCCAGGGACTGTGGCCTGGAAAAAACAATCATCTGCAATTTGAGCATGTATCGCTGCAGTGATTTGTTTGCTGCTGCAACCAATCGCTCTATATTAAATGTATCATTCTTATTAATTACAAAAATGTGAAGTAAAATGTTTGATCAGTTCAGTTCCTACAGATACAAATGAAGGAAATTGTTTCACTTTCATTATGTAACAGTGAAAAACACCACAAGTCATTTCCCAGGAAATCGAGTTTTGCACATTCTACACTGAGTCGGTGAGATACAAGAAAATTCCCCTTTATTCAGCCCGTTTCTTCAGCTGATGCAACTGAATATTTGCAGTGCCCTGGGGCATTGTTTCCCCATGTTACACTGCATTAGGAACTGGGGAGATAAATGAGATTGGTCTGTCTGAGACATCGGGACTTATTCTCTCTTTAACCAAAACTACAGTGTCCTTGTGTCCACTCCCTGCAGTGAGATGACGAAGAAGTTGAAAATGCAAACGCTAAAACAATAAGATAGGATGACCTGTAAATGCTGGTAGTGTATGGAATCATCAGAACATAGATGTTTAATTGTGTCTCTGCAGAGGAAGAACTTAAATAAAGAGAGGTAGGGTTTGGGGATAGCAATGACAAACAAAAGCAAACACTGCAACCAGCTGCAGCTGAGGAGGTAAGGAGCTCGTGGTTGGATGAAGACACGGATGAAGCAGCCCAGCTCCATAAGCAGACAAGGTTATTAAAACAGTTTGAGTCTCTTTATTAAGCTCAATTGGTCAACTTTCAGATAAACCCTGTAAAGATAGGGTTATGGTTACACATAATTACATGCACCTTACCAAGATCCTGTCATCAGGCAGGTCCCTACGGTTGGGATCATTGCGTGCAAATGCATTTATTCTTAATGATACATGGTATATTCATATGTAGAAGCTTTGTTTTATGAATTTATTGAAATATCTGTATTACACATGTGGTGTAACATCCTCTCCCCAAAACTGTTGGTGATTGAAAGGAAGAATCGACGGACGTGTGTGAGTTTGTGAGGATGGAGACTGGGACTGTTTTTTGCTGATAACCCCAGTTTGTTACTTTTTGATCCTGCTAAATTTAGATAAGGGGCTTGGTTAATTAAACTGTCACATGGCAATACCTTGAGGAATTGCTCGAGTCCGACACAGCTTTAATTGGGTGAGTGCTTATTGTCCCTGCGTTGCCTCCCTTCCCAGGGAAGTGCCCCCCCCACACAGGGAACCTTCCCCCTATGGCTGCTCCTAAATCATGAAAGATTTGAAGGAAATGGCAAGCTTAAATGCAGAAATGTGGAGTAACAAAAACACTGAGCTCAGGCGAAATGTAAATGAATGTCGTACAGTGTGCTGAACATATGATGACACCAGGGAGCGTTTGACTTCAAATTGTTGCCTCGCTGTGGATGAATGGGAGTTGTTCTTCAGTATCTCACGGTAATCTCTGTGGTGCATTAGTTGCAAGTCCCCAAAGCCTCATGGACAATGCTGGCAAGCTTAAGATGCAGCTGTAATTACCAGCGGCCAATTAACAGCTGACCTCAACATCCAACCTCAAACCACAACAAAGATCTATTATGGAGATTAAGGAGGCTTTCCTCGTAAACGGCGCGGTGTGATGTGATTCCATGCCGTGTTTTTGAGTGTTTTGCACGTCTTTTTAGTTTACACACATCTCATTGAAATTCTGACAGCACTGTGGACAACAGTTGGATGCTTGGCACTCGGGTTAGGTAAGGGTTCTTCTTTTTAATATTTAATCTTTTCTGTCAAGTGTAGCAATGTGTGCAGGGATCTGTAAGTTTATCATTTTAGCTCAAAATGTTTTAAATCTACTTTTCTAAACAAGTGGATTGGATTTACAAAATACGTGTCTGTGATTAAGGTCTTAAAAGTTCCACAGCAATTTGTTTTTTCTTGAGAAAATATCCTGGATGTCATCCATTGTTTTTCAAAACAGTTGTCCATCTGTCCTGTCAAAATGTGACTGAAATCTTCTTTGATTAACAAGTGGGAAATCTGGGTGTTGGTCCCCAGCGCTGCCTCTCATCCCCTCCCAAGTGGGAATGAAAGAGGATGAAGTTTTAAAGCCAGGGGATAATCTAGTTCTCTAGATTGTGATAATGCTGCTCAGGATGATCGCGTGGATGAAAGCTGGGCTGGGTGTTCGCACGGTTCTGGGTTCACGCAGGGGAGTGCTTGTGTGCTGGCGCTCAGAGCAGAAGAGGCAAACAATAGCATAGCCGGTGAATTAGCATGTAGAGACTGATGGAAAATACACACGTTTTTTGCTCTTGCTGTAACCAGGCAACCACATCAAAATTCAAGATGTATGAAACAACAGGTGATTGTAGCAGCTTCAGCTTCAGGTCTGGCTGTCATAGGCTGACACCAGATTTGTATGCAGTGTTAAGTAATAATGACAGTAAATATTTATTAAATAAATTCACATTTGGAGATGTCTACTGTCTACTGTTAACAATTTAGCTTCAATAAGGCAACCTTTATGAAAATGGTATTTTTTCCAAGATGATTTAACTTTTAATTATGAGTGTCTGCATCTTACTGTATACTGCAATAGTAGCTTTAATAAAGCAAGTTTCAACTTGCAGTTTTGTACCCAACAGTAGTGATATGTGTCAAATACTATCAAAGCATTCAGTGTTCCTTGTAAATATTTGTGCTGTAGCTTTTCTTAATGCTTTTCTTTGCCTCTCACAAACAGTTTGTGAAATGACAGTGAGTTTAAGCCTTGCAGAATCCCATTTATGTTCTAAGCTCCTTGTTGTTCCGCACGGTCTCTTCCCACCCCGATCTGTGTCTGGTGTTGGTGTCCAGCTGTCCCATCGGCACGACAAGTGGTCCAGGAACCTCCCTCATTGTTCACTGACCAATCGCAAACACACCAGAATGCTGTCAACGAGCATTTTCCACCCAGTGGGTTGCATTTTGCCTGCACCTGTGGTTTTAGCCCAGAGGGCAGCGGGTGTGGACTGGGGGAAGGATCAGCAAGTGGGAGCCACTGGGCATTGGGGTGGAAAGGCAGCCAGTGTTGGGATTAGGCCGCCTTTCCATCTGACCAGATTAGAAACCGATTTGCTGTGAACCCGTCGTGTTTTCCTCAAAGTGCGTGAACACACAGCTGAGCTCACCCACCTGTATTTGCATAGTTTTTGTACTTTGCATAAATTCATTGAAGCTTGGAAGCGATTTACGGTTGCGTGTGCATGGGTACATGAGTGTGTCTGGGTGTGTGCTCTGTTAATTTGACAACCAAACTAAACACCCCGTCAGAACAACCCGATAGTGAGCGTGGATTGAGCCGGCATGACATTCATGGAAATTTGGTATCAGACTAAATTGGATGATTGATTCACATTTTACCGAAAATATTTGAGAATTCCACCAAGTGTCTTCGCAGAGTTATGTCATGTAACAGCATTAAACTATAGTGGAGAGCTACTAGAAGTTACCAGACATTCCCTCCTCGGTCTGCTGTGCATTGCTGACCGTGGTTGTGAATCTTATCAGCCAAAGTTGCAGGATTTTGTAGGTTTCTGTGTGTGTATTTGTGTACATCTCTTTGCCTGTGTGTGTCCAGGCCCCTCTGGAGTCCATTAATCCCAAATCTAACAGACTTACTGCCGAGGCAGCCTTTGATGTGTGCTGAATCCCTCTCTGGAATATTGGATGCTGTTTCAATAATATTCAATTCCTATTCCCTCATCAGGAATCCATTGTTTTGTTTTCACGCAGGCAAACACACACGCACCATGATGCCAGGATTGTCCAGCAGGACAGGTGGCTGCTGTGTTATGAGTCTGTTTACACCTTCAGGTGTGTTTTTACCAGTTTTTTGTTCTGTAATTTTACATCTCTGAGCTCTTTTAATTCCATTCTTATCTTGTGTAAGCCCTCTAATCTTTGACCCTAATCTTAAACCACCGCAGAGATTACGGCAGCATGGACTGAGAGGAGTTTATTTTCACTGCATGTAATTGACAAAGAACTGGCATTCATGCACTTCTAGCTTTTCTTTCTCACCAGAGGTGTCTGAGAGGCTCCCTATATTGCTAGTTATTTGTGTTGTGGTCCAGATTTAAACTCAGCCTGCTTTAAAGCCTCGTGCTCACAGCCAACCAGAATCAGGAGTGAAATATACTGCGTGGCAAAAAAAGTATAAACGACACAGTGAGATGGAAAACACATTTCTATTTGAAACGATTATCCCCCCTGATGAGTGGACTGATAGGACCATTATTGCATTTCCGTCGGTTTCTTTTAACCTAATCACGCTTATGAAGAGCCGCCTGAGTGGTGGTAGTGTGCACTTGTGTTTGTCCACACACAGAGACACCAACAACCAGTGTCTAGACTAGCAAACACCACTTTGACCTGGGCGGGGTGGAATATCGATGCTAAAGCAATGTGGCTGAAACTCGAGGCTTTCTGCGGAGAGCAGTGACAGACAGACGGCAATGGAGGGAGGAGGAAAGGGGGGCGGTGCTACAGAAATAGAGGAGCAGTTGGCAGAGCTGACTGTGGCTAATACATCCAAAGTGTGTCAGTTAGCTCTCTAAATGTGTTCAGCCTTCGGGCTGAGAAAGCATACACCATCGACTCGACATACCTCTCTCCACCTTTCCACTTAGCCTATGTTGAACACCCGGCCAATAGCCTTAGGAGAGCTCCACCGCTGCTCATTGGCACAATTGATCAGATGCCTTCATGCTAAAGTGTGTAGGCTTAGTGTGTAGTTGGTCCTTTGAGTACACACAACCTGGGATTAAGATGCTGCTATATGTGGCTTTATAGGTGGTGCATCTTCACACATTTGTCTGCTTTAACACAAGCGTCATGTTTATAAAGTAGTCAGTCTGAGGTGTGAGCGCATTTTTTCACAGCAGTAACAAATACTGTAATTTCAACTGTTTTTAAACTATATATCATTTAGATATAGCCAATGATATTAATCCATTTATACACTCTATAAGAACACACTAATCATATAGATCAAGTTGCTATAAAATCGACCTCTCTTTAGACCTTTTTTGAACCGTACTAATCAGTCTCAGTGTTTTACAGAACTTTACTCTGATCGCTCTGACATCAGATATTGGCCCTTGTCATCGCTGCACAGATCCTTGCACTTGTCCCTGCTTCCAATGTGATCGCACCCAGAGCAGAGTGTTCAGTTGGTGCTTTTCATATCTCACCTGCCCACAGGTACCGTTTTAAAGACCTAATGTTATTCGCTTCACCCTTCAACAGTTTTAATGTTACAGTGTAAACTGTGTGCTCTTGCTTAGTTGGGTGAAATTGAAATATTTGCATGAGCTGACCAAAGGCTAGTTTCCACTGCGACTGATCTGCTGGTATATTATGTACTTGCTTTTGATCAAATAAGTGTGGAAAAACGAATTAATCTTAACCAAAGATATGTAAGCAGAGGAACTAACATCAACCCAACAACAGTGACTATAACTGCTACTTGTTGGATGTGTACTAGCTAGTGTGGTGTAGGACAGAACACAACTTCAGCTTCATGGCTGTTTTCTACAGAAATGGCAGACTCAGATATGAAGCGTGCATTTCATTATCATTCAACTATTTGAACGGTTCATTGATAATGCCATTGATGCCAGAAGTATTTGTGATCTTGAAATCAAAGAAAAAACAAACAAAAAAAATAGCTTGAAATTGAATTTAAGTTAGAGTTTCAGCCATTTAGGGACTGCTTTTCTACTTGCAACCTTCAGCCGCAGCACCATTGCATTTTTCCCAGTTTATATATCTATCGCCGCTTAGCTTTGTCGATATAAAAGAGCTTTGGACTAAAAGTGTTCAAAGCCAATAATAATGACTAAACTGCGTTCTTCTTCTAGTTGAGGTTCTGCTGAGAAAGAGAATCCAAAATACTTTTCCTAATCCTTCTAAAGCAGTGCACATGGGAATGATTGCTTACATAAAGCCATGACACCCTGAGTTGTACGAATCCCTTGTTCGAAACAGAGACTGTTAGAGTGGGAAAGAGGGCGAGACAATAAAAGAAAGCAAATTAATTTAGCAAATATGACAGGATTTGGTGACGGCGGGCAGATCTTATTATTACTGTATAGATTGTCTGAATAAAGTCTCAACAACTCTAAATGGTTTTGCACCTGTTGTTTTGGAGCGGCTATAAGGACAAGGCTTTGAGGCCTCATTTTAGAAAACAAATTCCATCGGTTCCAGAGGAGGTGCCTCACATTTAGGATGCCGGTAACCCTTTCGTGACAGTATGGTTGAAATGTTTAATTTAGTCAGAGTGAATCACCTCAAGGATGATCCTCTGAATCAGGAACAAAAGGTTTTCCTTCATCCCTCTTTTAAAAGCCTCTTTTTTTCCCCTTGGATAGAAAGTGGATTTCTGCAGTGAGCCTGTGACTCATATTCTCCCAGCTTAATTTTGCTTTCTAATTCCTTGCCCCCTCCTGTTCTCTCTTCCTCTCTCTTGTCTTTGTTTTCCTTTGTCTTTGCCACTTTACTCACTCTCACAAACGGGCCAAGGCAACCCTCCTTAGCATCTAGTGTGGTGAAAGGAAGTAGATTAAGGCTATTAACAAGCAGGAACACACCGATCAGCCTCTCTGCTCTCATATCTTGTCCACACTGTGGTCTCAGTGTGTATGGGAGTGTGTTTTGGAAGGGGAACTGTTTGATTGAACTGGCCTATTTGATTTCAGCAAATACACCTAAAACTGCAACTTGGCCAAGGCTGCAGTCATACACACAAATGCCAAAAATAAGTAGTGACACAATGCTTACAAAGGCACTATATTTAGATGACAGACAGCTTTAAACCTCAGCTGAAGAGGGAAGAAATTAAACAAAAGTGAAGGGGGAAGAAAAAGGAAGGCGGGCTAGAAGCATCCCCTGTCACGGTACGATCCCCCATGTCCTAATTACACAGGCTTAGAGGAAACGGAGGATTAGCCAGTGATTCACTACGCTTCTCGCCTCATCTTCTAATAAGTCCCATTCTTGTCTCATTTACACCCTCCATGTCTCTGTCCAGGTAAGGTAGTAGGACACAATCGACCTCTGCTTTTGTACAATATCTCGCTTTGTTCCCTCAGTTAACAGAGAAAAAAGACCTAATCCTATTTTCAAGATGGCGGCACAACTCATCCTTTTAAACAGTTCTGCCATACTTATTTACTATTTTTGTTATACCAGTCTCTCACATAATTACCCCAGGGTGTAGCAACAGTATTATATGGTCCGTCTAGTATTTGCAACAGTTCAGTTTATTTACCATGAAGGAGGAAAGAGCCAGAGAGGGCAAGAGCGAATGACAAGAAGACAAAAACAAATAAAAATCTCAACATACAAATTTAGAAGGTATAGCATTGTTTGTAATTGTTATGCTGAAGATGTAGGTCTGAAATTCAAAGGGACACTGGGAGTGGAGGTCAGTGTACAACTCTGAAAGCTGCAGATAAATAAAGAAAAAGAGAAACTACGGAAGAAAAGTGAACTTGTTTTTTTTTTTTCCTGACTGCGATTTTTTTAAAGATTGCATATGAGCGAAGGCAAGGTACACAGTTGGGAGAGGAGAGGAGAGGAGAGGAGAGGAGAGGAGAGGAGAGGCAAGGACATGCAATCATGAACCAATACGCCTGTCAGTGGATAATGTTTCTGCACCCTGACTGATAATGCTTAAGGTTAGATGACCCTGTTCTAACTAAACTATGAGCATTAGCTTAGCTCAAATAATGACAGAATTACTGACTATAAGCTTTTTCAAGGAGGAAGGTTTTCAGCTTAATCTTAAAAGAAGAAATTGTGCCAGCTTCCTGTACCTGGAAAGGGGCTGGTTCCA
Organism: Pao palembangensis; assembly: GCA_015343265.1. Classification (NCBI taxonomy): domain Eukaryota; kingdom Metazoa; phylum Chordata; class Actinopteri; order Tetraodontiformes; family Tetraodontidae; genus Pao; species Pao palembangensis. The sequence continues at coordinate 13,187,761 of CM027081.1, forward strand.
CAGCAGTGGGCCTGATCGCCAAAGGCTCTGCCTCCACTTCCACCTTTAAAGATACTAGAAACCACAAGAAATCCAGCAGTTTGAGATAAATTCCCTTCACACTCTCCCTGATCAGCTCTTCCTAAAGTGGGTGCGATTTCTTCAGTAAAAGTGCTGTCCTCATTACCACTTGTGAAAATTCATAATGAAAAAAAAAAAAGTGTTCATGCATAAAATTAAGTAGAAAAAAAAGGATACATTGTAAGTGAATTCTCAGGTTGTACTCCACACAGCTTTTGTCTGATTAGTGTGGATTGCTTGATGACAGTAAGAACAATGCCGGTGCTGTTTCTCTCAGACATCTATATCTCATAGCCTGCCTGTGGCTTTTCTGCTGAAATTGCTAAACCATTAGAGCTTTTCAGCAGTTAGAGAAATAGTAGCTGAAGTTGAGGTATGGCCAGAGGAACTATGAATTATATAAAGTCCTAAGTCACCGGTTTAAGAAGGCTCGGGCTTTTTGATTGACTGAGGCAAGAATCTTCCCCTGCTGACCTTGAAATATTTAGTGGGCGCCTGAACCCACTTTGAAAAGAGAATTTCTCAAGGTAGTGTGTGCACAATAAAAGAAAGAATGCAACAATACTTCACACTACGTAGATCCATTCTTGTGCTAAGAAAATACTCGAATGAAGAGCAGTTAATACAGTGCTGGATCTCTCGCTCAAGCAGACCAGTGGGAATTTTCTGAGGAGCGTTGTCACCCACCACAGATGTGGTTACAGATAAACATCAGTTTGCCTGTTCTCAGCACTTTCTATCCTTGGATAGTTTCCCATGGCTGTTCATCTGGGCTGAAAAAATGTTTGAGGTTGATTTTTTTTGCTGCCCTGATGTTTGATCCCAACAGATAACAACAACAGTCTGAAGTTGCCGCGTTTTTCTCAAGGCCAAGCTAAATTCACAACTGAAGCATGCACAAGCCTTTGATAATTGATATTATTATGTGCTCAACTGTTAATGAAGAGGAAAAACATGCAGGAAATGTGAGATAAAGATATCTTATGTTGTCTTAATGGAATATATTTAAACTGGTTTACAAAAACAATCAATACACTCTTGTATTACAGCGCGCATCCATTCATCAGCTCCATTTAGACCCACATGCACTTGCATTTACCAAGAACAGCAGTGTTTATGTAGGACACTAGCAGGCAAATTTGAGATCAATTTGCATTTATAAATATTGTTTTCACATTATGCTTTCTATGGCTCTGATGGCTGCTTTGTTTTGGAAGCCCTGTGTGAATTTATCCATGCGGAAGTCCAACTCCACCTCATTCCTTCAACCCACAGGCGCCCCCCCTCTCCTTCTCCATCCTTCTTTCTTTATCTCTGTCTTTCTCCCCACCCACTGCACACAGACCTGCTTGCTCATCATTGATTAGGCTTTGTATGTTTGTTTTTTTATGTGAATATGAGCTTATGCTGCTCTTCTCCCTTCCCCTCCTCCTCTTGGTTTTTATCCCTCTCTCCCATACATAAATAGTCTCCACAGTGGGGATGTGTATGTGTGTGTGTGTGTGTGTGTGTGTGTGTGTGTGTTGGGGGGTTGGCTCTTTGAACAACTTAGCCAGGCATTAGCTTACTGGAGGAGCTACAGTTTGCTGTGGAGAGGCCTGAAAAGAGGGTGTGTTTGATCTGGAGATATATATCCTTGATTCATTCAGCGCAATTCCAGGTTCTCCCACCACCGCTGTGGAGTGTTTCCAGCTATGTATCCATCTCTGACTTCCCACAGTGATAAAAGCCATTACACCAGGGAAAAATATCCTTTTCATTGTGCTCAGCCACCCACTACCCAAACCAGAGAAGACCTGTTCCCTCAACAAACACCTACAGTCTCAGTAGAGCCTTAATTAGCTGTTGAATGCTCACCAACCATTTCTGATCTAATTCATTAGACATTATTGTGAGGTTATTTTTACGGTGACGGTAAACCCTGATGGAAGGGATTCATAAAAAAAAACAAAAAAAAAAACCACCTTTGAAAATAACTTTTCGTTTGTTTGTTTGTTTGTTTTTTTAAATATTGTGTAATTTTAAAAGCCAGTCTAGGTGCCACATATTGTCATTGTACTGCAACCTTTTGGAAATTATGTTGCCAAAACAGAGTCACTGAGCACAACCTGTTTTCCCAGCACAGCTTTATGGAATCATAACAACATTAGATGCAGTAATAAACCTGAGTAGTGTCCTCATTCTCACCAAAGCAGTGAAGCCGCATGTGAAGGAGGGTATCAACTGGCTGTTGGCTCCTCAAATGACAACATTGTTTTTATCACCTCCTTTTGTTTTTGTTTTTTTTGAGCAAAATAATGCAACAAAATTTAGAGCAATTAGGAGCAAATTAGGAAAGCAGTTGTGACATAGCATGAGATAATTTGCACACACTGGTGATGGTAACTGTCAGATACAGGTCTTTGTTACAATTCAAGGCTACAGGGTATAATTCATGATCAAGTTTAACACAGCTAAAGCATCTTTTGAAGTTTCAATTAATCCAAGATTACTGTCTCTTTTGGTCTGAATGAGGGAAGATATTTGGTAAACATTAGTCTCCATTGGGGGAGCTCTCTCATCTGTGCAGTTCAAATATTTAGTCATCCTGATTGGCTGAAAATCGGTGGAAGGTGAGACGGAGGAGTGGTTTGGAATCAACTGAATAAGATAGCTGTAGACGAGAAGATCAGGCAGATAATGACATGCACGAACACACACACACACACACACACTCATGCACAAACTGTGAGCTCCCTCAGGTGAACAGGTGCAGTCCTGGTCCGCCACAGATCCTCACAATTTGTCAGCTGTCATTCCTCCTGTCCACCTTCACCACAACAAATACAATCTTATACAAGCATACACAAACACACACACACACACACACACACACACACACACACACACACACACAGATCTTCGAATCAAACCGTAAGCCTCAAATAGCCATTTAAAGTTGTGAGGACTATATTTGCTGTCTTAAACAGCTAACAGGTATTCTGGTCCTCGCTATACCACATGTACAAACACAGTCACACACTCACACACACATCCGCAATATATCTCAAATCATCCTGACCTTCTTTGGTTGCTGGCAGGGAAAATACTGTAACTTCCCCAGTGTGCGTGTCAGTAAAATTACTCACCCCTGCCTGCAGTCTGTGTTTTATTAACCTGTGCCACAGCTTGAAACTGAAAGAACACTTTCTATACAAAACTATTCATTTGTTCTGTTTGCAGGTTTGCAAGAAAAAACTTTGTGCAGCTCACACATGCTCACACATGAACACACACACACACACACACACAAAACGTCCTCGGGAACCATATGTGACAGAGGAACATTAATCACCATGCTGGGTAATAAAGTGAGGAGGAAGGGCACGTAGGGCCAGGAGGGCAGGTGTCTGAAGGGAAAAGAGGGGTGTTTAGGGAAATCACACCATGCTTTATGGCCCATACTGACAAAAACCACACATTAAAACTTGCAGGGTTCATTTGTGCAACCCTCTCGTACTGCTGTTAGACCCATCCTGAACATTAAATTAAGGAGAGGAGAACATTTGCTCAAGTAGAGGACTGGAGCTCCCTGTGTCCTTGCCCACCAAAGTGTGATTTTACATGACTAATGTGGCCCTCTTTAATTAAGTGCTGGGGGGAGGGGGGGGCTGGGGGGAGTGAATGTTGAAGGAATGCTTTCAAAGAAGCTGTGATCTTAACATAAAAGTCATGCTTGCACCTTCAGTCGTTTTCATAAAAGTCGATAAAATACAGCTTCATTAGACTAGTTTTTGTTGTTTTTCATAAGTAAACTGAGATAGTGTGTAGTATTAATGTTAGGGTAGCACATGAGAGATCAACAGATTGAAAGAACAAATGCAGATGATAAATTCAATCTTGTAAAGCAGTCCTTTAAAAAAAATAACCACCAAGTACTCTAAAATAGATGATAGTGGTTATATCTGCCCTTGTAACAGAAATGAAATGGTTGATTTCAATTCATGTTTGCGCATATTCTTTCATAATTTATTTAAAAAAAAAAGTCTTTATTTTCAGATCTTTCCCCTCCATCTTCTGTGCTGCGACAGTTCATGGTACAACACAGCAGTATCACATTTAACTAAGATAATTTACCTTATCCCCTCTATTTATTGCGTAAGATGTTGAATTCGGGGTCTAACTGAATTGTTTTTAAAGTCAATTTGCCTTTCCTGTTTTCATTTGTTCTTAGCAGTAAAGATATGTGGCAGCTACATGATTGCCCACTCTAATTCATTGTCACCCGGTCTTTTGCTCCAATTCAAGGCAATTAACCCTGCCAGAGGTGGTTAGATAGCTGTGGGTTTTTGCTGTAAAAAAGAAAAACATTCACAGGCTCAAAAGCCTCTTTGAAGTTAATTAAACATTTCTTTTGAAAATAGAGGTGAAGTATTCGTCAGATTTGATTACAATGCAAGGACGCAAACGTCAACATTACCTCCCTCTTGACAATTCAGTTTTCATTAGCTAAAAATCTTAGCAGAATGTAAATGTCAGCAAACACCAATACAATGACTATATAGTTGCTAAAATATGTGAAACATTAAGAAAAGTGCTAAGTCTTAATAAGAAAATAAGACTGGGAAAAGATGTAATTACTGGCAACACTGGATTTGGTTGTTTGCATTTCTCAGAGATGTTTATCCATAGATCACAATTACACTGTTCTGCCAAAGGGGAACTTTAAACTCATACCTGTGAAAGAATACATAAAGGGCTGTGACTTCCCCAATTGGCTAACTCAAAATTGATGCATTATGTCTGATTTCAGCACCATTGTGTGCTATTCTATTTCAGCACTAACTATTTCAGGCAGCTCTCCTGCTAGAATCACTCTAAAAATGGTGTCTTCTCATTGCCATAGATATGACTGCAAGCTGCCGTCTGTTTGCTCTTTTCAGGCTGCAGTATTTGACACAGAAAGAGGCTACAGTGACTCACTATCATATCTTCAGTTAGAGTGTAGCATTACATCAATGAAATGGTGTTTATCGTGTTTTTCAGTGACTAAGAGGTGAGACAGACCACGACAAATGATGTCATGATTCTCTGTATCTATCAGTGTAATTTATCTTTGACCAGGCTCCGCACTAAGATGGAAACTGGAGAGGGAGACTCTAAACACGCCTTTGGTAACCAAATCATTGCAGGCAAATTTGTCCTTGGTACAGACTTCTGTTGCCCATCTGAAAGCAGTGGCGTAGAGGGAGGGTGGAAGTAAGGGTGGGGTGGGTGAAAGCAGGCGAGAGGGTGGATGAATGTCACCCTTGCTCTCATATGTCATATTGTTAGCCATAGATATGAAGAGAACGCCTCAAGGTTGAACGTGTAGCTGAGACATGAATAATCTATCAGAGGTTTCCTGCAACTAAATAGGGGAGAATGTGTCTGCATGGATTATTTATGCTTTAATATGCACACGGCAAATGGACAATCACCTCTGAGTGCGTGAAGATTCTGTAGTGAATAAGCTAATTTCGTGTCTGGAATGCATGTGAGCCTGTGGGTGACAGGCATTGGTTGTCCAGCTGGTTACGTGTAGTTTCTACATTTTGCAACCTGGTGATGGATTGCAGTAATAGACTGTTCTAGCCATGTTCTCAGGTTTGTATTATGTATGTTCAGGTTTTTGACCACATCATAGATCTTTCTGCTTCGACATGTTGCTCATATTTTTGTATTTAAATCTGAAATCACTCTTGCACACAAACAGGGAACACATTCACAGACACACAAATGATTCTTGGTGCGTGCTGATGCATTTCTACACACACATACATACACACACACACACGCACCCTTTAAAGTCCATCTGAAGCTGGCTCTGGCCTCTGATTTCCAGCTTTACCCTGTTTCCTCTTCAGATGACTGTCTCAACAAGGGAAATGTCAGGCTTTCTCCGCCAGTGCTGTTTGGCTTCTTCATACATTTGTCAAGTGTTAAGCTCATCTCTGTTGGTAAGAAGGGCAGTCTCTCAGGAATCAAGGCTACTGACCTGCAAGACAGCGAAGACAGCCCAGCCAAGTGCACTCAAGCACATTTCCTTCGCTAGCTCATTTGCATCATTGAAAGACTGTATTAGTCCCACATTTGCGGTCTTTAAAGCACACTCTCGTTGGGCTGTAAAGTTCCTTGTATTGCATAATGGAGTTGACAGCATGCTGTTACCCCTAATACCCCTAATAACAACAACAACAAAAAAAGAAAACAAAGGCTGACAGAAGGTATAGAAATCCACTTAGCATAGGACTGTTAGTTTGTTAAAGTGCTGCACAGTTTGCTTCAAGATGCAAATCACCTGAAACTGCTGACTGTGTTTTGAAGCTTATGTGAGCAATATTATGGATTTTTGCTGAAGAGTGTGGGAAAACGAGAGTTCCTTGTCCTCTTCTTCAGTTTCACCACCTGTCATTGAAGCTCTTTAGAATTTCCCATATTCTCCTAGGCTTATATTGCGTAATGTCACAGTATGTCAAACCGTTCATTGTGTAAAACAAATAGTGAATCAATTTCAGGTATATGATAAGATACAATGTCTTTAAACCTTCCCTCCCAATAGAGCATATGCTCAGAGAATTTATTTTTAAAATTTTTACTGTTTCCCCCAAGTTCTGGATGTGTCTGACACAGGCAAGAGCACTCACATAATCAGCCAGTGTTCATCCCTCTGAATAGAGATGAAAGGTGGGGGGGGGGGACACGCTCAAAAATTACACACGGATGCATGCACACACTAAAACAACAGCATTGAGCGCGCAAATAAACAGGCACAAACACACAGGGAAGAAGCACAAGCCATTTGGCGTTGTCACACTGTCGAGGGAGCGCTTCAAAGCGCACTGACATGAATTTATGATAACGGCACTCTGCCTTTGCCAAACCTCAACTGTCGTTGTTTTTCTTTCTCTCCTTCCCCATCCCTTCTGTATGCTCTGCCATCCCCTTGATCAGAGCTTTGGAAAATGCTAGCAGGTGTCCCCCCCACCCGGTCCCTTGAAGATGTGTTTGTGTGCACGTGCTTATGAACATGCACTTACGGTGTTTTAAGGTGTCTTCCTTTTTTGCATAATTTCATTAGTCTTGGCTGTACTGTGCTAACTTTGGGCTCCAACTCTTTCTACTGTTCGTTTCATGTCAGCAGGGTGATTCTTGCCCTATGTGGCTATGCTGTAATCTATCCAGATGTCTGAAACAAATGCTGCTTTCTTCTCCATCCGTTCATCCTGTCCTTCTCTTTCTGTCCACAGATGAGGACTGTGTGAATTGTACAGAGGAGTGCCGAGTCCTGGGTCATTCGGACCGCTGCTGGATGCCCCAGTTCCCTGCTGGAGGAAACCAGGCAGAGGGTGTCGACTACCGCAACAACATGTTTGTGCCAGTGGGAATGGAGTCGGTCCAAGAAACAGAGACCTATGAGCCCGTCAACCCCAATGGCAAGAAGACATTCTGTACTTTTGGTAAAGAGAGGCGCGACCACACCATCCTGATCGCCAATGTCAAGCCCTACTTGAAGGCGAAACGTGCCCTCAGTCCACTGTTGCAGGAGGTCCCCTCGGCCTCCAACAGTCCAACCAAAGGCTGTTCCAACATGCCTCCATGTTCCTCAGTGAAAAGTCCAGCTGACGGGGCTGAAGGCAAACCTCCTCCTGCTACCTGCTCCGGCCACTACGGGCCTCCTGATGGTCAGTATTTGTCACCAACCAAGCACACCAGAGACCAGGTTTACCCATCCCTGCCTTCCTCGGACCCAGTGGCCAAGATGCTGGCGGAGGCCCGCTCCAGAATCAGCCAGGAGACGGCAGGCGAAATGGAAGGTGTCCTGGAACAAGCGGAGCCCAACGTCAGCCGCGAAGGAATGGACACTGACCAGGTGGCGAGAGATATCGACAAATTATTGCGCGACTGCAGAGGAAGTGAGGCCACAGGCACGCTCAGGAAGTGACACAAAAAATGGCAATAAAAAAGAAATATGGAGGCTAAGAGGTGCCAAACTGTCAATGTCACCAAAATTAATCAAAAAGATTAAAAGAGTCTTAAAAGCTCCTTTCACTGTATTTGTTGTTAATAAGTACGGGCTCTGGACAATGAGAACATTTATTATTCAGCACTTCAGTACTATAATCTTGACCAACTGAAAGAAACTGTCTAACATTCGACTTCTGCTGAATTTATAAACTGGTTTTGTTTTTGGATTCTTAAGCTAATTCCAGAAGCTTCTGCCTCTGGCACCTCGCAAGCTATTATCTATAAGTGCCCACCAGCTCATACGTGCGTTGTTCATGGTCTCTTGTAAAACCCTACATATCTACATGTGATGAGGTGGATTTCTGTTCTGTGTGATGCCCATAGGAACTGATTGAAGAAGGACTATTTATGGTCAGACACGACAATCGATGCAGAAGCAGTGCAACAAATTCTAATTCATTCGGGACGGTGAACGATCGAGAATACATACAATTACCTTATCTTTTCTGACTTTAATATAGGTGTTTAATGTGTGATGGATCCATTCTGAACTTGAAGAGGGTGCTCAGTCAGTGGTGTGTCAGTGGGGGTCGGTTGTTGATATACAGCAGGTGGAGCTGAAACAGTGTGCTAGAGGAAGACTATTAACAGTGTAACCACGTTTCACCTGTCATTTGTGAGTTGTGTCTGTCTCGCACCTCTATTTAAACATCCATGTTGCTGGCCAGTGTAGCTGCACATCCCAATTTCATGCATGTGCACTACATTTAGCCCAAACACACACCGACACGCAAAACACACACATGCATACTAATTGTTACACACAACTGGCCATCTGTGTAATTGTCTTTTACATGAACATCATCAGCTTTTAGTCCCTTGTGTACAGTGAATTCTCATGTGTGTGGCAATGCCTTAAGGCAATCACAAGTTGTATAAAAAAGGGACATTTTTCCTCAACTGTGAAAAGATGATATCTATATGATAATATAGATGATTATATGTATGAATCCATGTATGTTGTCCAAGTATCAACATAATATTTATACATTTTGTTTAAAAAAAAAAAAAAAGAAAAAAAAAGTCATGAAGATTCTCAGCAAAATGTGTCCTGGATTCAAGAGTGGAGTGAAATGTTTGAAAAAAAAAAAAAAAAGAAAGAAAACTGCAGAGGATGCTGCCATCATTTTGAAATATCCAAAAAATATAAACATAGCAGAAAATGTCCCTTCACATAACCACTATACATAATATCATTATGTGTGTAAATGTATCCAATTTAGATGTGTTTACATTAAAAAAAAACATATTTTTATTGGTTTTACTGCAATTTCTGTGCATTTGAGCCAAATTGTTATGTGTACAAAAGCTATATTGTGTATTTTATTAAATTAATATATAGTTGTGTTGCAATATACATGGGCTTATATTGTATTTGGCAAAAGTTGCCTTAGTAGCTGTCGAACTCTGTGAGTTTGCTTTAGGTTGAGTTCTTTTATTGGTGTTCTCTCCCCCCCCCCTCTATTCTGCATCTTTGCAGGCCGGCTTCAGTGTTTTCGAGACCTCCCCTCTTTTTACCCAGTGATCGACCGCGAATCGGATACATTAACTGTTGGAAGCTTAATGAGCCAGCTGATTTAGCATACATGACAAACCAACAACAAAGAGCAACAACCACCAAGTTTGAATATTTTTACTGAGCAGTTTTTTACAGGGCAGCTATTTTCTTTTACAATAACTAGTACGCTTTCTCGGATTCATTGTGTTTTTACTTTCCCAAAAAAAAAAAAAAAAGAAAGAAAGAAACCTGCCATATGGAAGGTGGAGTGGTTTTCTTGGTGATCGTAAAACTGCCTTACTGTCTCCGCGGAGAGCTTATTGTATCTTTGGAGCTTGTGACTACTTATAAAGCCCTGGTCCACCAGAATGTGCATTTTCTATCAAGGACCAATATAGGTTCTTTTTCAGCAGTCTGTGCTTTTTCTGTATGTACTCACATGTTGGAATTCTCATACTTTGCAAAGACACTTGACATCTGAAATACTCTATAAGTTACTTTGAATTTGATGTCTTAGCTGTTTAGGTACACGGTTTATAAAACCAGGTGTCTTCACATTCAGGCTTTCTTATATAAATATATATATGGAAAAAATGATGCATTTATTTTTTGAAAATTTTGGCTCATTTCAGCCACTTTCTGAGATAAAAGTAGGAGATACTTTTTCTAAGATATTCTGACACTAAAATTCACAGAACGGTGTGCTATTAGATTAGATGTGTTCTGGAAAATAGTTCACAATCAATGAATCTATGTCAACGACAGCCATCAGAGGGAACAGCAACTTTGATTTGTGAGGCTCCTGGTGTGATTTCTGTGAATTCTACCCGAGGCGAGTGCAGAACAGGGAAAAAAGAGAAAGATAATCATATTCTTGACATTACACCTTGCTTTAATATTCTGTTGATACCTTCCTTACTGTTTGGACACTCTATTGCCACTTGCTGCTATCTTTTGCCTCCATGCCATCTTTTTAAATTTTATTTTTTCTTTTTTCCTAACCCTAACACTTGTCTAATGTTTAGCAAGGAGCAAGCAACTGTTAGCTTTTTTTCTTCTCTTCTCTTCCGCAAAGCCTTCAGCTTAGGTCTAGCCCTGCTCTTTACTTAAGAGATGGCAGAATGGACTTTGACACAAGGATATATCTGGGGTAGTTTTTCAATAACACTTTCAAAAAATCTTTGACTAAATAAAGCAATCTTGACATGCAAATGGCACATATTTCCAAGTGAACCCTGCAAACTGTGATCCCAGCAAAGAACTGTTCTGCACACAAATACCTGGGCACTTCAGCAGGCTGCACAAAGCCTTTCATTTAAATGCATAAGGCCCTCAACACAAGAGCAAAATCCAAAAGAGGGAAAACACTTCACAGAAAACTGTTAAATTTCCTCACCTGTCTTTCTACTGTTTTTCTCCATTTTCTTTTCATGTAATCTCAGTGTGTGTGTTTGTGTGTGTCTGTGTATCTGTGTGACTGTTTTGCTATGTTCATGTGGCCAATCTTGACTGTAACCAGCATTATGCAGACATATGATACTAAAAAGGGCTGTTTGACAGGTTAAGACTTGATTTTCGGGGTTGGGATTCGTGTTGAATTTATCAGCTCGTCCTCACAAAGATAGATACCAATCTGTGTGTGCATGCATGAGGCTGGGCACTATGAGTTTAAATTAGCATACAGTATATCACAGTATTAAGACTGAGCAACAGAATGAGCACTTATTTTGGCCACTTATTTTGACACCTTGAAATTATAATAGGATTGAAGGTATGTTCATGAATTATTTGATAAGGCACTTGGAGGTAATCTTCGATATGGGAGATCTTGACTAAAGTGTGTGATGTACAAAAATTTGTGGATTTCACTCATTTAAAACAAGTAAAGATATAAAGCATTGCATTGCCCAGGCTTTCTTTCTGTTTGTGCAGCCATTTTTTTTCCCTTTTGTGTCCTCGTTGTTTTAAAAAAATAATTTCTTACTTTTAATTCATGGATTTAATTCCAGGTTGCATATCTGCCAGCTAAGCACTGAGCATTGCCTGCTTGGCTTTATTTAGAGCTTTGAATCACATCGTGTGGAGAGGTCACACCAGGATGCCGTTTCTACTCGTTTCACTGGCCAAAAAGGGCCAGTCTTTCACATTTCAAGTGCTGTCCCCTCTAATGGTGCTCCTCTTGGCCTGGCTATGCCCGCAAAGTGTGGGAGGAAATGAGCTGGGTCCAGTAAAATGAAGGTACTCTTTAAAGCCATGCCCCCTCTCTCAGGCTATTTGCTTTCTAATAGAGCACAGCCTGCCGCTGAGGTCAACTCATAGATAAGAGGTTGCACATAATGTAAGGCCTGTCATTTCTACCTACACGTTGTCAATCATACACAGTTGGCAGTGTGACACTTAAAACGATGATTTTTTTTTTTTTTTTTTTTTCGCCCAGTAGAGACTGCAGGTTTTATAAAAGATTAGGACAGGGCCTTGATGAATGTGACCAACCGCCTCTGGTCTCTGACTCACAGTGATGCAAGAGCACACAGACTCTATCAGCCACAGCTTCACACACATCCAGACAACATGCCATTTTGGTTCGCTTCAACGAGCACCCGGTGTTTGTCAGTGTCGTTTCTTCTCACACCCAACACTGATAGCATAGACCTCCACGCTACAATAGTTAACTGGTGAAAAGACCAGGGACATTCATTTGTATGGATTATTTCAACTGCTATTGTCTAAAGGCTGTGTTCATTGTGATTTATCTGAAAAAAAATTGAAAAGATCAAATAAAAATGCGATTACTAATAAAGTTTGTGCTTGTCTTCATGTGGGTTGTTTGGAGAATAATCCGTTTTTATCTCTCCCATTAGATAATCTGACACTTTATTTGTTTTGCATATCATGCACCTAGTAGTGCTTTTTAGTACTTTTTGCCCCCTTTATGCACCCTTGCAATGAAAACATTTATGTTATTTTCATCATTATATGTTGTTAAAAATGCACACTACATTTGAATAACTTACATTTTTGCTTTGGGCAAACAAGTGTTCAAAAAATGTTTTCATGCTTTGTTTTCTAATTCCTCAAAGGCAAATAAATTGGTGTTTAAAATGATGTATATTAATACTATTTAGATAAGATGTCCAAATCCACCGTCAGGCTAAATTCATATTGAGGGGCCCGATTGGAGTCTCCTCATCATGGCCTGTGGATAGAGACATACAGCAAACTCATCACATTTCAGTCAAACTGGATTGCCTCAGTCTTTTTTAGTGTCAGTAAATGTGACAGATGCTTTCAGATAAACAGTCTGGCAGTAGCAGATATGAGCTGCTGTGTGTTGTTAAGTTCTCTCAAGAAAATATTTTTGGATAATCACATATTTAATGTATTTTTGTGGCTTCTTCGTGTAAAATAATAGATGATGTAAGTGAATTAGACGAACAAATACTGTATCTCTATTAAAGTTCTTTAGTCTGCACTTTAGTCACTGCAGAAGTGCATATGGATGTAAATTGAGAGAATAATGTAATAAATCATTAAATCATATTTGTTACTTTACTTCTTGTGACACTAGATAAGCATTATGTATTAATGTAATTGCTAATCTAATAAAATGGCCATGTCAGCAGGAAAGGGTAATCATACTGTAGATGTTACTAATGATCCATTCAGGTAAAATACATTGTTGTTGTTCATTTGGAAATGTGTACCTCACTAATCAGAGCTCCACATAACCTCGTCTGTTGTATTTTACAATTTGCATTATTCAAAGGGGCACACACAATAAAATAAATGTCAGATCTGAGGGTGATTATTTCTGAGAAACACTCAGAACATCATGATTGTGATATTTAAATCCATGTCTTTAATCAAAATAATTGCTAATTCATTCAAGTAGAGCTCTGTACTTGAGTTTAACTATTATTTTAGCCCTGAGAAGACAGTCATCACACCTGAATGCAAAAAGAAGGTCCTTCTATCATTTTAACAGTGATTGTGAATGACGAAAACATGCAAAAAACAAAACTTTTTAAAAAGAAAGTGCTGCAAGGTATTCACACATGAGAGTGAAATATATCCTTCATCCACACACCCATGCATCATGACAATAATATAATGAGTGCTATTATAACAGAGAGTTTTCTCTCACCGGAAGCTGAGCAGGATAGCAAATAACTGACTCAAACAGCCTTTGTGAAAGGGCCAACTCACATCAGTAAAGTAAAATGCCAGATGAAAAGGTCAATAAGCGACATGAGAAACTTAATATGAAGTAGACATATGAATTGCATCTCATGGATTAGTGCTTCTGGCAAAGGACTAAATCTGTTAAATCAATTCAGACTTATCCAATGTCTGGTTTGCAAGACCCTTAGGAGCTAAAAGGACCTTTCACAAAATGCCATTTAGACCAAAGACATGGCACACTGTAAGACCACAGCTAAAAATAATTACTGTCTATCTACCAAGAGATTCTGTGCCCTCATCATTTCATAGATAGGATAGATTGTTAGAGACATTTTTTATTTACACAGACATTAAAGTTTCATATCCCTGTGCAACAAGTCTTTTATAATAAATGGCTGGATTGCATTTACAGATCAGGGTTTCAAGAAACAAAATTGCCATAGTTGGCATCTTACTTATAGTATCAATATGTATTTGTATAAACGATGTGAAGCCAACACTTTAGGAGTATCAGTTCCCGTGCTTCCAGGCTTTAAAACTTTTGGTATAGTAGCAGTTCCCTTGTTTTTTTTTTTTTTTGTTTTTCTCTCTGTATATTATTATTGGATCGGTTATTTTCAAAGTCAATACTTGAGTGAACTGCTGCTAAGAATTTTATAACATGCCACAGTGGCCATCAGAGAGGATGTATGAGATGAGAGTAAAGACAGTTACCAGTAAAAGCCTCTACAATAACAACAGGATGCAATTTGAACAGAATTTCAGGAAGGTCAATAATACAGTAATAGAATATGACCATGGGGACAATCATCTGACTACTAAAACTCTTCTCTTTAGTCAGAGCTGAAACATTGATCGCAACTAAAGACAATTAGCTGCTTTGTCACTAAATGTACCTCCCCACAATGTCATTTTCATACTTGTTTTCTTTTTCCTTTTCCTTTCTGTTGTTCTATACTGAGATGTGTGACGGTACAAACCTGCTGAAGTTAACTCCAAAGATTACTACAATAACTGCAATGAATGCTAAAGATTGATGCCAATGATCTGAAAATGTGACTTTAATTCTAATTAAAAAAAAGTAGTACTTAATCTTCTAAATGTACTTCATACTTTGTCCTTATTGCTTGTAAATATATTAGTTTTAGACCGTTACTAATTTTGTGTGCCTCTGCACAAAATGCAATTACTACTCCCAGATATAGATATGATGCTGGTACTATAAATAAAGTAAGTATTGTGTGCAATTATTGGTATTAGTAGAGAAGCTGTCGTCATATTAGTTGGAGTTTTTGTGTTAGAACTGTACTTGGTATTGTTGACACAACAGTTTCCATAATCGTTGTCAGTGTTCCAGTGCTGTTGGAAGCTTGCTAGTAATCTAATTACACTTTGAACAGAGTAAGCATTCACTTTGATAGCTAAATACTTTGGCTGCGGTGATAAACAGATTATACCGAAACTCTCTGAGAAGTTTCTGTTGGCATCTGTTCAACACTAACTATCAGTGGAGCCAGGCTTTTGTATGGCGAAATTTAGAAATGGCAGCTGGCAACTTTTACTTTGGATCAAAGCATTGTGCCTCTGCCTCAGCCCTTTGTTTTCAGAGTTTATTCATCACCAATATGAATGCAGCACTGGGTGTCACGCCTCGGCCCGTCTCTGAACTCCAAAGCCACTGACAAATACGATTAAATCCATGTCTGCATATGATTAGACCATCCTTTGGAGCTTTGAACCACCAAACTATTCTCATACTTGCACTCTAAAAAGATAACAAAAAAGAACACCCGGTTTCCGACACTGAGGAGCAAGGAACGGAAGAATGAAATTGGAATCAGCAAGAGGGAAGCAAAACAAAGAGTTGCTAAATAAGCTAAACAAGCAAAGGCCTTTTCCTTGGCTAATGGCTAGTGTAAAAAGAATGGGCCCTGAGGGATGTAAAGGGCCGCAACTGACAGTTAAAGGCATCCAGAGCTGAGCTACAACAAAGTGAGAATAGGATGCATCCACAGAGCAACAACAAAGACAAGATGAGAGGTTGTAAATAACAGTCGGTCCCCAGAGACCTGTGCCACATAACACAAAGATTCCCCAGTTTGAGTGTTTGATTTGTTCGAACACTCTCTGACATTTACTTAACCAACTGCAGGGAAATTATCTTTAAGGCTTCTCATGGTGGATCAACAGTACCTTGTCACTCTCTATTTGATGTGTCACACCACAAAACTGTGCATTTGTACTGTGGGAAATAGTAAGATGTATGTAATGCTCCCTTTCTGTATTTTATTTCAATGCAAGTCGAACAAGCGCTATGGCTTCTGTTTCTGAAGTAAAGTGACAAGATGAGTGGTTGGGATTAACTGTTAAATCATGCTAGCCTTAGGTTATCCTGCAGAAACAAGGGTTCCATTATCTCTTTCTGTTATTTGCTCTAACATCACTGCTATCACATTCCTGCTTCCTTAATGGAAAACATGAGAGATGCTCTCCTAACGTTTCCAGTTTTAGATATATTGCCCCTTTTTTCTCCCTGCCTCCCTATTCGCCTGGACCACATAGATCATTACAATGAATGACGCAAGTGTGTGAAAGTGCATCTGGGCCTGTGTTATAGCTGTGACCACAGCTCACTGCACATCTAAACACCCCGTTTTTTCAAGTATCACCGGAGTGACAGGAGGACGATGACAGCTTTGACTCTGATCCCTGTGACGCGGCTCTGCCTCTCGCCAGTTCACGACAAGGTGTTGGACATGAAGGGATATGGACTTCGGGGAAATGGAAAAAGAGAGGGAGTCGCTTTTGAAAATATGTAGCCCTTGTTTGACTGACACTGACTAATTGATCGAGTGCATACACTGGGACTACTCAACAGATTAAGCTATTGATTCATTTCACACCAGTTTCAAACCCCATGTGGACTAATGAGACATGTCCTTATTCAATGTCAATACAAACACCCCAAGAGCTGTGGTTGATATTTATGCAAAAATAAATAAAAAATACAATGGCACCGGTTGCCATGTCTTTTATTCACGTATGAAATGTTGTTAGGAGGAACCAGATTCAAATGATCGATTGACTGATCAATCCTTTAATTATCATTCCAATGATCAAAAATAGATTCAAAACACACCAGACACACATGACAAAAATTATCAAAATATTTTTCATTTAATGCATATGAATGCAATCAGTGGAACAGTGGATTACCCTAAAATAAAAGGAAAATGTGTAATAGATTGTATTGAAGTTTCATACATGAATTTTAATATAAATGATATTTTTCTTACATGAAAAAAACTCTTTGGAAGGCCAGATGGTTCAGCCCTGGCGTATATGAACCGTAAAATTTCAGGTTGAAACGGTGCCACGGGTGGCAACATTGCATCTGGCATGCTACAGAGCTGCCTGCGTGGTATCTAGACCACAACCGCTCCTGATGGCATCAACCTGGCTCAGCTTGGCACAAACAAATGTGCAATGGCTGCAGCAGCAGTTGCTGCAATGCAACTACAAGTGTGGTATTCAACAGAAATGATGACTGATTATTGCAATTTATTTCATTATTGGAAGTGATTTCCACTGCTTAATTTGTGTTTATATAATGTATTTTGTTCCTGATGTTAGACAAGTATTTTTTAACTTTGACATAAATTACTTTTTTTTTTTTCTTTTTTTTAAAGCAATAAAGAACATAATTTGCAACCTTTGGTGGAATGCTTCCAGAATTCCATTTACTCACAGTTTCCTTCAGCAGCATAAATCCCACTGGCAAATATCTGAGAACCTTGGTAAATATCACCAATAATGATTTGCACAACACTTGGCAAATCTCTCTCTCTCTTTTTCTCTCTCTCTCTTTCTCTTGCTCTCTTCATTCCGGTGATTTGATGGTTTGGTGCAAGTCTGAGTGGAAGATGCCCATGTCGGAGGGAAACAAGATTTTCTCTCAGTGATTTGATCTCGCTCATCTGAAGATTTTTGTTGTCACACGTAGGTAATGTAGGTCAGGATAAGTAGACTGGTGAATAAGGTGGACAGCACTCAGCGCCACATGCCTACATGCCTAAAAACTGTTCATAAATACTGCAGGCCGTGCTTTGATTGCTTTGATTTTTGGTACGCCTGCCGTTTAAGAGACAGCTGTGCATTGGCATAGTGTTTCCCAGCATGCGCTCAGACATGCTGCAGATAACTCAGGGTACAGTAGTTAATTTATAAAAGCCTCTCAAGCCATGACACTTACGTAAAATTTAATGAATATGTAAAATTTAATAACCTTCCATGCACGCGGACAATAGAGAAATATACTGTGTTTATGTGTAAATAGGAAAGTTTTGGGTTGGAAACTGTACAAAATGCAAAATGCAAAATGCAAAAAAAAAAAAAAAAAAAAACTTTGACATCTGTACTTGTTGAACTGCAGCATTTTGGGAACATTATCTAGTTTGCACAGCTGACAGTCTGCAGCTTTACATGTACAGTAAGGAAACAGTGATACGCTAAGCTCTTTAAGGTCGCAGGAGTTTCAAATGTAGCAGAGCAAGTGATTCACTCTCCAGACACACATGATTAAAAACTTAAACCTCTCTACGGTAGATGCCGCCTCATTAGAAAAGGTGCAATATTGGAAGCAATAGTTTGCTTTTGACAGCTGAGCGTTGGGGGAGGTTTGCTTTTCAGCATGAAGCTTGACACTTGTTTACACAGCGAGTTCAAAGCCGTGCAGCTTACAACCTGATATTCCTGCTTATTTGGATGAAAAGTAAGACCCTATCAGAACCTTTATTTGCATAAAACCTTTGATTTGCCACAGATGAATGCACAGGATAAAGTATCAACCACTTTGTTGAGATTAGGAGAGTTTATTTTCCATCTTAGTACAAATTACCTGCACTGACGTCAGCTTTGTGAAATAGCAGCACAAAAAAGGGGGAAAAGGGGGAAAAATTGGAGCCCTGGTACAATGTAGAAAAAAAGAAAAAAGCGTGGAAGGGATGCTTTGGGACTTTATATTTTCGTATGTTGTTTGCCTCCTGCACTGTTTTCTAACTGGCTCAGCCACAGTGGATTGGAACATGCTGTCTTTGCGTCTACTTCCTGCTTCTTTGGAGTACCTGGTGTGTCGGAGAGGAACCCCTCTACTCCTCTCACTGTGGTCACTGGGAGAAAGGCTGCTATGACAGCTGGAGATCTGTTATGATGAAGGAGGCCTGTGGAGTTAGATAAACTGCCAGGAGTGGAATCTGTGATACACTCACTGATGCAACCAAAAATAGAGAGAAAGAGAGAGTGAGGCAAATAGATGAAAGAAGAGAGTTGATGTAACAGGGTCGTGGTGACAGTGTGTGTTCTTACAACCAGTCTGGCGTGTTCATCTCCACCTGCCCCTCATGATTATCATAGAGGGCATGTCATTATAAATCTACCATGTAAACAGAGGGGGGAGGAAGAAAACGAGGACAGATGATTGGGCCGTCTTCCTCACAAGCCAAAGTTCATGTTTCCCTCTTTGTTTTTTTTGTTTGCGAACAGATGTGAGGACAGATGAACATGGTGGCATGGCCAAGGTTGGCTCACCTCTAAGAAACTAAAAAAAATTGTGACTGGCACAGCCATGGCTATCGCAGTATATTATGCTTCTATTTGTTTTTGGATCTTTTTTTTTTTTTACAAAATCAAGACAGACAAATGGGATATACCATTGAAGTTCATTAATTTTCTTTTTCTGGCACTAAAAAAAACATTTCCCATTCCTCATTTACTCGAGGTTTAATTATTTAGCAGAACTCTCTACACAAACATTTGATCTGGAGGAGATAGTTTCCCCTGTGTGACACAGGATTGATAGCACACTTGGTATAAGATGATGTTCTGGAGTAATACTGATGCTTTCATAGCTGCAACTCCATGATTGCAGAAGGTCACACCAGTCATTTGAATGATGGAAATTTAAATGGAGCCGGTCGAATTTAAATTCAAAATGCTAGCCTCTTTCAGCTTCTTTAACATTGATCGGTGAGAACTATGCTGCATGCAAATGCAGCATCTAGGGAAAGTTAAGTAAAGAGACAACAACAAAAAGCTGCAAACCTATGTGCAATGCTTCCTTTTTCATCCCAAGGGGCTGCTGTCATTACAAAGTCAATTGCTGCCTAATTTTTCCAAGGACCTTAAGTGCAGCATGCTGTCAGTCACCTTAGATTTTGAAATGTTCCAAATCTGAGGTCAAAACAGCTGATAAATATTAAAAAAAAAGAATACTCAATAAACTGGTAGATTCTAATAAAGTAGATTCTGAAAGACATCCACGTCCTTCTATTCTCCTGCTGTTCTTGCCTTTACATTAACCCCGCTTTCACAGTCAAAAGCATCTTTTTAGTCTTTTGGGATTACATGTCTCTCATTAAAAGTCTGCACATTTAGTTTCCACTCAAAACTACAACCCATGACTTACAACAGTGCCAAACAGATGATAATGAGTGAAAAAACTCCAAACATGTAAACATTCCAAACCAGCTCAGCAGCTCCATCAATCTCTCCTCCGTCAACCTGACTGAGCTGTAATGACACAAATCACTTTAACTTTGAAATGCAAAATGGGAATAATTTAGTAGTTAGTCGTTCTCAATGACACAAAATCAGGCAAACTGGTGTTATGAATAATAAAATAGGCTTTTGTGGCTGCAGATTATTGTCCAACTAAAGCTCTACCTTTGGAAAATACTTTACAGTAGAGAATAATAAGAAGACAAGTTGACACCAAAAAAAAATATATGCTTATACAACTGGCTATGGCAGGATGTTGAATGCAGGGAGAGACTGACACCCACTCAGGGTTTTGAACCCACACCAGCTTAGTGCTATTATGGCTTTTTCTTTGTTGGCAACTGTGCAGCTACCCTGAACAATTGGTGGTTTGGTGCCTTGCTCAACTGCACTTTGATGATAGCTGTTGAGGGTAGGAGTGGAATTCTCTGTTTTATGTTGTTTGTCCAGAACTGGCAGATTCTCCTGCTCAGTGTTTCCCTAACCTCCAGGCTACTATTGGCATCAAGTGTGTGTGATCTCAGAAATCTATCAAAGCTTGTAAAGAAACTATTTCACTTTGGTTCGGGGCAGGATTGTGAGTGATGCGGGGTCTGGTTACCCACTGGGTCGGTGCTGGCTGGTATTGTTTTCACAGATCTGGCTAGTTTTTCTTATCATTTTGTTTTTGTTTATTTTTTTCTTTTCTGTGCAGTGTCCTTTAAGCCTGCCTGGTGATGAGGGCTATTTAAAACCCTCAAGCCTTCAGAAAGGCTTCCCTCATCGGCAGTTTTATGATGGTTTCATTATTGTTATAGAAATAGTCTGAACATAAGCTAAGCAGATCTGCCCATAGACTATCCTTGGTTTATTTCATTAAGTCCAGTCTGTTACTTTACCAGTAACAGACTTATTGTTTTCTTTTTTTCCTGCTGTAAACACTCTGACCCGATATTGCCTGTTCATAATGACTGATTAATACAGAATAATCCTTGCAAAATAATAATTGCCAAACAGAACTACAGAGGGCATTCTCACTAATGTAAGCTATATTTCTATCATGAGGTATGAAAACATCTGCAGGTGAAAAGGAGACAAATTCAAAATCACGTTTCTCATCACAGGAGAATTTAATGATTACGGTATATAACAAGATTAAGATGACTCATCCTTCTCCACTCAAGGACTCAATACTGCCAACTGCCAACCACCAGAGCACCTTAGTTCTGTCAGCATGAAGGACTCGGGCCACTGGTTCCTACGTCCTCCAACATCACCATGGAAGAGAAAAGAGCCCTTGCATCATTAGCAAAAGACAAGGACATCACCATTTTACCAGCTGACAAAGGTAGATGCACAGTTGTTCTCAACACCACAGATTACGACACCAAAATACTCAACCTCCTGAGCGACACTAACACATACGAGAAACTCAAACGGGACCCCACCAGCTCATACAAGAAGAAAGTAATAGATCTTCTCCAGAAACTGGAAAAGGAAAAAGCCATTGACAGACCACAATACTACCGTTTATATCCAGGAGAAGCCATCCCTTGCATCTATGGATTACCCAAGATCCATAAACAAGGGACCCCTCTCAGACCAATAGTTAGTAGCATCAATTCTGTCACATACAACATTTCAAAATACTTGGCCTCCATCTTGGCTCCCATGGTTGGCAACACCCCACACCACATCAGTAACTCCCAGGATTTTGCTAAAAAGGTCAGTCGGCTCAAACTACAACCTGAGGAGACCATGGTATCTTACGATGTCATTTCCCTCTTCACGTGTATCCCTACCACTGAGGCAACAGCGACCATCCACAAGCGCCTCCTTTTGGACGACAGCCTTCCAGAGAGAACAGCCTTAACACCAACCCAAATCTGCACCATGCTGGACCTCTGTTTGAACACCACCTACTTTCAATACAGAGAGGGCTTCTACAGGCAGAAACATGGTTGTGCCATGGGTTCACCAGTGTCTCCCATAGTTGCCAATCTCTACATGGAGGAGGTTGAAAACAGAGCCCTGTCGTCTTTCACAGGAACCGTCCCAAGCCACTGGTTCAGATATGTTGATGACACCTGGGTCAAGATTCAAACAAAAGAATTGGAAGCGTTCTCAACCCACCTGAATAACACAGATGATTACGTCAAATTCACCAGAGAGGACGTAAAAGAAGACAGTCTGGCCTTCTTGGACTGTGCAGTCAAGATCAAGGAGGACAGAAACCTTAGTATTGAGATCTACAGAAAACCCACCCACACAGATCAGTACCTTCTTTTTGACTCACACCACCCACTGGAACATAAACTTGGTGTTATCAAAACCCTACAACATAGGGCCAAAGAAGTACCCACCACAACCCAAGGGAAGAAGAAAGAACAGGAACATCTAAAAACAGCACTCAAAACATGTGGTTACCCGGACTGGGCCTTCACAAAGACCTCCAGAAAACGAGACCCCAGCAAAGAAGAGGAAAGAAATAAACGTCACAGCGTTTCTATCCCCTACCTGTCTGGAGTTTCAGAAAAATTCAGGAGAATCTTTCAAAAACATGACATTCCAGTACAGTTCAAACCCTCCAACACACTCAGACAGAAACTGGTCCACCCAAAAGACAAGACACCAAGACACAAACAAAGCAATGTTGTCTATGCTGTACAGTGCCAGGAGGAATGCAAGGAACTGTACATTGGGGAAACCAAACAGCCCCTCCATAAACGAATGGCCCAACACAGATGTGCCACTTCTTCAGGACAGGACTCAGCAGTACACCTACACCTAAAAGAAAGCGGACACTCCTTTGAGGACAGTCAAGTACGTGTGCTGGCCAGAGAAGATCGCTGGTTTGAGAGGGGTGTCAAGGAAGCCATCCACGTAAAGTTGGAAAAACCATCTTTAAACAGAGGTGGTGGACTAAGGCACTTTCTGTCACCCACGTACAATGCAGTTCTCCACTCTTTTCGTCAGCATTCCAAACATTCACGCTGTTTGACCAGACCTGGAGACTCATTAACATGTGACCCAACAGACAAAGGGGAAGCACCCGAAACTAGATGAACGACCCTGCCAACCACCCTGCCAAGGACTCTCAGGTGACCACCCGGGCCATTAACATGCCAATGGTCCACAGGGCTATATTTTCAAGCTCTGCACCAGCAAACTTAGAACTGAAGAAGCTCTCTGGAGAGAGGGCGAAACGTTTTCAAGGAAACCTTTCAGTCCAGTTGACACAGAGAGATCTACTTTGGATTCCTACGTCACAACTTTAAAAGTCCAAACCCTTCGGAACAAAAGAGGGGATTCTAAAATTGGTGCATTGTTTCCCAGCAGACACCCAAAAGACGGCACGGGCACTCGGGGTCTACAGTAATTGCTGCCAGACTGCATAATGTTTCCATCTCTCATTTTTATAGCATGATAATGTCACAGCATGGCTACAACTGGTCAGGAAACATGGCAAACCTAAAATACTGCTGCCATTTTGCTTCGGTAGATCCCATTAACAAGGCAGCAGGATCATGTAAGCAATGACAGCGTGGTTCTGATGGCGAGGCCTGGTTTCAGGACCCTGCCTCTGCATGAATCCCAGTACTATGAATTTCTCTGAGCTCTGCCTCTGAGCTCTGCCTCTTTAAACAAAATATTGTCCTCGTGTTCTAGTTTTAGTTACTGACTAGTCTCACACTGAGATCACACTGGTCTGGTTTTGAGGGTAAAAATAAATGTTTTTTGTAATTATTATTGTTTTTAATTAATCAAAGTAATTATTCCAATAGTAGGTAATTAAGATCATTTTTAGGATGAAACAAGAGGGATGTCAATGCTGAAAGATTAACCTGTTATTTTTGAATTATTTTAACATATTACACGGGTTAAAATATAAAACATCTGCCGGTAAGGCCGAGATAATCACTGACGCTAAATATAGATAAACCTATGCCGCTGGTATTCCAGCAGGGGAAAGAGGTGTTTAAGGAAAGCAGGGCAAATGCGATTTCCAGACAGAAATTCCCCAGGCCAACTGTTCAAGGATGTGCAAAAGGCTGCTGCAGACAAATCAAAAGGCAAGCCTTAATGGAACTGCTGAACCTCTCTCCATTTAGTGATATTTGCCTCCATCTGACAAAGTGTTTCACACTGCTGGCATTATTAAAAGACTGTAGCCACCCCCGACGGTGTGTAGATAGAAACTAGCAGCCTAACGGGATTGCTTTGTTTCTCCATGCATGAAATAATAGAATAACCCAAAAGTTTAAGCTTCATTTTTTTTCCACCATAAATTCACTTAAGAAGCCCTGGTTTATTATACACATGTGAGAAGTCCATGTGAGAGTTAACCTTGGTTTATTTTTATGCTGTGGTTTGTATTTATTTACTTATTTATTTTTTTCATAACCCATTTCTCCTGTAAATCTATTTTTTCCCCTTTGTTGTTGGGACTTATTCCCAGTGTTCCTCTGTTCTACTTTAACAATGACTGTACAAAGTCATAATACAGCTCCAGTGCTACAGTTTGATACAGTATGGAGAGGACAAAGTTGCACGCCACAGTGGGGAAAAACACTTCAAGTGACATAGTTTAATAAAACCAAGCTGAACTAAAAACAGTCTTGTTATTATGAGGGGAAATGCTGTCTTCGGAGAGAGAGGTCATGACTTTACGATACTAGACATATTGAAAATAAAAAGTTAACGACAGTCTTCGGGGAAGCATAAGGTTATATAGGAAAGACTCTCTTCTAGCTCCACCTAAAGAACAATTATTGTCAGCACATGTGCACACACTGGCTGTTTGTCTGACTAAAGCTAGACTTCTGAAATGCATGGAAACACCTTTGTCCATACTAAAGTAAATTCAATGACGTAGTGGTCGTTATAGTGTCATGGAAAGGTCTTTCAAGCAGAAAGGAGTGAAGAATCTTTGAATAATGCACTGGGGCTTGGGAACCAACCCTGCTTGTTCTTCACTTCCCATATATATATATATATATATATATATATATATATATATATATATATTTTTTTTTTTTTTCTAATTTAGCTTAGTTAAAGTAGTTTAGATTAGAGTAGTTTTATTATTTATTATGTTGCTGCACCGTGGGTCTGAGAGGACTGCAATTTCATTTATGCTGTACATATACGCATATATGACTATAAAATTGACTTTGACTTTGATATTGAATACCAAATTTTAATATTGTCTGTATATTCCAATGCTGGGTTTCTGTCAGATCATTTCCCAAAAAAGATAAGATGCTGACAAATGCTACAAATGATTTTAATCCTTGGATGCTAACAGCATCTGCTCCTAACTCAACATGGATTATTGTGTTTGTTTTCTACATTGAAGGTCCAGTTTAATGTTAGAGCATCTTCATGTTTGTGTGACCAAGAGCATGAGACACAGGCAATATGCACAATTATACCTTCTACATTCACCTTTGACCAGTAGCTACAGGTGAAGAAGACTGTGAGACACTGAAAACATAACAATAAACACATGAGCGGTAAGACAGTCAAGATAGCAACTACTGAAAACTCCATTTCAGCAAATCCAGTTTAAAAACGCAGGACCTATTAGGTTTGAGTGTAACAGAAAGTTCACAATTCCACTTCTGTCCATCTTGGTTATATGCTCCCCCATGCTCAGCTTTTCTGTATGCCAGCATCCTCTGTTCATTGTACAGGAGAGAAGTTAAGATCCACAGACCATCTGTTAAAAGATGGAAGGAAGGGCTAAGATGGCAATCATCCTCCATTCCAGAAATGCAAGGCTTGGCAGGAGTGTGGCAATGTTCTGGGTTAGGGGGAAGGATACGGAGGATGGGAGTGTTCACTCGATGTCTTACGCGCACCTGACAATGAATATGCCAGTAAATGATGGAGACAGGGACTGAGGAAAATAGACAAAAGCCGGCGTGAAGCCAGGACGGTCATATATGAGAGCCAGCCGAGATGTGAAGTATAATACCCAGCGGTCGGCCACTCAAGACACTGCTGTGTGAGAGGGCACCTTGGGCCCCCAGGAACCACAGAGACAAACATGATCCAAATCCCTTCATTTATAGCTTCTCATTAGTTAGAGTGGGAAGGAGGAGGGGGTGCTGTGAGCCCGTACACTGGCAGCCACATCAGAAGACGTTTGAATGTTGTCTCTTACATTTTGTCTTACAAAAACATTTTATTTCAAATCTTCTTCTGACATAGCTTGACAGCTTTATAAAGAGATGCATTGTGTTTAAATGTCTGTCAGTCTTTGTTTTTATGATTCATCGTCTACCAAATACTTTGAAGGAACAGTAGGTGGTCTGTCCTTTTGTGAAATAGCCTTGTGACCCATCTCTTCTCAAATCTACCTCTTTCAGTCCAGCTGTGAAAACTTGCCATTTTAGTTTCATAATTAATTGCTTTTTGGGGAACATTTTAAATAAGTTTTCACTTTTTACAGTGTGTCAGAAGTTTTAGGAGAAAGATGTTTGCATACAAAATGGGTATGTCATTTATATCTGACAATAAGATATTTTTTTTTAATTCAGCAAAAAGCTAATCTCAATTTGTGTGCGTGGTGATTTTTTTTTTAAATAATTTTTGAAATATCTCATGCAACATGTAATCAATCACGTTCCCTGTCACATCAAAGTATTGGCTAAAACACGCATTGGTGCATCCAAACAGCCTCTAACTTGCCTGATTTAAAAGCCCAAATTATCTTTTAATGTGCATCATCAGTCTTGTCCAATTGAAGCTTTGTCCACCCAGAATGAGCTTCTTGCAGTCTGAAGCACCATTTTCTATTTGTTAATCAATAGAGAGCAAATAGGCACATATTGCTGCACTGGTAAAATGCTCCCAGGCCCCCACAGAAGCACTATTTTAAACCAGTGGTAGCAGCATTTCAATGACTTCAAATTGAAAGGACTTCAATTTCTGCCACATCACTGTTACGTTCATTCAACCTTAAATCACACAAACATGAGGACTACCTGCAGAGCTTTACCCTGCAGAGAAGTCATCATACCTATACCATTAAACCCCAGGTGCATTTCACCTGCTTTCCTGAACATTTGACAGAGCATTGAGGTGTTGTGGCGACTTGATTAATTCTCTCAGAGTTAATATCCACACAGGGAACTCTCTGGGAGCACAGCGCCTTCTGATATCTTAGTTATCAAAGGAAACAAAGCTGATGCTTCAGCTGCAGGGTGCTGGTGAGAGCCTTGAATGTTTTGACAAAATACCAGCTCGGCGTGCAGCTGCCTGTGACACCGACGGCTGAAGAGATGAAAAGTGGAAACCTTCCAATGTGCCGCACACCCACAGAGGGAAGGGCCATGAGTGTGCCTGCTGCAGGTGGAAGGCTGATCTGCCACCTCCAATGATGTGTTTATAATGTGCCTGCTGCAGATGACATTCAAAGAAATATTTTGATCAAAAACAATGGCGTTTATCAAAGAAGTAGTCCCTCTTTGCACACCTCTGTAAGGTATAAGTGTCAATGCCTCCAGCGCCTATGCTTTCCTCACCTCAAGCATTAAAAGAAAAACTCATTGTTCAATATCCACTCTGCTGCTTGAATGCGTGTTGGGATAGAAGGACTGGTTTGCTTTTGTGGGTTCTTGCTCTCACTGCCATAAGAAAAACACATTTTTCTCTCTTAAGTGAGAAAGTGAGGAAAAACACTGCTCTGATGAAGGCACCAAACAGCCCAAATAAACACCAAACAACATAATAACCACTATATTTACTGTCCTCTTGTGATGTCTTCCACCTGGAGAGCTGTCAAAAATGTCTACATTATCTACATACAAATGTCTATAGCATTAATGGGTGCTTCACCTCTGATCAGCAAACCAAGAAGGGGGAGACAGTTCCACAACCACTGTAAGTGTCCACATTTTTATATTAAAATAGAAAAAGGCATTTCAATGTAACAAAATACTTTCATGTTTGTGTTTTTCCATTAAACATTCCAAGATTTATTGACAGAGATTTCAGTTCAATGTACAGTATCTAATGGAATATCTTTATTGTCAACAAAATTAAAGGGTGCAGTCCACCTTAAGTGCCAATTAAAGTTTAGTGTGTCTGGACATGGTTTCAGATAGTTCCCTCTTTGAAATTTCTATCCATTATTTCTTCAATTACTCGTAGTATTCTACCCCCATTTGAACTGCTTTCAGCTTTGACTATAATATCTGATTGGTTCAACTTCATAAGGTCACTTTAATCAATTGATTATGTGTCATATATGTAAGACATAAGAGCGCATGTACTTTGACTACAGTGCCCTTTTACCACAATGACAGCTATGGAATAACAAAAAAGCCTTTGCACTGGTAATTTAATGTATGCCTCATTAAAACAGACTTTGTCCAGTATAAAAACACAAATGTTATCTGTGATGCTTAGACACAATTTCCACTCTCCCATTATGTTAAGCTCAAACTGCAGTGATTATATGTAATCGGGGGGCCGCCAAGCATTTTGAGCCCCATGAAAAAATTTGACATTGGGCCCCATCACCCAAGACCACAAGAACCCTGAGCAACTGCTGTAACCACATGTCCAGGATCTAATCCACCCAGTCAAAACTTAACATAACTCTACCTTTTCAGCTGTCTCACCTCTTGTCAGATATAAAATGAAGGATTCACTGCACACAAGGTGACTGATTTGCCTCTTTCTTTATTAAGTCCTCATGGCTTCTTTGTGGAAGCAAAATAAAGCATAAAATAAAAACAGAAGTCAGTTAACTTACATAAAATTGAAAGGTAGGGCAACTTAGCATGAATAGCAACACAAGACTATACAATAATATATTCTAACATTCCTGTTTGACATATCTTTTGTTTATTCAAAGAGTCTGAGCATCATGTTGCATTAATGTTAATAGCCATGCCATTTTACAATTACCACTGTCAAGCCTTCCTGCTTACAAGACTCCAAAATCTACCCTGTGACATGGTGGACCTCAAATAGTTTTTTTTTTTTTTTTTTTTTTTTTTAACCAGTTTTATCTTACTGAAAGCTTTCTCATCTCCAGAAACAGTAACAGGCAATGTGCAAAAAACATGTAAAGCAATGCACACCTCTCTGCAGCCCATGAATTACATGAATTGCTTTGCGTTTTAAAAGCTACCTTCACGGCCCCTTCTAGGACCGCCAAAATTCAGTAAGCAACAAAATATCTGATTTCAAGGTATTATTTAAGTAATTAACACAGACTCAGTCATTCAATGCTTCAACATGCGCAGCATCCCAAAAAGACTAGGCTATAGCCTGTTTTTGATTCAGATAATTACCATTATGTGGGGTTGGGGGAGGTGATCGAAATCTCTAACGTACAAGTTACGGAAATATGACTCAGTGTGTTTAATTACCTTATTTTTAATCAAATATTATATATAAGGGTCATGGGATGGCCCCGTCTCAGTCATGGGCCCTTAGAATCGTCCTAACTTTTCCCCCTTTTACGGCGCCCGTGTATGTAATTATTCTTTGACAACTTCTGATGAAGTTCATAGATGCTTATGTATAGGCTGTTAAGGACATAAGACAACAAAATTAGTTAATGGAAATCAAAAACACCTCAGTCAACATAAAATGAAAAGTAGAAATTAGATCCAGCTGGTGCGAGCCTTGGACTGCATTGGACTGCATGCACTTGACAACATCTGGCCATGAACCTGATGACTCAGCAGATGATGGCCTGCAGGGACAGACTCTGGATTAGGGTATCAAGGAGTTCCCAGTGTGTGGAGTCTGGCACAAAGATACACATCACTGCAGTTGCTCCTACAGAGGCTCAAACTACAGCTTTTCACTTTAATTTGTCAACGTTGGGGAGTTGCTAACACGCACAGGTATGATGAGGCTGGGCAGTTTCCACGTACTGTAAGAACAGATCTGGTTGTGAGGAAGTCTGTTTCTGACATTTTAATCAGAAACATGCACACTAGCAGGCAACCAGACATGATTTTTAGAGCTCTGCAGTGTTCCTGCCCTGTTCCTCCTCACACAGACGGAGCAGATACTGACCCTGCTGCTGGGCATGCCCCCATCATCCTGTTTCATTCCCTTCCTATGATTTTGCTCGTCTGCCATAAAATCACACAAACAACCTGAAACTCCTGCACCACTAGGTGTCTTAAAACCTTATGTATTGTAAGGAAAACTCAGATCAAAGAGTGACCTCTGCCTTGGTTCCCCTAAATTCCTGCTTTCTTCACTCAGGCATCCAGCGGAACGTCTCCATGTGCAGACCATCTCATTCTTTACACTGTCATCTTCCTTTTATTTTTCTTGGTTGGCTTTCCTTCAATTACACATGCGTGTGCCATTAGGCGAGATCATGCTGGGGTACAGCGCCATGGTAGTCGGCAAATCTCTGCCACCTTGTTACAGCAAAAATGGATGTAAGCTATTTTGATCTCAGTCTATACTGCCAAAGTCATTTTTCTTACGTGCTTTTCATACATGGATAATGTTTCGATATTTGTTCCTGCTTCAGTTAATCAGTTAATCCAACTATGGCGTATACGAAAAAATAAAAACATTTTTTTTAGAAAATTGTCTCCTCTTCAGTGCAAAGATTAAGATTATAGTTTTAGTCGTATTTGTGGTATTAGAATAGGCATTGAACTCTTGACAAATACAGTATATAATAAGCAAAGCCCTACATTGTCCTCGTTCCGGCCGTATTAACACAATTACTGATTCTTTCCACACAGATAGCAGGCTCTAGATACACAGGCTGATGCATTTTAAACAGAGCCATTTAATCAGCGTCTCACTGTGCCTTAAATACAGGCAGCATACACATCTGCTCTCGTCTGAGCCATGGGTAATCTGCTCCGGTCCACTGAGGCAGCCGAGATCAACGCATCTGTCATATCAGTGAAAGCGCAGCACTTGGTTAGCTTTACCTATGGCAGAATTCCAATTTTCGTGTCACAAATGTACAAATGAATCAGTAGACTCTATACCACCTGAAACTGGTGACATCACACTTTCTCCAGAACTGTTAATTGTAGTCTGCTGCGTTTTATTTGCGTGAAGAGACAGTGAAAGTACTTCCGATTAACTATCTCAAGGAGCTCTTTGTTACACTTCTGTAGGGAATCTAAAGTGATATGCGATGTGGCTTGTACCACAGACAAAATTCAATTAGTGCTTTAATGACTTAATTACTTTCTTCATCAGCACTACCTAGAGGGCACATTTAAACACTATGATAAATATAATTTGTTATTGTTTAAGGTTTCTTTAAAGTCGTCAGTGTAGTTATTAAATAATAATCATGATCACAGTGAGCAGAGGTCTCAAGCCCCCCTAAACAGCATGTTTTCAGAATTTAACCTGACACAGAGTAGAGCATTGACAGCACTATTATTTTCCCCTCCTTTTTTTTTAAGAGCTCATCGGCGTTTTTGCCAGTTTGATCATTGCCATTTTTCACCCCGTGTAATTCAAGCCTCAGTCCTAAATAATTAATCTCAGATCACTCACACCTGCAAATAATCGCGGCCAACATCATTAACCTTGTTGACCTTCTGTTCCCAGTTCAGCTCATTTTTCCTCACTGCTGAGCCTGTTCGCCTGTCATTCATCACTCCATGATGACATGATCTCCAAACAGCATGAGTGGAGAACAGCATTTCCTATTGATCTCCCATCAATGTCTGGAATTGAGAGGAAAGGGACATAAAGCTTTTCATGTGGCATTATTCCATTTGGTATAAAAAAAATAAATAAATAAATATTACTTATTGGGCTGACGTGAAATTGTTGCACAAATAAATATGTTTAAAATGTGTGACTATATTCCATAATCTCTCACTTCTTGGGTTGTATAGTAGCCTCAGAAGCATACAATAATCACTGCTACAAACCTGGAAGCAAAAGAATAGCATTCTGTGTTCTATTTATTTTTTGTAGAAGCTTTCTGACCTTCAAATATGCCAAATTAAACAGAGTTTGGAAGTCACTTAGTCTTGGTCTTCAAGTAACAATTAGCATATTCATTCTCATGGTTAGATTGGTTCTAGGGACATGTTGTGTTTCACAACTATTATAGTTACTCTCATTTAATGACACATATGCTAGCACTGCACAGTACATAACACAGTTGTCAGCAGTTGTCAGGCAATATCACAGAGGCAACATACAGTAGCAATGATCAGCAACTTGTCTCAGCCTCTGACATCTTTACTGCCATGATTTTCTTAGATTACAGGTAATATTAAAGTGTAAATAAATTTTTTTATTCTCCTTACTATACTTTATAACTGTTTGTTTTAGAACTACTCTCAAACTAGTACTTCTTTGTAATATCCAGTTGTAAAATGTGTCTCAGGTGGAGTTACATTTACAGAAATTACTGATTTAATGCGGAAGCTCTGCATGGTAATGTAGTCTCTCTACTGTGTGCTGAAGTCCCTGCTGCTGTTCTGCAGATGCATCCAAAGTAGACAAACGGAATGTCTGAGCTTTATCAGTGCAATGGATCTTTTTAAATTATGCAAATTTTAAAAAGTGTAATTCTCAAAGTAGCAAGCAGCACCTTTAAATCATGTTGTTTCCGTGTTCTGTTTTCAGTTCAATCAATAATCTCGTATGAGTCTGATTCTACTTTTTTTCTCTTGCTCACTGATGATTCTTTCATCAACACATGAGCACATCAAATCTTGGGCTTCTTCATAATGTGCTTGGTAGCAAAGCCATTGGGTTTTACAGCCAACGACACTTCGGCAGCAATCTGGGCCAAGCAATCATGGCACACACATGTAATCCTCCTCTGAGTACTCTGAGTATGTGCTGCTATATCACTGTGGGATTTCTTCTGAAGTTGTAGTTAGTTCTGATGAATCGGGGATAAAAAAATAAATAAAATGAAAAACCAGACCACATCCATGTCAGCAATACTGTCTGCAATATTGGAAAAAAAAGCCGCATTGCAAACCCTCCAACAAAAGCATGTGTTACTGGATATATGTTTATGAGATTGTTTGATTAATCTTGTAAGACGTATCCTCATAGCCCACTTTCTTCCTTCCTGTCTCATTGTCAAATTACCTTAGAGCAAGTTGCTGGATTGTCTTTCTTCGACTGTACACGAGGCTCCTTTCAAGTACCAGATATTTGCCAAAGGGTGCTGGCTCTTTATAAAAGCATTTGCATAAAATCAATAAGTGGACGGTGACTTTATGGTGGAGATTGGCTCAAGCATCGCCTTGCCGTGAGTACAAAACAAGATGGTGTTAAACTATAATTTTCATTTGAGGCTGTTTTTGCTGTAATTTACTCTGTTAAAACTGCTCCCAACTGTTAGGGACCACACTGAGGTCAAACATTTTAATTTCGACAATGTCCGCAAATGAATTGCTAACAGTCTCTGTGGAAAAGAACTATTAATTTGAGTTTTATGACGAACCTCATCTGTATTGCATGGCGACGTCATTGTGTTGCCTGTCCCGCCACTGCTAAAGTAATTGCTTCAGTTTTAAAGCTGCAAACAACAGCAACCCAACAGATGTCACCCATCCAAGCTATTAATGCAAAAGAAGCCAATAAAGGTCGCTCAAAGGGCTTCCTATTTAAGATGAGAGGGTTTAGAAACTGTGGCTGATCTTGCACAACATTCACCTGTCTATGCAGAAAATAAATGTTGTGCAGTTTTTAGCATATCTGTGGCATTGCCATGGGTGTGGGAGAGAGCTCTCTAATTTCTATGCACTACAGCGACTGTCCTTCCACAGCTAAAATATTGTGGAATATTGTTTATCAATAAAATGTTAAAATGAAAAGAGTGGAACTCAGAAATGACTCATATGTTATGTTCTCTCTCACATGAGGGTGGCCCAGCTGGGGGGTCAGGGGGGCTCATCAGTTGCAATCAGAGCTTGGTACTGGTCCAACTCCCCACAAGAAAATGCATAGTGCAGAAACAACGAAGGAAATGTTCCTTGTAACAGGCAGAAACCTTGTGAAGACCCCGGCTCTATGTAGGTGAGCGGGAGTGTGGGGGCATCTGCTATCACAGTTTGACTGAAGAGACAAAAGAAATACAATGACAGAGGGACAGACAGTCGGACGGACAGAAAGAGGCAGGGAACTAATAGTGTAGCTGCAAACTCTTTAACTTGCACGTGGGGTAAAAGAATGATTTATGATAGTTAATTAAGCGTTACCTTAATGGATGTTTTATTTCTAAATAGGGTGCCGCCAATGCCACACACGGGCATCTTATTACATTCCTTTATCATAACTCTAATTAGTATGTAGCGAAACCACTTTAAATCCAACATTAATATGAGCAATATTGAGTGCACAGGGGTCAGACTGAAATGATAATTGGATGATAAAATTGATTCTCACTTCTGTTTTATTTGCTTCAGGCCGTGCTTGTCCTATTTCTATTTCTTTTTCCATCCATCCAATTTATTTCAATTTGTAGTAGAAGCTGGCCATCATCAAAGAGTAGACGAGGTCATTCAGAAAAGGTGCACGACTCGGCGTCTGGGGAATAGACAAAGCTATTTTGTTTGAATTCTTCGGTATCTAGGTCTGAGTGATTAAAACAGCGCGTGCTCCCCACGTTGTCTCCAGTTAGCATCTGTTTCAAGTGTCGCTTGATGTTATTTCACTTTTTTTTTTTAATTTAGGAAATCTTATTACTGCCAGTAAAAACAGTCTCTATTTTCACTGGGTACCAGTGCATAGAGTAAATGCCACATCGACTCTCATGGGCCTCCGCATCTAACCTAAATCCTTCTTTTACCTTGAAAAATGGCTCGCTGTGCTTCTCACAGGGGACTGAAAAGAGAAATACCTGATCTGCCCACCAGTCCTATTATGTACTAGTTATTAAGTGTATCATTCTACCGTACTTTATCTTTCTTAGATCTTCCACCCACCCCCATCTCTTCCATTTCAACTACTGACCAGCCCCCAAGACTGTGGTGCCAAATTTACCGTGAACCCTTTTCATTTCTATACTCCCTGTGTAGTGAAGTGGTTTGTTATGGAGGCCCAGTTAAAGCTGCAAACACGGGGCCGAAGCCTGGTGGGACCCTGCTGAATGGATGAGCTGTCAGGAAGCCAGTTCTGTGATGAAGACCCAGACTTCATGTGGGCTCAGACGGGATAATGTCGGTTCCCGTCAACACCACAGCAAACGGGAGACTGTCACGTCAGCGAAGCCCCTGGGAGGGGGGAAAAGTATAGAAAGGGCAACATCCCTTAAAATGCTTGGGGAATATGGACTTCATCTTGAGCTAAAAGATGGACAGTTCCACGCATTCCGAGTTTTAATTAAAAGATTTTTGGAGAAATACACAGGAAGTATCGCATTGTCAAAGAAATAGCCCTGATCGTCCAGTGTCTTTTCTCATTTTAACTCGCTCCATATTATACTGCCATCTTTGGCTTGTTTGTTCCAAGACGTACCAGTGGGAGCAGGGGAGGTGACAGGAGACTCCTGTTGAAGAAAGAGAAAGTAGGGGAGGATGATGTCGAGGGAATAAAGAGACAAACACGGTTCCCCAGAGAATACGAGTAGATGAGACAAAGATGATGTCTGCTAGCGGGACGTGGAGTGACAACACAGAGATGCATTAGTTAAAAAAAGAGAGATGGGGAAAAGGACAGAAGTGGAAAATAAGGAGAGAAACTGACAGGAAGGACCAAAGCGTCTGAAACTCCTGTCCTATTCTCTGAAAGTAAAAAAAAAAAAAAATAATAAAAAAAAAAAAACATAAACCTCAGGCCCTTTTTTGTCAGTCTTCGTGGACTAAATATAATGTATGGTTTCAGTGTTCTGCTTTTAGCTTCAGAGTGAGTGTAGGGCTTTTTTTTTCTAATATTTTAATAGAAAAATATCTTTATACCAACAATAGCTGACCGACAGTTTAAAATAGGATCATGAGAAGTGCTGTATTTTTTTTTTTTTTTTTTTTAAACGTTGCCTGTAAACGTTTTTGACCCACATCATCAACAGTTTTTTGTTAGAGGCAATATTTGTCTGTTATGTCTATACACATGCACATGCACAGATGTGCCAGACAAGTGAGAGAAGCACAGCAGCACGGTCAGAGAAGAGTATAGCAGAGTTAAGAGCGAGCAAGAGAAGGAAAACATCAGTGGAGAACTCATCTCAATGCGGAGCAGCAGAGCAGCAGAGCATCAGAGCAGCTCCCAGCCCGCACCACAGGAATCCCATCTCCGGGGCTCAGAGCAGGTAATGCTCCAGCCATTACTGCCAGGAGAAGAGGACCAGCAAAAATCTGTTCTGTGTTGGGGCCCTTCTGCTTCAGGAGCAATCCATACAACTAACTAAAGAAAGCTTTCACAACCCATCTGGATGCTCATATACGCAGAGTGTGGTGTGGAAAAAAGCAAACCCTTTGTTTTCCAGTGTAAAATTGCTTTTTATGTTCCCATCATGAGGCCAGGTAAAGGCCGTCTAGAGGAGCATTATTACACATTAAAATTCCAATAATATATGTTATATTTAATGTCAGTGTGGTGTAGCTTTTTGAAAAAATTAAATCTGTGCACATTTCCCCCCTTAATATTATAACTTTTATTCCAAGGCACTACTAAAATACAATATTTGTATTTTTTTCCCCCAAACTGTGAAAAAAAAGAAAGTGTTGCATGAACATAGCAAAACTGCTATTTGTAACAAGTATGGAAATAAAGATAGCGCACCAGGAAAATAAATGAAGTGAACCATGGCAGAGTGTTGTCAGAGGAGACAGTTTTGTGTTTCCTGCTGAGGTCTGGTTTCCTTCTCTCTGGCTTGCTGTTGCAGATAATTTAGTCCCCCATACAAAGGCCACCACACATGACTCCTTTATTCTAATTCATCCTTAAATCTTTTACTTGACTAATTTTTCATTTTGTTCATTAGAACAAGGTCTAAAGAAGCCATTTCAAAACTGACTTTGAAATAAGGTTTTGAAAACATGTTGAATACTGTGTTTGTTTCAACCATTTGTTTTGTACCTTTGAAAATCAAGCCATTCAGTTCTCATCAACAGTTCAGAAAACTCAGTCTTGTGTCAAGGCCAGACTTGTGTCATCCATATCAATAAGTTTATTCAGTGTCACCATTATGGCAATGTAATACATACACGTAATACACGTGGCTGACCAAAACAAATAGCTTAACTTGAGTGCATCCTATAAAAACTTAGAAATTAGGGATCCCAGATAAGGCAGCTTTCTGCCAATGTGTTGGAATTTGTCTTATAAATTAAATTAGATACATTATTAGTGTAATAATTGTACTATTTTATTTTATAAACAAATAATCCAAAAGAAAAAAAAGGCTGATAATTTATTGGAATGATAAACATTGTGAAAAACAAGCCTACAGGATAAATAGAGAAATCGAGGCTGGCATACTTTAATATAAAAATCAATATTTTTAATGTGGAATGTCCTTTAGCCGTTCATTCAGGGTTTGCCAGACATACTAACTCGCATCAGCTCCCACTCTCCTACATGTGGTTTAGTCCTGACTGCCTATCTTGCTTCTCCTGGCTCTGTTTTAATGCTTCCCGTGCCTCTGGCCAATTTGTCTTCATTTAGATCGGATCATAATCACACTCTCAGTTTCATTCCATCAACATTAGCGCATAGGGCAGGATAATATTTGCTTCTATTTCCAAAACACGTCTGTTCTCCTGTTTTATGTTATTAGTTAAATTTGCACATTCCTGATGCTGACCCCATCTGGTTGTGTCCTCCCTCTGCTTTGGCGCCTCCACTCGAAGCCAACAATTTTCTGCAACATTGTCTCTACAAATGCATAGCAATCCTCACGACTAAACGAGATTTCAAAGAGACAGAACATATTGGGCCACAATGTCATAAACAACCTGTTTCTTTTCTCTGGAAAACTCCACCCGTGCTTTGGTGCTGATATTCATCTGAAAACTCCCAAAGATTACAAAGTCAAGTGTCTCACTATGTCTTATGGTAATGAAGGGTTGTTTTTAATAAGCTGCCCGTTCTATCTCACAGGAATGGGAGACTAATATCTCAGCCTAAGTAGGAGGGTCATTAGGGTCAAATCCAGATTAAATTGCTACTGCCTATTAATCTGAAATCTTCAGTATCTACTGAAACTTTAAGATAGATTTGAATATTAAGATGAGCTATTAGCGTCAGAGTACCTTCTTTTTCATGAAACAAGCTTGTTAAAATATTTCCATTTAAAATTGTGTTAAAGGTTAGATTAAATAAGTACTTGGACGACAAACATGACATTAGCAGGAGAAAAGCTGTCTCCGACTGTGGGTCAAAGGTTACCACTGAAAAAAATCAGTCAGATTAGAAAGAAGAGGAAGAAGAACTTATTAAACACTTCAGCCATCAGAAACCATTTATCAAATTCTTCTTTAAGGCTCTTAAAACAGTATTTGCACTCTTTTCTATTCCGGCGTTTCCTGACTCAAAGGTCATTCCGAGAATGATGTATCTGTGATGTTATATTTCAGACTTTGAAGGCAGACATCAAAGATCATCTCTTAGCTCTTATTCCTCTCACATTTTGAGTGGGAGCAATACTGAGGAAGGTCACATCTGCCCCAGAGTTTTCCTCCTCGCCCTTTAGTAGACCCTCCCCCTCCATTTTGAAAATTAAGCAAGTATGCAAAAGGGACCTCAGATCGATGAACAGTCATCAGCCTCACCATCTGGCCACAGTTTGTTTTCTTAGCAAATGAGGCTGATTATTGAGGGCGGCTAATGACATTAAAATCTATGCAGTGGGTCATGCTTTACTATTGGAATTCTAAAAAAAATGAAAAAATAAATGTCCTCGATGACCCACTGTTGTTGTATTCCATCTCTCTGACAGCAGGACAATGGTTGCTGCTAAAGACTGTATGTATGTCCATTTAAGTACAGATAGCATAGGAATGCCTTAAATTACAGAGTATTCGGTCACTTAGGAAAAAAAGCTGAAAATTTACCTGTTTAATCAAAACAAGTAGTTTAAATGATGAAATAAAAAAGTTCAAATTCTTAAATGACTACCTTTTCTACTAGTTTAGCAGAAAAGTAGGCCATGGACTTTTCCACTTTTTGCCAAACTGCCTATAAATATCACACTGGTAATTCAGTTATTCACTCTTTAATTGGCAGTGCGCCGTTGAGGTATTTGTGGGTGAGTGTACACAAAAACTCAGGTGAGTTACTACACACTTTAATGCCTTGCTCGGCATGAGCATCTTCATTAGTTTTTGCAGTGGTCCCAGAGTTCCAGAACAACAGTAAAAAAGGTTCTGCATCACCATACCAACTGTCCAAGTACTGTATATCATAAGCAACTGCTATATTTATAGAGTTCTCACACAGGAGAGCACATTCATGAAACAAATCCAGATTCCATTCACTTTTTGTTGCTTCCCCTCTTTTCACTAAGGAATATAGGAATATTTCACTAAGGAATATTTTATCACGCCATTTCCACACTGATCGAGC
Organism: Pao palembangensis; assembly: GCA_015343265.1. Lineage (NCBI taxonomy): Eukaryota > Metazoa > Chordata > Actinopteri > Tetraodontiformes > Tetraodontidae > Pao > Pao palembangensis. Next base: position 13,227,584 of record CM027081.1, read on the forward strand.
TCATTCATCTGGAATAACCAGCAGTCAATTTCCCAAATACAAGTACTCCTAGATGAAATGACTGTGACATACGATGAAGTCTGGGTCTGAGCAAACATCACTCTACAAGACTGATATTCAGGCACTGGAATTTTATTAAAAAAAAAAAAAAAAAAAAAAAAAAAAAGGCAAAACTACAGGCATGATGGTCCTGCAGTTTGGGGCTGCTTAAAGTTCTTAATTTAAATGATGCTCAACCAATCACAATTAAGCATTTAAACTGAAAGCAGCTGACAGTGGGTGGGAGCACTGCATTCATTAACAACTTTTCCTTCAACAGAAACAAATTCCATTCCCTTAACTGACCTCCACACACACACACACACACACACCACTCTACTTTACACACCACTCACAGAACCACTTTTGGACACAAGCCTCAAGGTATTCAAAGTCTTATTGGGGGAAGGGCAATTCCTACCGTTGAAAGCAATTATGTCACCTGCCATTTTGAGGGAAGGGGGAGGAATGTGTGTGTGTGTGTGTGTGTGTGTGTGTGTGTGTGTGTGTGTGTGTGTGTGTGTGTGTGTGTGTGTGTGTGTGTGTGTGTGTGTGGGCGTGCACATGGGGCATGCTTACAGTTGGTCATCTACAGAAAGGAGCTGTTGACTCCTACTTTCAAAAGCTCAGTCTCAAGTCTCATTTAGTTGTTTTAATTCCAGTTCCTGTCTGAAATGCTCACATTTTTCCTTTCTTTTTTTGTTAGTAGAAATTCACATTTAGCCTTGTAATAATAGTTTTCATCACTTTAGAACGACTGTGGATATTTTACAGTCTTGTGATCTCTTGCTAATAATCTCTAAGCTAATAAATGCATTTGTTCCGCCAGTACGCTTATTAAAATGTAGTATTTTAAAACCTTTTAATATCTTTAAATTGTGTTTTCACCATCATATAATAAAATGCATGTACAATATTAGGAAATAGATAAGGTAATACTGGATGTCACTGGGAAAAAAAACTTGAACTAATAAACTAATATAAGAAGATCTGATTGGTTAAAACCCCAAAACACCACGTCATATCTTGATTTGATTGGTGGACATTCAAGCCTCCATTCACTTTTCTTGTTTGAAAGACGCAGCTGTCAGATGCCAGGGTCAGTGGGGCCCCTGTCAGGATTGTCAAGGGAGCATCCGTTAAAATATCACGAGTCCCTGTCGCTCAATCAATAGCTCAGAGACAGGATGTGATGTCGTTTTTTTGTCAGCTGACGCACCTTTTGTGAGTGAACAATGGCAACAGAATCAAGCGCACGTGTCCCATTATTGCAGTGAAACTGAGCTATAAGCTTCCTTTCCCTAGGGGCCTGCTGCAGCCTCCCATCTGTTTTGCCTTGCTTTTGACTGGTTGGAAAATCCAACGCCGTCTTACCTAAGACAGCTGACGGTGTTATGATTTAAAAACACAAGTGGGAGGACAGATTTTTTTTTTCTTTTTTGTGCTTTTCTAGCAGGTCTTTAAAATATTGTGAAATGGGTATCCCAGACAAAACTGAAAACATCTGTTTATGTTTTACTTATTTGATTTCCTGACCTTTCTGAGCCTCTCTGCACTGCAGTGTCTATGCATTGCGGCCTGTTGCATTGTCTCTTAATGGCTCTTTTGTTTGTTTCATTTCCCCCAAAATGCTTAGTTGCATCTGTTCTCTACTTAAATGCTGTTGTAAATAAATTTCATATGGGGACCAAGGTATTCAAAGACGCTTAAAATCCCATTTGCATTCAGTTAGAAGAGGTTGTGGAGGTTTCTTGTCCTTCCAGCATCCCTTAAAAGCCTAAAACAAGACAGCACGCCACGCTCTCCTTTGATACAGAAAAGGTTAAGGCAGAGGATATGAACTGGCCGCATAAAAGGAGATGCAGGGATTGAAGTCGGGTGCAAATGGCTTGTAAAAGTGCTTTATATTGTGCAACCTGTACGAGACTTGCAGTGCCGTAAAGTCACGCCATCAGCTGAAGTGGTTGACTTTAAGATCAGCTCTGTGCTAAAGGGCTCTGTCTGTTTATCGACCATTAAACACGTGAAGCATTATCTCTGCAAAGCTTTGCTGTCAGGAGCAGGCCTTGTGGTTTTAATGTTGTGGGTGGCTGTGTAATACAGGAAATTACAAATCGGCTTTTCTAAGAGACTGAGTATCAAAACAGTGTGTTCCTATTTGTGATCGTGAAAGTGTTTGATCTACACAAAACAAGGGACCATCCATTGCTCCCATCACTTTAAACCAGTAATAGTGCTGCAGTTTGAGGAAAATGTTCGTTGTGGGCAGTGGTGTAAGTTTTTAGATGGTACAGCCATGAATGTGCTTCTGTGCTCTGGCAAGTTTGCACGCTTCCAGCAGAGACACAGACCATCTGATAGCTTCTGCTCATGGCTGGTTAGCTCTGACTAGCAGCTGGTTGTTCCAGCTACATTGTTTGGCGGCGATACTATCAATAGTGGCATCACACACTACATTTCCTGCTTTCTAGTCTGCTGCAGGGGAGCGAAAGAGAGAGAGAGAGATAGTGATAGAGAGACAGTGATAGAGAGAGACAGAGAGAGAGAGAGAGAGAGAAAGAGAGATGCCGCAGATAGACTTTAAATGTGGATGTGTGGAAAGGGTTCCAATAAATGCTCTAAAACCCGCTGGTAGCCGCTGAGCAGAAAGGTCAAATGCTTATTCTCTTACCTGGAAACTAATCTCCTCATCCAAATTGTTTCAGTATGATTGAATGAGAGTTGATATGTCTGCCATAGATGTCTGCCATCACTCCATCAGTGATCTGCAATGACAGGAAAACACAGAAAGAAAACATGAGCAGCAGCCCATAAATAAAGCTGCTGCTGCCTGTCACCAAAAAAAACTTTCACTGCTTTTTCCAGGGAAGCTCACAACCATGGGAAGTTTAAGTCAAAGCAGATAGACTTAAAGCAGGATTAAGTAGTATCCTTTCTGTCCATCCTGATGTTTGAGGGTCGCACAAACCTCTGTGTAATCAGCCTAATCGGACATCAGGTAAATGTGCCAGAACCAAAATTGTAGTTTTTATATCACCACCCTGTGTGACAAAATTGAGGAATTGGGTGGTCTGTGTCACCAATACTGTTTTTACGTGGGGTTTGTTTGTTTAATGCCTCCCAATTGCAGCAGTGCCTAACGCTCACACTTTTAACTTAATATGATTTATAACATGAAATTATTATTAATTTTTTTTTTTTTCAGTTTTATCTCTGGAATTTTCTCAGCTGTCAGAGGGTGTGTAGAAAAATGAATCACATGGCTTCGTGATTCATGTTTTTATCTCAATGCCAATATTACCTTTCCCGTCCCAAAATGCAGAAGCAATAATGAGTAGAAGCATCAATCCTACTTTCTGACACTTTATGCTGGAAGAAGAATTTTCATGTCAGGCAATAACCGCTAGTGAGCCTCAGTGGCACACGTTCTAGGCTCACGCCCCCACCAAAGCCTAATGGGATAGATCAGCTCTTGCATAACTGGGGGCAATCACTCACTCCATCTTCTCTCTGACAGGACTCAGTTGTGGCTTGTGGGTAATATCATTTCTGTTATCTTAAGATATCAAATTTCTGTCTTTATTGGCAAAGACCTTAGTAAATGGAGGGTAGCTTCCTCGCCTTTGCAAGACAGAAGACAAGAAATGAAGGGATATTTATTCATCTTACAAATCCCATTTAGGATGGAGTTCTAAAGACTTTGGTGACATTTTTAGGTCAGAGAAATATTTTTAAAAGTTTTGCAATGGGTAATTTTAGTTAGTGGTATGAGGACACGGAGTACTTGACAAGAGACTTTTCAAACTGTTTCATACTGTTATATCTAATATAATAATATTCTTGCTACCCTCTAGCATTTTCTCTTGTTTAAAACAGATGTGTCTTATACAGTGGCAAAATTTATTTTATGACCAAATTACACATGTTGGACTGTTAATTGGTACTAATTCCAGCATCTTCTCTGTCATGCTGTGCATATGCTGAAGTGCAAATTTGTTTTCTTTAAAAAGTCAATTCAGGGAAACCTAGCAGTTACACACACATAACCTACACAAAAATGAACCATATGTTAGCATGACCAGGGGGTCAGTGTGGACGTGGTGGAGGAGTACCTGGGGGTGTACTTGGACAATAAACTGGACTGGAGCAGGAACGCGGATGCAGTTTACAAAAGGGCCAGAGCCGCCTCTATTTCCTGAGGAGGCTAAGGTCCTTTGACATCTGCAGGACAATGTTCAGGATGTTCTACGAGTCTATGGTGGCCAGTGCCATCATGTACGCGGTAGTCTGCTGGGGCAGCAGTCTGCGCGTGAGGGACACTAATAGACTTGAGAAGATCATTAGAAAGGCTGGACATGTTGTGGGGGAGGAGCTGGACTCTCTGACGGTGGTGTTGGACAGGAGAATACTGGACAAAATCTGGACTATTCTGGACTCTCCCTTCCACCCCCTCCACAAGGTGCTGGCCAACCAGAGGAGCTCTTTCAGCCAGAGACTGCGGCTGCCGCGCTACTCCACCGAGAGACACAGGAAATCTTTCCTGCCTGTCGCCATCAAACTGTTGAACGCTGCACTTTAATTTTACAATACATATATGTAGATAATTGTAAATTGTAATTATGTCACTGATTATAGTGAGATCTTTTTATATTTATCTTTATCTATTATCTTTTTAACTTTTTTCGATTTTACATGCTCTGGTCGGATTGCTTCTGTAGCAAAGAAAATTTCCCCTCGGGGATGAATAAAATAATTCTGATTCCGATTCTGATTCTGATTCATTAGCAGCACCATCATCATCATTACTGTTGCCATTAGACTGGTGAGTTTGGAGGCTAAAATCAGATAGCTATGTATGCAAAAAGGATTACTCCGGCTCTTTGTTAGCAGACCAAAAACAATGTTTAATGTAAAGACTCTTTACAAGAGGAAATACAAAGTATGTGCCTTTATGAGAGGCAGGATTTTTTTTTTTTTTTTTTTTTTAATTTTTAGAGACACTGACTGTGTTTTTTAATTATAGGTTTCTGTTACTTCATGTTGCTGCAGCAATTTAGCCATTTCAGTTAGAAACAAGCATCCAACTATGAGCTGACTGATCCAATGATACCATACAAATCAAATCTCAGTTGTTTGTTCAAGTTTCTCTTTGGGAGAAGAACAAAAATAGTGGAATTACGGCAAAGCTGAAACACGGAAGTGCTGATGCAATAAAAGAGGCATAAATTACATATCATTTGTATGCTTTTTTGAGGGTTGTATGACTGTGATCCTGTCCTTAAAAGTGAAATTTTTTTTTGCCTTTCTTTCTTATTGTTTCACTGTGATGTTGACAGACATGCCTGTGGAAGAACTCAATGCCACTATTTTCTTTCCTTCACAAAGTGCCAATATTGAACCACATCCATCTTTTCTGACTGTGGCGGTTACTGTGTATGTACTGCCTCGTGAAAGATGCTAGAAATGTCATCTATCTAAAAGCTTGCGTTTGCTTTTCTATGAATAGTTTCAGCCAGAAATATGACATTGTGCTGATTGGTCAGAATGCTTGGTGTAGCTTTTCCATCAGCCAGTTCAAATATATCTAAATACTTCAATCCAAGAGGACTGAAATTCTATTCTTCTACTCTAACTTGCAGGATCAATACATACTTACATGAATTAAGAGCACACACGGATATCATGTATTAAAATATTCATAAATAAAATAAAAATTCCTATATAATATTCTATTTGGAATAGGCAGATGATGTTGTGATTAGTGTTGAGGGTGTACAAGAATTGAGAGAGTTGGAGGTATGGCCTGGCTAGCCAAAGTAAGGCAGAATACATGCGAGTGTGAATGGAGTGTGTGTGAATGAGAGGGAACCAGGTGGAATGGTGAAGTTACAGGGAGAAGTGATAAGGATAGTGGGGTAGGGTTAACAGTCTAGAGCAACGGAAAATGTGGAAAAGAGGCAATGAATTTTGCACAAGCGGGTTGGAATGGGTGGAGAAAAGTGTCAGATGAGGCTGCGAGATAAAAAAGTGTCAGCGAGAATGAAGGGAAGTTTGGAAGTAAAGAGAATGGATAAGACCAAGAAAGAGTATATCAGAGGGACATGAAGTTAGGTGGTGCCAGAGAAGAGGATGCAGAGCATTGAAGAGATGGAGGGAAGTGATTCGCTGTGGCAAGCCCTAATGGGAGAAGTTGAATAAAAAAGAAGAATAATAATGTAAAGTCAGTCTTTCCACTGTTGTTATATACAGTCACTGTTTAACTCTTGTAATTAGTTCTATGATATAATTATTTAATTATTGTGTAAATAGAGGATGTTACATCACACCAAGGCAAGGGCCTAAAAGCTACCCTGCCCACCTACACCTAATTACATGTTAACACACTACAGCTAAAGAGGTGACATTTTATTTTGTAAAATGAGGCCCTGCAAGGCGTTGTGATTTGAGTGTGAACACTCATCCTCACAGCAACAATGTGATTTATAGTATGATAACCACAGGTCCTGGGATTTAAGCTTTTAATGTGAGAAATCCATACGTGCTGGGATCCTGGGTTCAATCATATATTAAAATTTTACTACGAATTACTTATATGCCTGTGTCTTCCAGTGAGTCTGTGCACTTGAAAGCAATAAGAGAGCATAACCACGGACACCAGCGCCTGACACACTCAGCGGTTCCACTGCTTTACATCTGCAGTTTGGGTTTTCATGTAAACTGACACCTTCTCATGTCCTCATGCTTGTTATTTGGAGCTGAACACCTTGAACTCCTTTGGGGATAAACATGTTCTTCAATCCACCACACAGCCACAGATGATACTTAAACACAGATGTAGAGCAGTTCTTCATCTCCTCATCACAATAATATGCTTTGCATGGCTTTTCCACTCCATCTGGAATCACGCTAATCCATGAGCGTCTGTGTAATTATCTCTCCTCTAGGCTGATCTCTGTGCACCTCACCTTGCTCAGCCTAGTCACATTACCTCCTCACTTTTATCTATAACTCTTAAAGCTCCTGCCAAGGGTCCTCTTAACTCATTCCTCAACTTTTCCCCTGACACGCCTTTCCCCATTGCACTCCCTCCCCTTGTATCTTTCTGTTTTTCTTTTAAGAGGATTGTGATTAGCAGAGAAAAGCGATGCTTCATAGGAAATCTGTATTAGAGCTTCATCCCTCATTAATTTCACAACTATTCTAATAAGTGATATGAAAAGAAAATAATGGAAACATAATTTACTAAATGGACAAGAACTCTCAGGGTACCTGAGGGAACGTTCTTTTCCGTGATGTGATATTCAGGCCTGTTCTTCTGGCTGCCTCTGCAACTAAGGGAGATTTCCTTTACACCAATAAATAATCCTGATTGATTATTTTAAAAAATGTCTACATCCCATTATTGTTCCATAAATATTGAAGCTATGCTTAATTTGTATTATTTTTTTCAGGGGAAAAAATAAACACAATGATTACGAGCAAAACAAGCAACTATGTTCTACCAAAAACCTGATGAAAAATGAAACGGTGCGCATTTACTTACATTTGTTACTCCAAATGCAGAGTGTTGCGACTGATTAATAAGCAACTTTGCTGAAGGCAAGCTGTGTTTGTTATTAATGACCCTGTCTGAATAGCTTTTCACACCATCGAGCAGCCAGGCTTCATTTGATAGTCTTGGAAGTCCTGTTCAATTTCACTTGGACAGCCTACGTCATGGCGAAAGGTGACTAACAATGCCAGGGGGAGATGGAGTCAGCGCTGAGTGGCTGGAGGGCCTCCAGACAGAGGTGGAGTCTGAACTTGGACCCCTCTCAGGCATTAATACTATTGATTGGAAAAAACACACTGTCCACAGCTCTCCATGCAGGTGAATTATGACACTTTTAACATCACAAGTAGGTAAAGCCAATCAAAAGAGTAAGGAATAATTGAATTCAACTCGCTAAAACCTCTTTAAAGGTAAACAACTTTGTTGTTGCTCAGCTAAAGTGAGAATTCACCACAGCACTCGAGCATGTGTTTATTGGAGAGGTGTGGAAGTTGCAGCAGCCGTACAAACAGCGGAGAAGGCCTCTCCTCAGGGATAAGCACAAAGGGCAGAGGTGTTAATTACTCTTCAGATCAGCCGTGTCAGCATAACTCTCATTGCTCCTAATTGTCCCTTAAGGGGCACACAGTACATAACATGAACAGCAGTGTTATTTTGCGAAACATTTTAGCTGCATTTAATGCAATGTCTACTTTAAGAGAAGCGTCATTAGAACTACTCAGATAATGCAGTTTTGTGTTGCAGTAAAGAAGGGAAGAAGACAACTTTAAATAAAAAAAAGTTGAAATAGACTTAAGATTAAGTTAAATCCATTCATTGATTTAATTTTCTTATGAAAAAAAAATCTGTGGAAATCACGATACAACAGTATTTTCAAACAAATGGACAAAAATACTGTGGATCCAGAAATATATCACTAATGAGTCAGCCGCTTTACTAACCTGTTTAAAGGATAATAGATACTGGACATTGTGCCATTAGGTCAAAAATATATTCCTTTTCTGTGGTAAACATGTGAGAGGAGTGCCTGACAACCTGCTCCATATTTAGAGCTAATCAACAGCTCTAATGATGTTAATGTGATAAACACTGGGGCAATCATTAGGTGCTAATGCCACACACGCGTACACACACTGTGGGAACCTGAATAGCTCTTTGTTGCAACACAGATGCTTTAACAAATGGCCACTATTGTACTTCCAGTTCCTGCCAAAAGCTGTGAAACAGCAGGCTCACAAATGCCTGCATCTCTGATTTGGAACCACTTACTTATCTGTGTCCTATGACTGAATTCATCCTGTTTGTTAGTCTCTAAATCACCAGGGTGTGTACTGTAAATATGCTTGGAAAAGAGAAACGAGTGAAAATGCATAAAAATAGATGTTCTGGAGAGGGAGCGGGAGAAAGGAGGTTATCTGCAGTGGTATCACCATCACAATGCAATTTCAAGTGCTGATCTTTTGTGGGTTTCTAGGTATTCGGCTGTCTCCTGCAGAGTGTCGCAGAAGGATCACCTTACCTGCTCTGGAGGTCTCCCCCTCCTGGAATGAGCAAGCATCATCTACCATGTTACAAGTTCCCAGATATGTGACCTGAGGTGGCCTATATTCAGAAGTCCAGACTTGATCTAATTTCTCCAAAACTCATTTCAATTCTCATCCTTTTCTACTTCCTTGACAATGGCTGCACACACAAATGTCTGCAGCCATGTTCAGTTGAGTGAAGAATGACACCGTTTGGACTATAGGCTGGCAATTCTACTGTGGGCTGTGTAGAATTAACACATTCTTACTTCCTGCACAACAAAACCATTTTTTCAGTCGAAAGATTCTTTCGGTATCTTTTCTAAAAGTGGGAGCTTCAGCACTCCAACAGAAAAAGAATATAGCCATATTTAAATTTTAGTGTTTTACTTGGTTGTAAACACAATGTTAGGCTTTTGAAAGCTGTTTGTAACAACAAAAGGCTTTGTTATCATGATAAAAAGCACAGGTTGTGAATTCACCCCGGTTGCATCTGTGACATTTGTATTAAATGAACACTTTTTGTCCACAACATGAACATTAATCATACCTTCATGTTTCCCTGGCATATTTACAGACTTATACAAAAGACGTCATATTATATAGACTAGATGTGATGAATGTAGATGTCAATTTTTATATTAAAATGGTTTGCTCCTGTAAAAGAATAAAGTAATTTCCAAAAGTAGCTGACAAACTGGAATTTGTTAGTGTAAGCAATCGACTTGTCAACAATAATTATTCAGCTGCCTTTGTTTTCAGGCTGCTTATATTCTAAAATTAGTAAAAGCAAATATTTCTCCCTTTTCAGCAACAGTAGGTTGACATCTGTCTCAGTCATATTTTCCCTTGACGCAAACGCTTTTACAGGGATTCTTCTCAAACCATGCATGTGACAGAATCCCTTATTAAAATGTATGCTTCTTCATTGAATGCTGCTCCGAAATGACTCTCATTACTCTTATGGATCACACCAAGGTAATGTGAAAGGTAAATGCAGCTTCTTCTCTGGAGAGATGGCTATCCCTCTAATAGTTAAAAATAGACAAATAAATAAATAAATAAAAATTCTGCATGCAGAGCAATCTGCTTCTAAAAGCTCTGCTGTCAGTGGGTAAAAATGTCTGGCAAAGTAAATCTCCATCGTGAGCTGTCACAGATACAACACAGATATCCAGCCAGAAGAACAAAATCAAAGGTTTCACCCAGCATGGGGTCTGATCCGGGAGCCAGAACCTTTACAGGTCACTTCCCAATCTGGAGAGCGCTTCTCTGTCAGTGAGTTGCTTCATCCGTCCTCCAGTTAACCCAAGATAAAATAAAAGAAAATCACAAGTATTTGGTAACATCAGTTCATTAAAATATTTTAGACACAGCCAAGAAAAAGCATCTCTTAATTTAATCCAGGATGCAGGAACTTTAAGATCTAAGATTTACTTTACGATGCAGTGCTTGTAATGTAAAATATAATACTGCTACTACTACTACTACTACTACTACTACTACTACTACTAATAATAATAATAATAATAATAATAATAATAAAATAACAATAACAATGACAAATCGCTGTTTAGAGCTTCGACTGAAACAGTAATACTCCCGACACTCTGGCTAACCGCCCAACCATAGAGGCGATTCCCATGTCTGGCAACGTGAGACCACATTTAGAAAGCTCCTTTTATTCTTTTGCTTTTTTTTTTTTTGCCCTTCCATCACTTTAATTTTGCTTTTAAAATGCTAAAAACTCCAGCAGGAGGGATTTGTCTTTTTGTTCAGAGCAAGACTGCAGGAGGGAGAAGGTGAAGGATGGAAGAATAAAATTGGAATAAGTTCCATTCAGTCCCAAACAGCAGACTTTAGTCTATTCATGAACACAACCTCAAGCTGACCATGCCTTGACTGCTGTCATAATATGTCTTTTTTGTAAAGTTGCAAAAATGTTCAGTATACGCAAATGTACATCTTGCTTTGTGGGCAGGTTAACCACGCATACAGCATTAGACTAAAAGATGTTACTGTTCAAGTCAACAGGTACATAAATAGGAGCTGCAATAATAATGTAGCTGTCTTTTTGTATTACTGGAGACACCATGGCCAGCCATTTGCAATTCATCCTCTTTATTGCTGCAGATTGGTTTATACCAGTATGATCTCATCTCCCAGTGGAAAGAAGGCACAGCGGTTCTGACAGACTGACATCCCTCCTGTTGGAAAGGCTTTGTGGAAGCACAAAGGAGGGTGAAATTGAAGAGGGTCCAGGGTCAATGACTGTATTAGACATGCTGATTGATCCTGCGGAGGAAGGTGCTGCCGCTCCTAGTTAATGAGCCAGAGAGATGTTTATGTGGGGTGAAGGTGGAGGCTGTTTCACTGACCCGGAAAGGAAGACACAAGGGGGAAAACACAGTGACTGTAAGTGAGACAGAGGAAAACTAATTATATCTTTATGCATACATGCGGCATGTTGGATAAGGGTTGGTTATATTATAGTAATTTAAGTACAATGACCTATGGAGGGAAAACACAAAAAGCTAATATAATTATATATAATTCAATATATTTTATTCAAATGACAGATGCATTTTTTATTTGTTTGAATATATTAACCTTCCATGAAATTTAAATTAATTCCAACTTTTGCTGTTATGAATGATTAAAGCAAGACTTAGAAAAAGGTTTTCTCATGAAGACAACATATATTTTAAAAAATACAAGACTTTTCAGTGAGCTGCTAAGCCGCTGCCTTTGCCAAAACCATAACACGTCTCCTGTTTAAGATTTCATGAGACGGTGTCTCTTATGGGTCGCAATGTCTCCGAAAGGTTTCACTTTTTGTGTCGGTTGCAGATCCAGTAAGCGAGAACGTCTGAGCTGGGCGTGTTCGCTTGACAGTTGCAATCTGGCTGCGTGTGGTCACTGATGGCATTTATATGTACATTTTCAGGATATGTTAGGGAAGCCTAGCAGAAAGATGTTCTGGTACAGACAGAAGTGAGGCTTTCTTGAGCCTTCAAAAGAGATGAATAAATGATCGGACAGGATAAAGAACGAAGCAATAGTTAAAGCAATAGTTAAAACAAGAGAGCTTACAGCATAAGCTCTCTTGCTTTTTTACAAATTGATTGAACAAAAGAGTTGAACTCTCCAGTTATTGCGATCAGAATGAGAATGAAAAGAAACTCAGTTTTTTAGTTTTGTAGTTGTAACATGAATGTTGCTTTACATTGGTAAATTCAGACAACAGCTCAACTGTATGCTTACAGCGTGATTTAATCAGATGTCAATTTTCCTGTTTGTGTGGCATGCCACTTTGGAGGATTTGTAGATTGAATTTTGACATTTTTATTCAACTGGGATCATTCTGGCACTTAAATTGGATTGTGAGGGTTCTTTTTTTTTTCTTTTCGCAACTTTACTGCATAGTGATGTTATTTGACCTCATAAAAGCACTAATGTATAAACATCCAAATAGTGAAAGGAATAAAATTTTCCTGTAATTTCCAGCTGTGTCATTTCAGGTCGGATCTTAGTCCCAGCTGGTGGTCTGACTCTTGGTTCATAACTGATATCTGTTATATTTGGACATAAATCCCATCAGCGCTCAGCAGTGCAGGTCGTGAACAGAGAAAACAGCTGCCCATCACCCCCAGAGATCCAGATCCAATTCCCCCACCTCCCAGTTTTAACTGCTGGAGATTTCTCCTCACATCAGAATCATTCTTCCTTGAGTTGTCTTTCCTCCGGCTCTAAATTTATCCTACAGGGCTTTTGAAGGCTTCGTATTTTGAAGCACAAAGTAATAATATTTGATTTATTTTCCTTGAAAATTTTCAATGCTGTAGATTTATCATGGACTTTTTTCCCATTATAAAAAAGAGGGCTTTATTACACTAGCATTAGATTAAATCTAACCATCTGTGTGAACAGAATTCATAATTCATTATTAAACAAAGATTGTCCAAGTAAGAAGATGATTGAGGATGCCATTGACAGAGCTTTTACCCCCAAAGTGTTATAGCAAACACAATATATATTTACAATTGAATTTAATTATTTAGAATTGTGACTTAATCACAATCTAACAATAAAACATTACAGAATTTCCATTGGATTTTATTTCTCTCTGAGTTAATATGTCACATTCTTCAGGGTATCATTATTACTTGCATTAGATACTGCAATTATTCACACCACTCATTTTAAAAACTGGCTCATTCTTTCTATTACTTACAGAAAAGACTAAAATATATATTTTTAAAATTTTGACACCTCCCCCCCCATCCCCTCTCTACCTTATAGGCTGTCTCACCCGCTGACAGGAAGCGTCGAGTGAGAGATCGCTCCTGCAGCAGACGGTGGCGATGCCTCATCAGACTTCCAGCGAGCCCCGTGGCCCACGATGGCGCCACAGCTAGGTGGATGGTCATGATCAGTCACTCACAGACAGGATTAACCCACCCAACTGCATCTGTCATGACTGTCCTGTTTCTAATCTCTGTCTCCTGGCCTCTGCCTGCCTTCGCTGTTTCAGATGGCCTCTTTCCTGCTGTAGCCACGTCTGCGTCAAAGTGCTGCCTAATCCACCAAGGAGGGCAGCTGTCTAAATTCTGAAGGATAGCAATAGATTACCAAAACAAATAGAAGTTGCCACTTTGTTCGCCTTTTCTCAGCAATGTCAAACCATGGGAGTGATAGCACTTCATCAACATTTCTACACCTAAAGAAGAATTTAAAAGAGATGAGGATAAAATAAAACAAAACAAACAAAAAAAAAAAACAATTAGCAAATGCGCAAGAAAAAAGAACTATATTTGGAATTTTAAAGAATTTTAGAAACTGCATTTTTAACAAATGTATATCAGATTGCATGCAAGAGAGAAAAACATTATATATAATTCGTGCCATCCTTGTGCAGTATATGTCACACTGATATCCCATCCGTTAGTTAAGGATAAGATTCTCTCATTGCTTTAAAATTATCTCTATGATCAAAGGTTCGGGCTGCTTTTGTCGAAAAAGGAGAAGACTATCATCTGACGCTGCCAGTATTAAAACACATCCCATTATCTCCAGGAGGCTGTGATCAGAGGCCTTATCTTGGCTCTAACTGAGAATGCTTTCCTTAATTTTGATGTTCATCTGCCAAGTGTGAATCACAGCTGCGGTCATGAGTCTCCACAGAAAATAAAATGGAAACCAGGGGCATTTTTTAAGTTCTTTAATCTGACTTAAATATTCTTGTAAAGGAGTCCATTGCTCTGAATATTCCTTAATTAGATTTTAGATACACTTTGGGTGTGATGCTACCTAATGATTTTCCTGGTAATTGAGCTCTGGTTTATCTTAAAAAAAGACCAAAAAAAAAAAAAAAAAGAAAATGTCCATGTCCACTGCAAAAACACAACTTCTGTTGCACTCAGTTCAGTAAATGAAAGGAAAACACAGAAACCAAAAGGGTTATGTCAATGGAAGGTGAATATTGTGGTCTAAAAAAACTAAATATGCACAATGAAAGTCTTTAACACAGAGAGAGAGTTTATGAAATGGATGTGGAGAAAAGACTTCAAAGCGTGTTCAGTTCATTGTCATGGATGTTTAACTTCCCATGCCGTGAAGCTTGCACTAACATACATTTCAAACAGCCCTTCAGCGGCACTGCCCACTCTGTTTGTGCAGCTATGAGGCTTTCACCGTCCCAGAGGACACACAGAACATTGTCATGCTGTGCCGCTTTGATAGAGACAGCTAACAGTCTATCACAAGCAAAATGGGCTGGGAAGAACAGAGGAGGAGGAAAAACCAAACACAACATCAAAGGGTGGCAGCAGAAGAGATTCTATCACGTGATTTAAGGTGTTTAGTGATTCTCACAAACTGTGTTTTTCATGTGAACGCCTCACATGTTTGTTCTTTTTTCTTTTTTCGTCTGTTTTGTTCACAATGTTCCAAGGTGAAATGATTCCTCATTACAGAGAGTTGCTTTTATTTGCAACTGGGTCAGCAGGAAAATTGCGTATAGCTTACGCTCCTTCTTTAGTGTTGTTAATGGCCAGTGCAGAACAAACAAGCTCTGTCGACACAAATGTAGAGCATTAGAACCCCTCCCTCCAAACAGTAGCTGAGGATCTTCCTTTGAAAAGCAGATTTTTCTTCAGTCCCTGCATGCATGCATCAGTAAAAGATGAGGAAACTTTAATGCTAAATGTGTATAGGGAAGTGTCAAACTCTGCATTTGAGTCTTTTATCGTCACATCAGCAATACAAATCCCAGACATTTAGTGCCAACCGTGGCACAGAGACTAATTTGGTCATTAAGGTGACAAACAAATATGTATCCTGAACAAACCCTTTACAACAAATGATTGTCATAATAGAGCTAAAATCAACAATGCTGGCAGGCCGGCATTACTGAGTAAGAGGGAAAAACGATGGCTAGTTTTGGGTTTTCAGATGCTCTATCTTGCTGTATAACTCTATAATGCTATATAAGACACAGTGGTACACAGCAAAAGTTAATGTTTGTAGCTAGTGTTATATCATTATGGCAAAGGGTAAGGCATCAAAAAGTTATCTCATACATACAGAAGTTCTCCTAACTGGAAATGACTGAACCTGTAACAAACAGTGCCTATATTTTTTGAGAACTTCCGTTGCTCATTTGTAGGCACGAGTACCAAAACATGCTGTCACAAACAGAGGTCAAAGAGCAATGCTACAGTCTGACCTGTCTAATGTGTCTGACTAAGCTTCATTGTTGATGAGAATGGCCTATTTTCACACAGTCGGCACAAGTGCTAATGAAAACTGCTGCCATCCATAAACTGATGACAGTAGTTATTCCCTACATCCAACAAGACTGTAACCAGCCACGT
Source organism: Pao palembangensis (assembly GCA_015343265.1). Taxonomy (NCBI): domain Eukaryota; kingdom Metazoa; phylum Chordata; class Actinopteri; order Tetraodontiformes; family Tetraodontidae; genus Pao; species Pao palembangensis. The sequence goes on from CM027081.1 coordinate 13,243,573, forward strand.
AGACCTCAGAGCTATAATAAAGGTGACAGAAGGTTTGGAGTTTGAAACCCAGTATGATGTGTGTTGTTTGATTGCCATCATGCTGGATGTGTTGAGTTTCCCGGAGTAATGATATTTTCGAGTGATTGGCAGTCTATCTGGGTGGGTGTTGCCCCCCCCCCGCCCCATGATGAATAAATAGTAATAAATGGCAGTTAACAGGAAATGGGGTGGGTGTGCTGTGTGTGAGGTTTTTGTGCATCAACCTGTGCTAAGGAGGGCAGCTCAGTGGGTTGAGAAGAGTGGAGGGTTCCCACTTCCTTGCCAAACTTCCCCACTGGAGCAGTTTGATGTAAACGAAATAGCAGAGTGGTAAATATGCTGATAGACTCGTGTGCTTCAAGTCAACAATCACGTGGCACCAAATATGCAAATTCATGTACGCACAGGCCAACCCCACTGAGCCGTATGGACTTGAACCATGAGAAGGGGAAATAGGAAATAGGAAAGAGGATTTTGGAGAGCAGGACCAATTTGCAATCCCAAGAAAAAAATGCAAGCATTTTCTTGAGTGGATGTGTGAAGGTGAAAGATGGGCCTTCATGAAATTGAGTCATACATAAGCATGATCCTTAGAGAAGTCTCTAACGCCATGTTGATAGCTTATTTTCCAGGCAGAGAGATGAACAATGTTTCAGCTGGTATGACAGGAAGGACGCGGCTGACACCAGTTTTCTTCTTCCCCTTCTTTTCTTTTTTTTTTGTGCCATATTTCACTATCAGTGGTAGAGAGGCTTTTCTGCAGATTGAATAGATAGAGAGGGAGATAGGATATGTTAAGTGTTCGAGAGAGGTTTCAGGTTGAAACACACTTTTAAAGAAGGGTTTTTGAAAAGGTATGCAGTCAAACCTGAAAATGGGAATAAAAGCTGGCAGCACAGCAGGCTTTCTGGTCCACTTCCATTTACTTGAAATGTCATTCAAACCTATTTGCATTAGAGAACAATTTTCTGTCTCCATCTGTAATTATCTATTGCGTTTACTATAAATGTCCAGCATCATCACAAACATCTTTTTCTATTTTAATTATTACTTGTTGGCTAATTTGTAAGCTTCTTGAATACCTAGCACAAGAGCATCCAGCTATGTTAATGTAAAGAGACTATCTTTCACATTAGAGGTCTAGAAGCAGTTTTCAAAAAAAAAAAAAAGGTAGCTGGAATTTGCTGGTTGTTTGCTTGGAGGCATGGTTTTAATGTTCTTACAGTGCTCTGTCAGAGTTCAGCCACAGTGCAGCTAAATGCCACAGCCGTGTGTTCAAGGTGAGTACAACGTTTTTGAAATCATGGGCGGTAGCTATGTAAAAGCAAAGAAAAGGTCACTGAAGGTCTTTGATATACTTTTGCCATATAACCAAAATATAAATTAAGAACAATAATAATGACAAATGCGCATTGCTGTTGCACATATACTGTCTCCGTTAAGTCACATATTAAATATGCAATTGGATTTTTATACAGTAAACCAAATGGATTATTACTAATTTAGAAATTAAATATCGAAATTACAGCAAGACTGGTCAACTTGTACATACAAGGAACCTACAAATCTATATACAATTCATATGGTGCTGTACATACATTTATATGTCCATTTGTATCATATTGAATATTGTTTCACATACAGTACTATAGCTACTGTATACAATAGAATTATCTTAGAGGAGACTTTAATGTCATAAACAGTACTACAGTTTTGTAGAGGCAAGAATACTTTGGGGCACTTTGATTCGAGGCCACAACCAAGTTCTTTATCATAAATACATCCATTGAAGCCCATCAGCGTGACAATGATGATCATCACATCTGACAGTGTGGCTTTTACAACAGAGCCAGAGCAAATATGACCATGTTTACAGTCAATTCGTTCTGCCCATGTGTTCAGCCACACATTACACTTTCTTTTCTTTTGTGGTTTAGATGCAGCATTTTGAGATGTATGCATTAGCTATTCTGTACAGATATCGCAGAGGCTGGTTTTAAATCATAGAGCCAGAGTCACAACAATGAAAAGCAACATGAAAGCTAGCTAAATGACACTGCACCATCCAGGTGCACAACACACTTCAAAAAGCAGGCTTAATTATCACAACGGTGCACAATCTCTTTGTGGAAAAGGCTCATCTGTCTCTCACTGTCTCTGTTTCTCTATGGAGCAGATATACAGGATATTTAGATGGAGGGGTGAAGTGACATGATAACAAGAAGCTCTTTCAAAAGTGCCTGGTAAGCATACAATCATAGTCAATATTAAAATTATAGACTATAGTGTTTAGTATATTATAGGATAGATTATGTATGAAACAGCTTGCAGGCTCAAAAACTCTGCTTGACACCTCCAAAATTCAGTAACATTTATCTTCTGTGTTTAAAATAGAATCCACTGCCTGAAATCTTGACTAAATATCTCTCCCTTCTTCTCGAATACTATCAATCCTGTCCACTAAAAGTACATCAAAATGATTATATTACTTTGTAGGCGATAACATTTATAGGCATAGCTTTTATGTTCACATTCGTTTTGAATTTTCTCTCTTTTTCCTTATTTTTACGCCTCATATTTCCTCCATAGGGTCCTAATGTTGCTGGTTGGACATGTAGAGTTATTGTGTGATAGATGATAATACTCTGTGTTTCACAGACGATCATTTCCCAATTCCACAGCCTTGGAACACAAGCCGGCGGTAATTGCTACGATGCATCCTGAAGCTGGTCCTTATCTGATGCAGTGACAAGGATAGGCCCCATGTTATTGGTCTGGCACCCTGAGTAATTCAGTGGCGTTTGCATCATTTCCTGCAAGAGAAAGGCTGTGATGGTTTCACCCCAGGGTGCTGGATGCTCATTGGATACGCAGTGTGACCCCAAGCAAATAAATCACTTCTGCTCTGATCACAGTAGAAGGCCTCGCCCTATAAATGATCAGCTACTCCAATCATTCAGACAAACACACACACACACACACACACACACCATAGTGCAAACAATTACAGCCTTGATTCCCCAAGCACTAATCAGAGCCAACACAAGGCCCATGCAGCATGCAGTTGAGATCATAATTAAAACCTGTCTCTTGGCATATTAGGTGGCACATCCTATAAGAAAGACTAAAAATTTACATCAGACTTAACCATTGTGCAGTGCAATTTTAGACTAGATTTCAGGCTTTTTTTTTTTTTTTTTTTAATCTATTAAAGTATTACATCTAAGGAGACAGCAGAAGTCATATAAAGTATTTATTTATTTATGTGTTTTACACATGAAACACAGTAGTAACATGTTGATGAGAGTTGTTTTAGTTTCACACTGCAGTAGATTAAAGGTTAACATGAAAGTACCAATATAATAAATACATGATATACAGTGTAAGATACTCTATAACCTTGGCCTTTTTGTTATTGTTGACCATTCATCGGGCCTTCATGAACAGAGCTTCCCAAGCTCTCCGCATCAACTGTGTGTGTGCTATCGATTCAAGCAAATTCAAATGTTGCACACTGACACAGTAGTGGCAGAGAGAGGGAGTGAAGAGCACAGCAAAAGAACAGTGTTGAGCCTCTTCCAAAAATTGCTTTCAAAATTAGAATGTTTTCTTTTGATCCCTCTTCCAGTGTTAAATTACCAGTCTTATGGATTGGGTGCGATTTTATCTGCAGCTCTCTATACTAGGTCATGATTTTTAATATAAAACAAGAGATTATCCCTGTATCTGGAAGGCTTATCGTAACATAAAAGTGGCAAAAAAACAAAAAAGGCCCATTTAAAAACAAGCCATGCATCAGATATGAAGAAGCATTTATTATTTTCACTCATAATAAGAATAGATATGATTTTTTTTTTTTAAATACATGAATAATCTCTTCGATTTTTTGGAAGTAGAAACCTGTTTTTATTGCTTGGAAATATCTGTATTTTGCATCATTCCTCGTGTTTTTACATGATGCAATATGAAGACAGTGATACAAACTCACAACAAACAGGAAACACATATCCCTGCAATCATGCAGTACTGTGTCACAGGGACAGTAAAAGTGGCTGAATGGATCAGTGCTTTCACACAATTTACAAGCGTTACACCAAAGAACAACGCTCCATCACCCAAACTGAACTTTCCTGTGTGACGCAACCATAAAACTGTGTAACGATGTGAGTGTGTAGAAAATGCTCTGTCACAATCAGCAGCGTAGAACCAGACCCTATGCTCCCATCTAGAGTCCCCTATCACTCTCTTATATAGTGCACTAACTAGAGAGTACACCATTTGGTAGGGGTGTCCAAATGTTAAGTGACGATCATTGTACCCTAATTAGGGCACTAAGTGTATCCCATAATACATTGTGAAAAGCATAAATGCTCCTACACCATCGTCCATTGTGTTGCTGCTTAATTATTAACCATTAAGTTAATTCATAGGGTCATAGTAGTGCATCAACAAATGACCAGTGTTATAGGACGCTATGCCATTCAAAGCTGGATTCATGTCTGAAAGTTGGTTTTTAGCTTAGATCAAATGATTTAGGAAGCATGTATTCATGAATAAATAAATAAGCATAAAAGGGGACTGACAAAATGAGAATAAAATAACTTTTCAGACCTTTCCTTGGTGGTTCTTGTGTGTATGTCAACTGTAAAAGTGAGGAGACAAAAAAGGAAGCCGATTATGAGTAACTGATGAGAGAGAAGCAGGAACGGCTTCAAAAAAAACCATGAGAGCAATAGTTCATAGAATTGCATTATTTCTTTGGAAGTTCTAAAATTCAACCAGTGGCTTTCTTGCCGCCTCAATCCTTCATTCCAGCTTGATAATTAAAAAGTTATCTTTCAACTTTTTGACAAGAGTCTCACACTATAAATCAACCAACTGACTCCCGTCAATGTGGGGAAAAGGCTACATTCTGACTGAGAAGTATTAACTTCTCTACTAGATATCTGTGTTCCTTAATATAAGGGCAAATCTGGCCACACTAAGGCAAAAACTCATTTGGCAATCTTTCTTTGAGTCACTTCCTACAGCTCACATCAATAGGCACAGGCTGGAACATAATTTACTTTCACAACAACAGTAGGGCAGCATTTTATTACTGTCAATGCCAGACCAGTGCACCGGCCAATCTCACAATCCATCTAACCTTCACTCAAGAACAAATTCCGCAGCGTTTGAATTTTTTTCACTTTGGACATCTGAAAGCCTAAAATGAGCTGTCCCTGAAGAGTGTCAAATGGTGATGAGACCAAAAGCTAATTCAAGTTTTCCTACCTGAAAAGGTTTTCTTTCCTTTTATTCTTTAATATGTCAAAATAGAATATTCAAACAATTTTCTTTTTTTTTAACAAATGTGTGTCCCTAGCTACTTTATTGTTGTTATTGCCTCATATGGAATGCCATGCAGTGTTCTTCTATGAGCGAGTGAGTGAAAGGTCGAGCGAGCGTATGGGTGGCCATGGCTTTAAGGATCTTCTCTTCTCTAAATAACGTTCAAAAAATATGGAGTGAAAGTCATTGCTCTGCATCCTCTGATGCTCCTGTTTTTGCCTTTTTGTCCTGTTTGTCAACAATGTATACAGCAGAAGGATGGGCTTATTCTGATCCTTGCCTTCGACTTAATTGTTAAAGTGAACATAATCTACTTCCATATCCACTGAAAGAAGTCAATAATTCTTGGTGAAATTTAAGGAAATATAAAGTGTTAGATGTGCAGCAGTGGGGAAAAGGGAAACTAGACTGAAAATGGAAATGTCTACAGGGACTGGACAAAAATAAGGAGACTGAACATCAGGTTCTACAAGGTTTTTACTCATCGGTAGGAAGGGGGAAAAATGGTTTTTAAGAACGCCGAGCTAACATCCAGCATTTTACTCCATCAGCAGCACCTGAAATGTGCCACTCCGCCACTGAAACGGAGGAAGCGAACAAAGTAGAGTTGGAAAAATCAGATGTGGAATACATATTAGGGAGTACAGAGGCTGTGGAAGAAGGAATGTTAGAAAAATGAAATGAAAAGGCAAGTAAGTGAAGAAATGAAACAGTGGCATAAAAGTGTATGGGCTGGGCAGGCTGCCAGTCAATCGATGGACAAACGAAGTACAAGTCTAGTCTAGAAAGTACATTTTCTGAACTTTGCTTTAGGCCTTGGACAAATGATGATGAAAAAATACTAACAATAGATTAAATCACATGTAGTGTAAAATGCTTTGCAATATAAAGTGGTATTTTCAAGGGTTTGTTTTCAGCATGTCTTAAATTGCTTTTCAGTATTCCAGTAATGGCTACTCCACTCATTGTAGACTGTGGCTGCAGTACTCACTCATTCACTACCCAGTGTTACATCAGGTTTCACTGAGCAGTGGGTTTGACGCTTCATGTCCTTTCTGAGGCCAGTTGAGACCAATTCCACGATTTTCTTGGCCGCCTCCTCTTCCTGCGCCCATTAACCTCACAGTTACAGATCCTATTAGTCCAACCACAGGTCCTTTGCACATCCAAACTACCGGAGGTGCCTTTGCCTGAGAGCAGCATTCAGCTTTAAAAAAAAATCCTCAAAGCTGTGCGGCACAGAGAATATCGGTTTTTATGGAGGGAGCTATTTAAACATATTTGTGAGACTAAGGAACAGAATTTTTTAGGGGGTTTGGTGTCTTTTAGGAGGTTATGGACAAGATCTAAGAAAGGCAGCAAACACTTTGGACTTTGGATGATGATGATGATTGCATTTTAAATTCAGATAAAAACATATAGATGAAATACTTGTGTGCTCCAGAAATCTGCTTCTCTGACCCTTTATTGTGGTACAGCCTCCCCTTAGATCTCAAACCAGATAACTCCTTCCCTCTCTGCTGTAACATTATGTCTAAAGGGGGATTGGAAATGACAAATAAACCCGAGAGCCGCAGTTTGCAAGTAGTCAGAGAAATCTAGCGGCAACATATCAAATCACATATTACTCAATCCAAAAGTAGGTTATTCTCATCAGACACTGAGTTTGAGCAAAACATGTTGGTCAAGAAAGTATAAACTGAGACTGATGTGAGATGATAGCGATGGAACTGCTCTCCCAGCTATAAATCATTTTTTTCTCTCTGTCTATTGCCAGACAAATCACACAGATACAAATTTTGCACGTTAGACTATTACTTGGGAGGGTTCACTGTCACTGCAGCTTTTACATTCTTAGTATCACAACAGTTTCTGCAGAAAAGTAAGGAAATAAAAGAACATGAATCTCATCATAAGTATATAATAAAAATGTAAGTATACATAATATATCTGAATGAGTGGAATGTTTGTTGATGCTCAGAAGAAATGAGTCCAAAGTTCAGAGACTATAAATTCAAGTAATATCTCAGCTGTTTCAATATGGTGCACATCTCCCAGGCTCATGCCGGTGCAATACCTTCCACAGAGGCAGCAAATAGATAAAAATGACACCTCTTTTAGGTTCCCCATGGATAAATGCTTGGTTAAGTGACCACTCAACCAGTATATTATTGGCTGGTAAAGAAGATTTGTTTCATATAGAAAACAATTTATACTGCAAGCTCTATTGCGAGCAAAAATGTGCAGCTCTGCTCAATATTATTACTTTATTTTGGTCATGTCATACCCCTTGTCTGTTTTAAGGACACAGAGGAAGAAAAATTAAGAAAAAAAAAAAAACACAACACACTTTCTTGCGATGCCCTGTGTTGAGGCTCTGCCTGAGGCAATTCTGTCACATCAGATAACGGGAGCTCAGCGATGCAGTTGCCAAAAATGTAAAATGCATTCATTTCCTGGATGCGAGCCTATTCCTATGCACTAAATTCTGACTTCCTCCCATTGATGACCATCACCATGACAGGTCATAAAGTCTGAATGACGAAAAAAATAAATAAAAATGAAAGCATGTTTTTTGCCAGAAACTCTAGTTTGCTTCACAAAGAATCAGTGGTATGGACAGCTTTGATAAATATGGTATTTTCAACCTGAAATGTAGTTATAATAAGATGTAAAATCTGTGTGAAAACCACAATTTGGGTCTCTGACAGTGTGAGTAAAAGCACTAATGCTGCAGTAACACAGGAAAGCTTTTATATGGCATCCAGTTAGTTATACAAAGACCAAGTTCATTTTAATTGTTCTGAGACTGACATTAAAAGGATGAAAAAAAAAACTGCAGAACCACTTAGGAAAAATCTAACTCGAAGTATATGTATTTACCATTTGGGAGTGTAAACCTCACCCCCCCGAAAAGCACAGTTAGTACTGCAAATAAAATGTTGTTGCCACAGGTGAAACCTGGTAACTAAGCAGTATTTCAGCTTAAATGCTCGCATCATCAACAACCAATATGCCTCAGCATCTGATAGTCAGTCTTGATGACCTGTAGCCTGCTCGTTCACTTGATCAACTTCTGTCTTGATGCCAATGGATTTGCACATTGTTTTGTCTGTGTGCGTAATGCTGCGTAAATTCAGCCTTACTGAATGGCTGGCCCAATTTCGCCATGCATCTGGGCCACTGTGAAATTGGTTTTTACCACAGAATCGCTCTGACAACTATTTTGCAGCAGATGTCGCTTCATTACTCAAGTAATTTTATCAGCAAATTTTTTTCTTCATCCAGCTCAAGAAGTAATTCTGATCATTTGCTTCCATTTCTACTTGAGTGCTGGTTCATTGCAGTGACAGAATACAAATTGTTGAAAAGAGTCCAGAGAGAAAAAAAAAAAAAAAACACAATTGCCTTCACAAGTACACAACTGCTACGGCTTTACTGTATTGCTTGATGGTTGAACACAAAAGATTTCTCTTTTGAAACCAGGGGAAAGGTATAAAACAGCTGCACGGTTGACCACAAACTCGCACACACACTCACGCACACATACTCAATTTCCATGCACGGAGAAATATTAATGAGTACAAATGGATCTGCTGTGTCTTATATTTCCTGTATGCCTGATACATGTAGCCACGTGTATAACAGATATGCAGTTCATGTTGTCATTAATATTTTAAAAACTGGATCTTGCGCCCCTATAAATACCCCAGACGGTGAAGTTTGGCCCCTTTGATCACATTGTAACACTGTTAAACTATTTTTTTCATCACAGCAATACATTACTCATCTTTCAATAATATAGCAGTTACTTTCAAAGCGTAAGAGAGGACTATTTCATCCACTCCCCCACTTACGGCCACTGCAGGCTGCTTTGGCTCATTATTGCTGCGATTTAAGATTTAATCCCGCTCCACTGAAATCCACTGAAAGTCAATTGTATTATGTTTCTGACATAAGGTTGTGTGTGTGTGTGTGTGTGTGTGTGTGTGTGTGTGTGTGTGTGTGTGTGTGGCTGAGAAATTAATATTGCACTGATGCATTCTGGGTCAGAAATGCCTTAGTAAATGATGTAAAATGGCATAGTAAGTGATGCTGGATGGACATGTTGTTGCAAGTGCAAGTGTGATTATCTCACAAAGCTCATTTACATCATCTAGTGTATTCCCGCTCACACTTACATGGTTGCTTTGAATGTCAGCTTTAATATTCATATTTATTAAAGTCCTATTTTAGATAAAATTCACCTTTTCAAGCATGTTAATGAACAACAGTTTGCATCCGCTGATTTCTTCCTCGGTTCCGCAATCTACCAACAATTGTTTTCAGAAAGATGAAATCAGACAGTCAAGAAAGATGGCATTCCAGGTCAGTGAGAAGATGAACTGCAAACATTCAAATGCTGAAACTGAGAATCTGATTGACCTTTTACTTGTGGGCAACATTTATCATGTACATTCTATCAGTCACTCATTCAGTCCCTGTGTATCAAGTCAGCGGCTAGTAAATAATAGCCAGAGGATGCTAATTTGAAAAGTCAACAAATTAATCAGCTCGGGAGGGATGCATGGCTGCAGGGTGAGAGTCTGTTGCCTATCTGCAATGCCTTTATTATACATTTGGCTGGACAAGAAACTCCCCATGGCAGCACACTTAAAAAGGGCAGGATAAAACAGATGGCCCCTCCTTTACCCTCTGAGCAAATGCTCGCCAAGTAGACGATGCTACAGGTGTGACAAGATGTCCAAGCTGGATCGAGGCCCAGCACTTAATGTTCCATCTCTGCGCCGCTCTCTCGCTCTCTCTGTTCTGTCCAAATCAAATCACCTTCTGTTTCTCCCTTCTTTTTATTTTCCTTCACTACATCTTATTCAGTTCCATCACCCGATCCTTTCCATGAGCCAAAGATTAGCCGCGACATTTACAGGCCAGCTGAAAGAAAGACCGCATCCAAGCAGAAAGCTGACATATTTTTTACCCTGAGGAGTCTGTCCTGGTGGCTGCTCCACTCAGTAACAGAAAGCTTCTGACAGAAAATTTTGTGATTCGTGAACAAGCATATGGCAGTGAGGCCTTTCACCTCAGCAGACAGCTACAAAGTAAAAGTAATTCTCTGCCAAGAGACCGCTCAGGTTGATCAAGGATATATGTTTTGTTTTAGGATTGTTATTGTACATAGCTGTTACAAAAGTTTTTGAGACTAAACCAAAGTAGATCTCAGAACAATTCATTTGAAGAAAGTAGCTCCAATGGTTCAAGGGCAAATCATGGCTTGGAAGATTTCAGTGAATGGTTATAAAATAGATTTCCCAATGCCTATTTTGCATCCATCCCAGTATGGAGGCATCAATCTAACAGCATACCTAACTGGCTAATGTAGCAGAAATACTTGACAGTCCATCTACAAACTCACAAAGCACATATGAGTCAAAAGTATATTTTTTGGAACTCTTATTCTGTGTCTAACAACGTTTGGAGTGACAATAAAAGCAAAACTTTTGAAATCCTCCTGGAAACCATCTGCAGTGACCTTGCACTGAGCCTGCACGCTCCAGGTGGATTCTACTTAGGATTCTACTTGCACCAACAGAAAGAGGAGATAAATTGCTTTTTAGGTGACTGTATTCTGCTGATTTGATGCCCGTGATTGATGATGCTCTGCTTTCGATTTCACCCAATCCATGCTCCCCAAATGTGCGCTCACTGTCAGTTCACGTAACAAATCCAATTATACAAACTGCGTTCCTCTGGTGTGTGCTCTTTCCATTCACCTGCCCATGTAGATTTTTCAGATGTGAATTGGCCAGGTTTAAACATATTTTTAGAAGTGGAACTCCATTGTTATAGAGTGATATCAATCATACATTCACCCCCTCATAGGAAAAGGATTACATTCCTTTCATAGTCACTTAATGTCTGAAATGAACTCAATCAGCTATTTTTTCACTGTGAAAAACAAGTATTTGTTCATGTTAACTGCATATAGCTTTAGTTCATTTGCTATCAATTATGTGATGAAATGAATGGAAAGATGATACTATATTCTGCTTAAAGTGCACCTATGAATAATTAAGGAAGTCAGTATAAACATTTTGATCTGGTGGAATAGACAGAGTACCCAAAACTAAACTCAAATGTGGATTTTGATCTACATTTTTGGGGTATGGGGAAAGGTAGATCAGGTCACAGCAACTTGTCTTCCTTGTTGTGCCATATAAATTCAAAAAAATCAGAGAAAATGTGAATTGGACTGAGTGACTGCCATGTCTTAATTTAAAAAAAATTGCTCTGTTTACAATCAGTGCAAGTATGAATGAGGCAATCTTTCTGTTATATTTTTGTATGTAAAACCTTGTACACAGCATTATGGAATATTCAGTTGTGAGCTGACACACAAACAAAGAATTTGCAAGACTGAACTAAACAAACTGTGTGTCTCCTGACATTTTTAGCCAGCCAAAGTCACAGATTGTACATAAATTTACATCGCCTGGCAGCGTCTGCATATAAACTCACATGCATGAATGTTAAAGCAGAGTGCAGGTCCAAGTCCAAGTAATTACTGTGTGAGAATGAACGTGTGTGAGCCAAGCCACAAGTCCCGGACCCTCCATCACTGCTTGGGAACATCAATCAGGATCATGTAATCACCCATTAAACATTTTCACTAATTAACAGTTGGACCCAGGCTGAAAATGTACCCCTTTAAATTCAGAAACAACAGAAAATAAACAAATTCCAAGCAACATTATTACAGTTTGTAAGAGAATCCTGTGTTTACTGCAATTTTCCATACGGCAGGTTTGATATTAACTAGTTATCCTATCCATCCATCTTTCTGTGAACCTCCTAATGTCATTTAAAACATGAAGAAACAGGAGACCTCATATGATTATAATGCAACGTATTTTAAGACATGAGGCTAAAGTAAAAACAAAATGTAAGAAAATATTGTCAGATATGCTGACCTTTTCTTCCTAACCTTACCTACTGTATATGCACACAAACACAAGCACAAGGAAACATCGGGTAGTCCTAAAGGGGGGTGTTCCTGTTCTCTAAAGCTAAAAGCAGCATTTAAAGTATCCACAGACTCTAAGCAGACACCAGATCAGAGTTTAAATCAAAGGTTATAGTATTTAATGAGAAGAAGATGGCTGTGTTAGAGAACTGAGGCACCTTGGATCCTAAATCCGCAGTGGCACACTGAGTAAAAAGGTTGAGGTCCCAAAAAATGTCACTTCCGTGTTGCAGTTGTGCTGGGGGGCAAGCTTTCATCACCGCACAACTCCATCCATCCATCCATCCATCCATCATTCACATCTAAATTTACCTTTATAAAGAGAATACAAGGATATATTTTAAGCATAAATGAATTTTGTTGTGCGCATACTGGAATTACCGTTGCCACTGAAAACAAGATTGCAGTCCTATTTGCTGTTTACCTAAAGGAGAAACCTTAATGATGTGAACTGCATTGTGGCCTCATGCATGGACATGCGGTATTGCTGCAGTAATAATAGTAATGTTCATATTGAGGGAAATAAGAAAACAATTCAAGCTAACAATTACTAAATATTCGCAAACACAACGCAATTGTCGTTGAGCAGGTCTATGTTTGTCAGATAGATGCACATTGAATACAAAGTTCTCATGTTGTTTATTCTTAAATTCACAGATTCAGATGATCAGCACTGACAGTGAACACCGTGAACACCGTCTTCTGCTTCCGATGTCACCCACGCTTGTCACTCTGTCAATTAGGGGAATCAGTGAATATGACAAACATGTGGTTGTTATGTCATTAGAAGCATAAAACTTGACTCCAGGATACCCTTTGTAAAGTTCTACGCATCCTATCCTGCAAGATGGGAGATAATGTTTCACTGAGCAAAAAGCTGATAGCGTTTGACATTTAGTCAGGAGCATCACGGTGTGAAGGTTATCAGTAGCATTTTTTTAAGCCTTGTGCCATATCGGATTTCCTTCTCTCTAGTTAGCCGTGTATTTGAGTGAAAAGGCATGTTATTCCTTGTAGTTCAATATCAGCATTTTTCTGTTTCCCGGGAATGGCAAATGGGTTTCAGGCTGAAGATAATATGTGACACCAAATGACAACGGAGCTTAGATGTAGTGTATATTCACAGGCTTCAGCTATGGGAGGTACATTTAACATTTGTCAGTGTAGCATTGTCATCTAGATCGTGGCTTAAGTTGAAATTCAAATTTTCCATTCCAGTACTGAAATAGGAAACTTATTCGGGGCCACACCTGTGCTATAACGCTCCCCATTTCCAACTGGGATACATCAGTGTCCAGCCAACCTGGTGGTATTATCCCTCCAGTAAGGGAAGGTGACCTCCTTGATGGCCCTGGATGGAGTGGTATCCCCTTAATACTGATAGTTATTGCTGCATATGTGAATAGTCTCACTCATCTCCAGGGTTAACTCACATCACTGACGAGACCTGACAGGAAGTGGAACAGCAGTGAGGTGTTTATCCCCAACCTTTTAAAGTGGTTTCAGTGAGTGAAACCAATTAGATGTGTTGTTACCCAAGTCGTGTGAGAGCCAGTTCTTTGTTAGAGCTCCAGAGTAACGGGATTGTGGCTTTAGCCAACAAGATGACAGCCTGCTAGCCATGCAGTGACAGGTGGGGAGTTAAGGCCTCATCAGGAGCAAGTTCCTTGGAGCCATGTGTTTTGGTGTTTTGGTATTTTAAGCAGAGGCTGCTCTCCGAATGCTTTCTCATACTGTTGAATAGCAAAGCAATAAATGAATCATTGGACAGCAGCTCCTGCATTGCCAAAGCAGAGATACTGAGCAGTAAGTGCTGGTGTCAACCTGTTCTAGAGGGAACTTGGAGTGATTCTTCCTATAGAACATTAATTTAAGCTATTCTAATTTCTTTTGTTTCAAATACCATGGAACAGAAAATAATGAAATGAAAAATATGCCCATCTTTAGAGAAGAAAATGAAAGAGAAACACAGATGAGTCAAACATTCCCATTATCAGTTGCCATGGTGAGGTGAGAATGCAGCTTTTTGTGCCTGAAAAGAAGCCCATTAGTATGGTTGGAGAGAGTGCCCCATTACTATTGCCCACACACAACCCTTTCAACTCCTTACACTGACATAGTATTTCAATCAACCTGTCTCACATAGTCAGTTTGAGTGGAACCTGAATTATACATTATAACATATATACATACATATATACATATATATACATATATACATATATACACATATATACATATATACATATATACATATATACATATATACATATATACACATATATACATATATACATATATACACATATATACATATATACATATATATACATATATATACATATATATATATATATACATATATATATATATATATATATATAGACACACAGGCAGGTATGTGTGTCAATATGTGTCTCTAACACTTCAACCCAGTGTTGGTGTTATGGGTTGCGCATATGTGAAAAGAATTAATTTACTCTGAAAGAATTAACAGAAGATGCTAACCTGTTCATTTTGGCAGCTCATGTCTTTAATTAGGGATGCACAACGAGGAATTTTTTTTTTAGTTCAAAAAGTTTAGTTTTTATACATTTGTTACATTTATTTATTTATTTTTTTTTTTTTCACTCTTATCGAATCCATCCATCCATCTTCCGCCGCTTATCCGGCATCAGGTCGCGGGGGCAGCAGCCTAAGCAGGAGAAGCAGGGAAGCAGCCCAGACTTTCCTCTCCCCAGCAATTTCATCCAGCTCTTCCGGGCGGATCCCGAAGCGTTCCTAGGCCAGCCAAGAGACATAGTCCCCCCAGCGTGTCCTGGGTCATCCTGGGGGCCTCACGTGCCCTTAACACCTCACCAGGGAGGCGTCCAGGAGGCATCCTAATTAGGTGCCCGAGCCACCTCATCTGGCTCTTCTCAATGCGGAGTATAAGCGGCTCTACGAATCCTTGCTCCGTATCCATCCCATACATTGTTGTATGTATGAGTGTATTCAAAGTGATAAAAGGTTATAAAAGGTTAAGATTAATTTTAAAACTGCATGATCACAGAAGAGGAAAATCAACCTTGAGTAAAGCAGTACAGAATGTGCCATTATAGTGTTGTTGCCAGTGCACTGTTCTTTGCTGTAGTCTGCTGGGGAGGCAGCATCGGAGCTGGCAACACCAACAGACTGAACAAACTGATCAGGAAGGCTGGCTCCATGACTGGCTGTAAACTGGACACTATGGAAGCTGTGGTGGAGAGGCGGACGATGAACAAACTGTTATCTATTCTGGATAACCCTGACCACCCGCTTTACCCGCTACTAGACAGGCAGCGAAGCTCCTTCTCAAACAAAGTGATTCAACTCCGCTGCCACAAAGACAGATACAGGAAGTCTTTGCTGCCCAGTGCAGTAACACTATTCAACACCTCTGTCTGAGACTCTCAGCTCTTCATGTTGTGATATGCTCTGTCTGTCTAGTATTTTCAAGTTGCACATTTTTTCCATTTGCACATTTTCCATGTTGCACATTTACTGTAGTACTTAAATCTTGCTGCTGTGACAAAGTAATTTCTCATGTCTGGGATAAATAAATTACTTCTATTCTATTCTATTCTATTCTATCATCAAAGTACACTCAAGTATTAGATGAAAGAAAAGTCAGCGAAGCAGCTTGAAGACATAAGAAGAGTGCACGAAATGTAAATTCTTGATTCTGGCTAGTGGCCAGCAATGGCCTGTGTTTTTTATATGGATAGAGTGACATGTTGAATTGCATGCCCTAAAGCTGTTCACTGCAGCAGCCTCTATACACTGGAGGTGTATAGCTAATCCAGCATAAGAGAAATACTAAAAATGTGGGTCAATGAGTAAAATAAAAGATGACATAAATATAAGTATTAAGGAATAAACCCTTTTTCTCAAATCCATTTATTTCGTATTAAACCATTGTTTTATCTATTGTAATGTCTTTATTTGATTACACTTGGTAAAGTGATAAAATGGGTTTTGCAAAACTGAGGCAGTCCGCAGCATCATTCTTCAACATTTCGCTTTGCAGTAAAAATCAATGCCAGTGATGTCAATAACCTGCGATAGATGCAGCATTACTTTTCTTTTTCTTCTCTGATTGGGTTTCTGACTCGTGGCAGCTATCTTTTACTCTGCTGTCCAAAGCAAATAGTTTCCCTGTTTACGGATGAAGGGCACTCTGCAGACAGAACACGTTCAATGAGTCATCACTGAGAAGAGGAAAGAGAAAGATGTGGAGCATAGATGTGAAAAAAGAGAAAAGATTAGGGAACATGGAGTGAAAGAAAGATAAGAGATAATAAAGAACCCACAAGAGGAAGGTGAGGCACACAAAAGAATATTTGTTACAGAAAAAAGTTCCTATCTGCGCTCTCAGATATTTGATGCAATATTTAGTTTGCCTGTTCTTACAGCAGCCAGCAGTTAGACTCCATCAGTCAAAGTAATGAGCTCAGGGAAACAGATTGCCATCAGTCTCAATCTTTCTTTGTTTCTCTCACGTTCATTTGTCAATATTTTTCCATTAATCTTGTTAGACTTAAACATGCTATAATTTATGTGGCACTTAGACTGGAGGAACATGCCATTAGGGACAAATTAAATCTTATGTTTGGAAATTTATGAATGCTATTCAGTAAATATTGAATGTTGTACTGTACACATAATGTCGTGTTTGCGGTGTAAAAACACCCATACATAAACCTTGGGGCTTGCACGTTATTTTGGGACATCACTTTAACAGAAAATTAGTTCGTTTGTCATCTCAGAAAATAATTCTGTTTACGGTTCAACTCAAAACGCCCTCAAGCGCTGATAAGAATTATGATGTTTGTCTCACAGTAAAGGAAGGATTCTGGAGGGGAAAATCTTGGTAGTGAGTTTGATCAACCGCTTATTTCTAATTTAAACCCTTCACCCTTTCCCACGTTGCTGTATGTGCCTTTAAAAATTGTCATCTTGGAACTAAATTGGAACCATTGTTATAAGGCTACCAATTGTGTTCAGAAAGGTTTTGGGGTTTTTATTTTCCCGAGGAACCTTGGACCAGGGCCAGTCTAACAGATAAACTGATTTTATTATTATTATTATTATTATTATTATTATTATTATTATTATTATTATTATTATTATTATTATTATTTTCCTTCTGAATCAACATGACACAAAGTGAACACTGAAAAGTCGCGTTTTCAATGAAGAAAACTCAGTGTTTGTACTGTAAATAGATATATTTAAGATCTCTTGATAATCCAGGAGTGCAGGGTACCCCACAGCTGTCTGTTTTGCAGTGGTATTGACTGTCCCTGGTCTTCCTGGTCCCTGTTTTCCTCATCTGCTGGAATATACATTATATAGTTCTTTTTTTTTTTGCCTTAAATCTCCAGTGCTTCTGCATGGTACCTTAATTAAGTATAACAGAAATGTGAAAGGCATCATCATCAATAAAATTAATAAAAAAGCTGGGTGAAGGGTTTAAGCTCCATCCCGAGCCATCCTCATGTATGAGGTTATCAGTTTGTATAACTGGAACATGCCCAGAACATTCCTGATTTGACTGCATGTTGGTTAATTACTGAGCACATGTTTTAGGGAGGGGTGTGGGATGAAGAGTGAGAATCAGGTTTCTATTGCAATGGTGTTTTTTTTTTAATATATATTTATTTAAAGCCACAATCGGATGTATCCTCCTACAAGAAGGAGTAGGATGTAAAAGGGGAAAAAAATAAACCTTGAGTAAAGCAGAAAAAACTAAACTGCAGTTGCAGTTGTAAAGGAAAACAATTCCAAAGTAAGAGATGAGTTTTCGATTTGTATATTCATCCTAGTGAAGAACACAGTAAAATGCTAGAAAAGTGACATTTTTTAGAAGTGAGGATATAAAGGAGTTGAAGAATGAATTATGTCTACAAAATTCCTCAAAAAGTGTGTGTGTGTGTGTGTGTGTGCAGGTTGCACTGGATGTTGGAGGTGTGCAATTGGTTTGTGAATAAATTGCCTTTTTATCTATACTAACCTAATTGCTCTGCACAGTTCATATTTCTCTGTTTTTAATTAAGTTGTTGTATCACCAATTTGTGCTATTCGTCTTCATCCTCTAGTACAAAAGGATGAACAGAAATACTAATTTTCGCTGTACAGCAAAGCAGCTCACCAAACACTGAAGTTTGCTTTGACGGTGCGTTTGTGTGAGTTCTCCGTCATCCGGGTCGTTGTGAGTAAATGTTTCAATTCAGGGCAACGGGACTTCAGAGTTTAACCCAAAATCCCTGGGAGTAATCCAGTGTCATAACCCTTGACCAATGTGAGTCCTTAGAAACACACTTGTCGAGCATGACCTTGTGCCAGCAGCACTTAAACCCTGCAGTCACTTATCAGTGTTGCAAAGATACCCCATGTTTGCTCAAGGTGCTTGTTCACTAGGATGTTTTATAGTGCACAGAGGTCCTAATATTTTATAATAATGCTTGATAATGAAAGAATGATGTTTAATATAGGCTACATGTATACATTTGAAATTGCACAGATATTACAATAATACGGTATCACGCATCTGTAGATTTATTAGTTGAAGTGCTGCAGTTCAGAAGGCAAATGGGGCTGACAGGGCGCTCTTTAAAAAAAATGACACTGATGTCCTGCCCTGTGTCTGTATGATGGTAGAGCCGAAGCCACAGTAAAAATGGCTCCAGTCAGTTAATTGAGGCTGTGACAGCCGCCATGTCAAAATAGTGTGTCATCTGTTGGACACAGCTAATTAGATCAGGCTATAGCCTTGTCCTGTCTGAGCCTCCCCTCATTCTAGTTTGATGCGCCCGCCCTTCTCTCTCTTTCTCTCTCATTTCTTTCTCAGTTCACATAACAATTTTCACCCCACCTGCTTTAAAGCAAGACCAACAATGAGACAGATAATTATAATTATATTTATTATATTATAATAATGAGGCAGCGGCACGTTGATGAAGATATTTACATTCTGTTTTTTAATTCGAATTTTTGTAATTCTGGCAACTGGCCTGATTTGTGGAAACAATTACAAAAGGTAAATTAATGTGAGCAAGCATGAAAGACGAGGAATAGAGCATCCATCCCTGAACAAATAAATGAAATAGAGCCACTCGAGTTTTAATTATCATAGGCATCGACATGTGGCATTTGAAGGCAGTTGAGAGATTGCTTTGATAACAAGGCAGTGCCACTGGCGTGCAATTTTGTGCTCCCCTGACAGTCTATGTACCAGGCAGACGTGTTCATCTACACCTAGGATATTTAAAAATATATATTTTCCTTTTTGGAAAAATTAAAAAGTCAAGTCAGTGAAATTCTGAAAATCGCAGTCACAACATGCATCTAAACTCCAAATTAATCATCACATCAAAGCGGACAGACATTTAGCATAGTTGTACTGTACCTTGATCCCATGCATAATTCAATAATCTATTGATTGCAGCCATTTGGTTGGGCATGCTGTTCAGTGTTGCATGCCCCCTGGCTCTTTTTTCCATGGGGGAGCTCCCAAAATAGCTGTATTGATTTTGAAAAGGGGAAACAGGAAAACTGCAATGGAAAGAAAAATTAAAGGATTAAGACACAGAAGAGACACAGCTTCATAAGGTAATTAGGGCTTTACTAACCATCACACATTTGTGTGATGGTTGGTAAAGCAATATTAAACATACATTTATATAAAAGTGGAATACAGTATAGATGAATAAAAAGGAAGAAATGTTAAAGAGATGTTGAGAGATGTTACAAATGTTACTACATGTCGTTGACTCAAGTTTGGGATATATATATATATATATATATATATATATATATATATATATATATATATATATATATACTGTATATATATATACACACACACACACATACTGACACAGGTCCACATTCATGCAACAGTGGTGGTGCTCCACCATCACTGCAACCCGTAACCCAGAATGGACAAACACACCCGAATCTAAACCCGCCCATTTGTCAATACTACTCATTCACTTGTCAATTTTGTTGAATAAAAACTAATTTAAAAAAACCAACTGGCGGACTGAACAAAACCAAACATTACATACTGACAAAAGTCTTACATACTGACAAAATCACTGAAAAAAGGGAGCCCACTTTAAAGTCTTATTTGATGTACTATAAACATAGCCTGACTTAACTTACATGTGTCATCATTAAAACATGTGTGTCACTTGCAATAGTATTAAGAGTGAGATATATTGATGTTTTATTTTGGAGGATGGCTTTTAAAGGTCCGAATGCAACTTCTTGGCCCCTATCGATCAAGACAAAGACCTTGAGGACTTTGGAGTGTACCCAAAAGTCCACTTAAGCAGGAAAACAGTGACAATATTGACTTTACGATTGTACTTTTCTATTTCTTTTTGCCACTGGATTCATTGTGGAATAGAGCTCATTTTAATCTTTTTTGGTGACAATAAATTTTAAAAAATTATAAAAAGATACATACATTTTTAAAAATATTAGCTGGACTGCACCTGTGGTGAGAATGTGGGCAGGAGGGGTGATGGGAATTTGGGTAATGGATTTAAAGAGAGGGTTGGATCCAGGGAGAGAAAAGTAGAAAGAGATTGTTGCACAACACATACATACATACATACATACAGCAGCGAAGGAAAACGTCTCAGCGTTATATCAAAAGTAACACTACACCAGTTTATCTCACCTGTGAGCAAGGCATATTATTTCCTTGCCAAACCATTAGCGTCACTGAATATCCGATCTCTCCATTGATCTCATTTAACCTGGGGAGGTGAGATTTTACGCTTGTGAACTAGTGATCGCCTTTAATCTCTTATGGATTGGTTTTGTTTTTGTGTGTGTGTGTGTGTGTGTGTGTGTGTGTGTGTGTGTGTGTGTGTGAAGCCACTGAAAAGAGATTTCGCCCGAGCGATGGGAGGAGTTATTTAGGCTCCTCCAGTGAGATACACCTGCGAGGAAGCACGTGGATGTCAATATGTGGGGGGAGGGGGGATGAGGGGAAGTGATTATGTTAAGCTTCTAATGGATCTTGGAGGGATTGTAATCAAAGTAGCAACATTCTCTCTGGAGCAATTTGGCAAAGGTATGTTCCACACACTGTAATGAGTCAGATATTGGATCGCTCCAGCTCGCTTTGGGGGGAGCGGGTTTATCATTTTGGGTTCATGCCTGATGGGGTGCACATGACTACCTCTGTGGACACAAAGAGCTTAATGTGATTCTGCAAATGTTACATAACCTGAGAGTATCTCAGCAGACCTTCGGTGTGTTTAGAAAGTCACTGAAATGTGATTTGTGCAGCAGGAACATCTTTTAGAATATAAATACAATAATAAACCATTAATCAATCTGAAATATACATATCAATCTTGCTCTGACAGGGAATGGATGGTCTTCCAGGGCTTAGCTTTAGACAGCAGAAACATCATAAGTCTGATAATGTGAAGTGAACATTCATTATTATTAAATAAATTCAATTTATTGCATTTTCAAAGATGATTTCTCAAAATGTTTTTTTTTTTGTTTTGGAAATTGTAAAACAATATTTTGATTGGTTCTATTATAACTGTAAATTTGTCATTTTCAATTTGCCTGCTTATTTTTTCCATTTCTTCTTTTTTATCCAATCTACAGGTTTGTGGTTTTGTTGTTGAAGCCAATTTCAAAACAAAGAATTGGTTTCTCCGCAGGCAGTAAACACGATTTTGATTTTTTTGGATAATAAAACACAGCAGTTGTGTCCCAGAGCACATCATTCCTCTTAATTACACAACACTGGCTCTCTTTAAAGACCTTTCTTTTCTTAATTCTCTCACAAGTGATTTTGCATACAAAAAACAAAAACAGACAAAAACAAAACAAACAAAAAAACATATCCATAATGTGATCTGTATTTCAGCTCTAGTATGTCAGGTTGGTTTGGTGTTTGTGTTACCAGTGGAGTTAATCCACTCCCTGTAGATATTAATGTATTGAATTTGGGATGGATTCTTCTTTATTTTTGTTTTTCCTTTTCGAGAAGAATTAAAGAAATCACATCTCACAGCGAGCAGTAACAGATGGTTGCACTAGTGAATGGACATGGAATGAAATAAATGTGCCTTTGTGAAGTAGTAACAAGATTAATGTTTTCAGTAGCATTCGGAGCATGAACACAACAGTACTGGCTTTCATGCACTGGTGATTTCATTAGGTATAAATAGCACAATGGAGGCTTTTACCACAACCAGATGAGGAACTGGTGTGCATAATCACCAGCAGAGAGACTGAAGCCTCACAGCAGGGGGGATACGTGAGACGAATAATTCCCAATTTACCTGCAACTGCGACTCCCGTCTTTACTGTCTCCTACAGAAAGAGAGATGCCAACTGTTGAACACTTCAGTGAGTCCAAACAATTAGGATCACACCGTGGAACCTCTACTTCTATTATACTCACTTGTTTGAGTCCCAAATAATTTGTTTCAACAATAAATAACTGTAACAGTTCTGCATAAATCTGTTGTGTCTGAGTCCAAAATGTGGCCAAAGGCTTCTGGTGCTATCTAAAAACTTCACTGGCTGTTGTTGTTTTTCAGATCAAAAGGAATTAATTTCTTTTGAGTTAGAACTCTCAGCTTGTCTTTTTGTCACCGAAAATCTTTCCTGACAGGAAAGGTGTCTGTTTTTACATTGGGTAGATTTGCCAAGGCATGGTGGTGATTTTACAGAATATTTATCCTGGAAAAAGCTTTTTTGATTCCCTAGCTCTAAAGGCGACCCTTCTTCTATTTACCGTGAGCGTTCTGTAGCATGGATGTGATACCTGTACTACTATAGCAGCATAACACAGTGTAACTTGCTAAGTGATTAAGTGAGAGTCACTTAACAAGTTACAGACCAGAAAGAAACAAAACTATAATGCTCTCAGTGCCAGAAAGGCAGACAGTTGGATTATCTATGTTGGTATGCTGGTTTATTTGTGAGAGTAGAAAAGATTAATGTGTACCAAACTAAAGTGAACCCAACTGTGACACTTGCAGCTTAATTCGACCATCTGCGGTTGCTAACTACCGCGAGTCCGCCACAAATCGAGTATCTAATTATACCTGGAGTTTTCCCTGTCAATCCTGAGCTTCGCTTTACAGAGGGACAGGGGCATCTTCAAGTCAGATATTGCATTTCATCATGCCCGTGAGAGGCGTGTGAGCGTCACAGCCAATAATATTATGCTAATTAGAAATACATATTATGCTAATATTTATTTCTTTTACTGTGCTGTAGATTGCTTCATGATACTGGGGCAACTCTAAATTTTTGTATGAACGATATGACTTCAAACATGCTGTAGGACACAAGAAAACACCAGGCGCAGGGGAGCACACAGGTGTTCAAGTGATGAGGACGGCTCTCCACAACTGGAGGGCTCAGATTTATGCCTAAATGATGACCAAGTGTACATCTTATTGAAGTACCCTTGAGCAAAGAAAAAAAAAAGGCTTAAATGCTTCCAGCCTCAGAACAACACTTGTGTAAGCGGCATGGCATTCCACCTCATCAAAAAGCCAAAAGAGGACTTTTCATGCAGATAAAAACAGACTCAAACAGACCTGCGGTGCTTCCAATGAGTAGAACATCCCACAATGAAGTTTTAGCTCCGGTACTAGTTCAGAACGGGTACGATGGGAATCTTCAGCAATTAAATAATTACACATGAAGGTGATAATCAGACATTAGCTGGCCAGATAGAAACTTGAAAAAGTGTGTTAAAAGGCAAAATCAATTCTGTGATCATTAATGAACTGCAATACATGTTTTTTTTTTTCTGTCATTTATTGGGAATCTGATGCTTCAAAAACAGGCTTTATTCTTGTGTTTTAGTCTTCCTATTTCCACATCGGTTGGTAAGAGAACACAATTAGCATTGATCTGGCCACTTGGTGAATCCATTGTGCTGTTAAATCTTCTTTCTACTTTTTAGCTCTGGAAACTTCTATATGAAATACTCTACTCTATTAGAGCCAAATATTAGTTATTACCTGTGTGCCATATGTGCGTTCTCATTTTTAAAAAAATGAAGCTGAAGAATATGCAGTGGAAAAACGTTGAAGTCTTCGTCAGGATATTGATGTCTGAGTATTAACTTTATTTTGATTTTTCTACATCAAAATTCTGCACATTTTTCTTCCATTCATGTCTAATTTTTGGTATAAAAAAGTACTGCAAGGACTAATCAAAATTCTCTGCAGTCAATGTATCTGCCTTTTGAAGAAGTAGTCCAATGACATCTGCCCTGGGCGCTGGGAGTTACTGATTCAACTTCAGCTCATACCACACTGAATAACAGGAGTCATTAATGGGTTATTTCACCGTGTAACCCGAGGCTATGTTATAAAGAGCAAGGAAATGACAGGAGTCAAAATCGAGACAGAGAGAGTGACACTTATTGTTACATCCTGACTGTCCGGCACCCTCGGGTTACAGATCCAAAGAGGCCGATGGAATCGCAGAAACGGTGGATGGCAGGGCAAACCCGGTTGTGCATTTGTCTAATTGTCCTTCCATGGTGCAAAGAACATCCCAGCGAGGCAGCCTTGATTTTTCAGACCACGAGGGCTATCTAGCGACTCACATCATCGCTGTTAAAAACTGTCACAAAACTCCTCACTGGGATTGTTTTTTTCTAAAGTAACACTGGAAGCATTTGTTCTATTTTCACAGCCTCCTTTTATTTAACCTTCCACATCTCTTATACCACTAGCAGCTGTTATATCCAAACTGCTCTTTTTTAAAGATAGATGGAGCTGTTAGAACAACGATGCTCCGTCACAGAGGTAAATGACTGTTGGAGGAAAACGGGCGTGGGAACACGCAAACTCTACACAGAAAGGACTAGAAGGGGACCCACAGCCACATTGTTATGGAACCTATTACAGATATCACCAGTAGAATTTGGTGTGGTTTTAAATGACTTAAAAATGACTTTAAAACTATTTTTTTCTAATTCAAGATATTTGGTGCCAGCGCTTCCACGTTTCCTGTGTTTATTTACAACTACTCAAACACCCAAACACACATATGTAGTGAACATATTACGTGAGACGATCCTTCTTCCACACTGGTGCCATTTTCATTAGATCTGCCGCAACTGGCAAACGTGTTACTACTTTAAATCGGTTGGGAAGCGTGTGGCACACCTCAGCAGTGGGCTCAGCACCAGGTATAATCAGGAGTGGAGTTTGATCGAGCAATTGTCTATTTTTGTTGTTTTCTGTGTCATCCAATTAACACCAGAATGCGTTTCCTTTGGAAATTCTGGTGTGATGTGTGTGTGTGTGTGTACGCGCGCGTGTGTTTATGATAGGATGTTGTGCTTGTGTTGTTTTTGTTTTCTACATTAACCAAGCAGACATTTGAACTTTTTTTTTGAACTGCTTTTGCAAAGTTTTTACAAATCTTTTTTGTTGCCTTCTAATAAATCCCTGAAACAAAATAAAGTCAGCAGCTCCAAAATATAAAAGCTGCATTAAAATCTGAAAATAGATGAGTTATTACATGTTGCAAATAATTAAATGTGTGATTAATGTAAAAACATAAAAAAACAATCCAGCACTATGTATGTACTGTATGTATATTGTATATATACAATATTGTGTATGTATGTATATTGTCGTTGACAAACAACGATGTGACAATCTACAGGAGTGAGGCGAGCTGCCTGGCCACGTGGTGCAAGGACAACAATCTCCACCTGAACATGGACAAGGTGAAGGAGATTGTAATGGACTTCAGGAGAGAGCACGCCCAGCATCTTCCACTAACTATCAATGGTGCTGCAGTAGAGCGGGTGAGCAGCACCAAGTTCCTGGGTGTACACATCTCCCAAGACCTGTCCTGGAACGCCAACTCCACATCACTGGCCAAAAAAGTTCAACAGCGACTCTACTTTCTGCGAAAACTGAGAAGAGCAAGAGCCCCAACCCCCATTATGTACTCCTTCTACAGAGAAGGAGTACATAATGGGACCATTGAGAGCATCCTGACCAGCTGCATCACTGTGTGGTACGGCGCCTGCACCATCTCCTGCCACAAGACCCTTCAGTGCACTGTGAGAGCAGCTATAAGATCACTGGTGTCTCTCTTCCCTCCCTACTGGACAGCTACCACACCCGCCTCACCCGCAAAGCCACCAGGATTACAGGTGACCCCACCCGCCCATCTCACGGTCTCCTCAGGCTGCTGCCGTCAGGGAGGAGACTGCAGAGTCTCCGGGCCAAAACCAGCAGACTTCCTCCCTGCCCTGCCCCCACTACCCACCCCCACCCCCCACCACTGACTCTGGGCCACAGACTCTGCCCTTGCACACACCGACCTCAGGACTGCATTCAGTTTACTCCTGAACATTTGCACTACCTCTCTTACCTCATTACTGCTACTGTTTGATTACTGTTGTATATACCATATGTTTATAGTGTATATTGTTAATTGTAGTTTCTTTTTTTACAGTAGTTTTTTTTTTTCTAATTTAGCTTAGTTATAGTAGTTTAGATTAGAGTAGTTTTATTATCTATTATGTTGCTGCAGCGTGGGTCCGAGAGGACTGCAATTTCATTTATGCTGTATGTCGAACATATACGCATACATGACAATAAAGTTGACTTTGATAATACATGAAAAAAAGTTATTGTTTGTTTTCCATGTGTATGATATTTTAATGAACAGATTATAATGCCAAGAGTTTATTTTATTTGAGAGGAAATCGGTATGAAACCTTTTGAATGTATAGTATGTGTGCTGGCCTCCTGACAGCTCTGACCTCTTCCCAAAGCTCACATTGCTCATGTTGCAATCTAACCTTTATGAGATGCCATTTTTCTGTGGATTATCAACTTGACAGATGCCCAGCGCTGCAGTGCACTCACTGTCATCCATTTCACCCGGTTTGTGCAAACGGGGTAATTTTGCACTTCTGAGTGTTCTGCCAGCTGTCTTTGAAAGACAAGGAGCTGGAGAGGGAGCATGGGGCAGAGAGGAACAGGTGCTACAGGAAGAAAGAAAGAGGACAAGGCAGGGGGACATGAGAAGAGAAGGAAAAAGGGATGTCGAGGAGAAAGGGATGATGACGTATGGAATGATGAAAGGAAGGAGAATATCATAGATGAAATCAAGGCAACTTTGGCAGTTCAGGTGATGAACTGACATCAGACCATTTCACAGGTGGGTGCAGCCACAGAGAAAGGACTTTTTTCCTAATCTCTGTCCAGGAGGAATGGTCAGTCCCTTGTACACACAACACTTGCACACGCTCTACTGAATTTTCATTGTTTTGAGAATAAATGGATTTTCATTCTGCATTTCTTTTGTGTTTTCATTCCACTGAAAGTTAAATGAGAGGCTAAAAATGCAATGATAAATTGATATTTTGGTTATGGTTCACCTCATTCATGGACCAGGTGTACCAGTTTTTTTTTTAATTTTACAAAAAAAAACTGGTACATGTAAGTGATTTTAGTCTTAATTAACACAGAAGATATGTTCTGTCACAGCTAAAACATCTTCAAATCACATCATTATTGCACCAAAGTCAGACAATATGCTTGTGTTTGCTGTTCAACAGAGCGCAATGTTTTGAGTCACACTGCCATGTTTTTCTCCAGTCCTCATGGGACTGCACTAAAACATCAATCCTGCAGAACAAAATCCTCACAAATAAATAAGTTATGCACCAAATGGAGCTGTTGAACTTGAAAAATCCAAGGAGGAAAGCTGCTTTCGGATATTTATTGAATGGTAGTTTAGGGGATCAAGTCACCTTATAAGGAGCAAAGAGGTGTCTTTACTTTCCCTGGAGAGGTAATCACAAAGAGATGAAGATCCATTTCAAGGACACGAATGACCAGAAATAATCTTAAGTGGAAGTAGTGAATATCAACACTTTTGATATTACTTTTGGAAGTAAAGTACGCAAAGTCAAGAAGGTACAACTACACTAGTGGAGTAATACCACACATTGCCTAAGAGTGGCTCACTGAAGATCACTGAATGCGCGTGTTTCTGCACAGCTGGAGCTTTGATTGATTCAGGGAGTTTGCTGCAAATCAGCAGTATTGTTATAAAGGCTGAGTGGACGGCTAGTGATTCTTGTTTTCCCACCGCCTCACACAGTTTTCCACGCAATATCTGACCCCCCCTCCCCCAATCCGGTGTTGTTAGAAAAGTATCCTTTCATGAGCCTGAACACACACACATAGCCATTACTGCAGCAACCACTTTCAGGCCTCACATGGAGTCGCACACATCCATACTTGCTCACAAACTCCTCCTGCCTCCAATAAAAATATAAAGAATGAAGACGGTGAGGTGGAGCTCCCCTGTGTGGCACAAGGGGAGTTAGGGTAATATTCAGACAGCTTTGCCTCGAGCCATGAAATCAAAGAGAAACTCCCGACAGAGTTAGATTTCTGTTATTAAAGACTGTTCTTTTGCTGTCAGGGTCAGCACAGACCCCTTACACTCGTGTCCAGGAAGAAAAAAAAACTAAATCAAATAATGGATGCAGAACAACACATGAGCCCTGGTTGTGTGTGCTCAGTGTACAGCATGCTTTACAAAGGCAAAGAGTGTGCAAAAGTTGCTGCCCTTGGACAAGGTGAAACTGTTTATAAAAGGACAGATGCTTTTCAAGAGCGGCAATCACAAAGAGATGAAGACCCGTTTCAGAGGAACAAATGACCAGAAAAAAGATGGAAGTAGTGGATATCAACGTTTTTAAGACTTACTCTGGATATATAACAAAGGCGTGTTATTTTACATAACGATAAGTGTTCTACGTGGTCTACTTGGTCTGTGGTATAATTTCAAAGTTCTTAGACATAAAATCAAGATGGCAGAAAATCACTAGTACAGTAACACCATGTATTGCATAAGAGCGCTGAAGATCTCTGAACGCTTGTTTCTACAGAGCTGCAGCTTTGATTGTTCGGGGGAGTTGCTACAAATCAGCAGCGCTATTATAAAGGCTGACTGGATGGCTAGGCATGCTCACTGTTTTTGTAAAATAATGCTCCTTTATATCAAAATCTGTCTTGTTACATATACATTACATTGGGTGTCAGATGTAAATGTATATATATATTTTTTTTTAAAGTTAGTTTCAAAAAAAGTTACCTTTAGGTTTAAAACAAGTTTTATAAAATTAGCTTCTCTATTCACTTTTGTGTAAAGCTGATAGCATCATTTTGGTAGGTCACTTCCTTTCCCAGTCACTTGATGACCACACCAGGACCTTCGGTTTATGGTGTTTAGGGATTTAGGGATTATAAAGCTAGAAAAGTGAAGTTAAGAAACGACAAAGTGTTTGTTACACTCATGTAAACGTGTACACATTAACATGAAAGAAGCAGGTATTTAACCATGTGAGCCACAGTGAATATTCTGCTGGCAGAATGGAGCAAACTATAATATTTGTCAAATATAGAACCAATAATTACGACACAAAGAAGTCAAACACGCGACCCAGCGGAGAGTAACCAGGCTGCAGCTGCCAAACAGAGTGTAGCAGTAATGCCTCGTGTTTGCCAACCGTGCTATATTTGAATTGTGACGGCTGTCGTGATGTTCCTGCCTGCCTGGGAGTTTCTGATGGAAAGCTTTGTGCTAGGTATATGGAAGAAGGTTGTTAAAGCTAATAAAGCTAGCTGTGGTTACGGAAGTTCTCTGCACCTGTCTGTGGTTTTACTACTGCACTTGGTCCAAATAAGCTTGCATTATCTGCCATGAGAGAGCAAAAAAGGTTAAAATAAAAAAATGCACAGTTCATTTGGGCACAAACAAGGCTGCATGGCATTTATACACTTGCCTGAAAACCTATTTTGATGTCAGGATGAGATGATTTTATGGATTTTTATGGATGTTTCACACAGAACACTCAGAACTACACAGAATTAAACAATATGGCTCTTTCACATTTATTCGTGTCGGACACCTGTGGCGCTGCACAAAGTCGGAAACCTCTGGGTGAGCCTGATGCTGTTTGTCAATAACCTAAGAGCATTATACAGCAGAGCGACTCTTAGATGATATGGCACCTGCAAAGAGATGGACGCCAGAGAAACAAAATCCCATCACCTGGAGGCTTGTAGCAACCAGGAGCACCAGGAGGTTGGTGCTCCTGGTGCTCCTAGTTGCTACAAGCCTTCAACTTAAATAAAACCCCAGAGGGTCTGACTCATGTGACTTTCCCTTCCTGTTACAACCTTTGAAGACCACAGCCCTCAAAAAGAACCGAGGTTTGCTTTCGTATCTGGATGGCCAATGACCTGGAAGCTGTCGCATCCCCTGCAGCATGACAGGTAAATGTGACAGGATTTACCAGTCGGCTGCTACAGCAGTCAACATTTTACCATGAGACTAATGACATTTGCTCTCCATGTCCGCAGCTCGAGCCAGCTGATGGCACACAGGACTGGGGCTCATAGACAGATGGGAAGAGAGAGGCCTCTCCCTACGAGGCCTCTGTGCAGCTGCTCCACATCTGATTTTGTATCTTCTAGGATACTTTGTCAAGGAAAGGTCTTACAACTGTTTCTTTTTTTTAATGACACTCCATCCAGTGGGATTGAGGGAAATTTGTCACTTGAGGATTAGATTTTTGGCATCTAAAAAGAGCCGAGTGTCCATCTGGATGGTTTTCAAGTCAGATCCAATACTTGTGCTAGTTTCAGCGCGTGCATGATCGCTTTCCCGTTCATCAAACCCCATCATTTGTTACACAACGAGGTGACCAAAGCAGGGTTTCTCTCAGACCCATCCCTCATTTCCACAAATTTAATGAGGTCCTTAAGGGTGGGAGTTTCACAGCTCAATGCTTTTTGTTCTCTGTACAGAAAAGCAAACGCATGCAATAATAAACGCATGAATGAACACCAAGAGTCATGGTTTTTCTGCTCCAAAGATGCCGTAGCTGGACAGATTATCCAAGAAATGCTGTGATAGATGAGTGTGTGAGAGTGTAAAATCCGATATGCTACAGCTGACTGCCTCCATCATAGCATTGACATGGGAACACGATTCCTGTGTCAGAATACGATTTTGGTGTGGATGGTCAACTGTACCCTTCGAATGCAGTAAAATGGAAAAGCCCCGAAAACGGTGCAAACCTCACTATGCACACTATGTCTGGGTGTCGAGCTTTTCCTCCACTCCGGCAGGCCTCTGAAGTAATTTCACAAAGTCAGCTAATTCAGATGATCTGAGAGACAGCCCACATCAGTTCATGCTAGAAAAACTCTCCTCTTTGTAATCAGACGGCAAATCCCACGCACAACGCACTGATCGAGGTGCCCTAACATGCAGAATCTTTCTGCTTCCTCATCTAGTGTTGAACTTCTGAACTGCCTCAAATAAGATATTCGTTTTCAATTATTATTTTTATTACTATAATTGCTTTTATTTGTGGATTTTTCCACATCACTGCTTTCTTAATGTGTTTTAAACAGCATTTTCTCACTGCGTAATGTTGGGTCAATGTACAGATGAGGGAGGATAATACTGCCTGGTCACATTGAAGGTGTTGTTTTTATTAGATCTAATAGTGCTGCTTGGCAGCCCAGAATGAAATGTTTTATATTTATGTTTTATTTATCACTTGTTGGATCCTTATCAATCATTCATAAACTAGTTGTTTAGGTTCATATAAAATGCACACTGGCAGTAATTTTAAATGAGAATTTTAAATGCTGCAGTTGATGAGTTCTTTGATTATATGTTGGATTCTGTGGACGCGTCAATATTCCTTTGACATAACATAGTGTTTGGGCAAGACAACTTTTAAGTTGTTTAACTTGCCAAAAGAAAGGCAATTTTTACTGTCTGTGATGAGAACATCATTTTTGCTCAATAGGTTTCTTGCTCAAATGAGAGCCCAGTAGTAAACCGCACGTATACGGTCTGAACTGGGCTTAACCCTGCATGTGTCATCACTTTCTAACAAGCAAAAATACTGGTTTCACTCAGCTGCATGAGAACAGAAATTTACAATGAAAATGAAATGAATGAATCTTTGTGATGGTTTTTATATAGAGCCTGAAACCTCACATAGGGGATGGCTGGATAACTGCAATAACAAAATTTTTGATTTCACCAGATCTATAGTAATATTTAGAAGACTTGACTTGGGATTCTTTGGGGAGATTTTAATAGCAAAAATTTAAAAAGCTGTAATCTATAATGGAGAAATGTACTGCATATGTGCAGGTTATAATAATATAATCCTCATTAATAATTTATCTCTTCACCCACTCAATTTAATGCTAATTTCATAATGATGCTGTTTATCAAGTATGATCCATGTACCACATGGGCAACGGAACGTTTCTGCACTTGCTCTCACACTCAGGAAGAAACCCAGCGTAACCTTGCTTCTTCCTAAAATAGAAATGCGCCCATAGCAGACACTTCATCTTCATCGCTTCATCTGATACACATCGATGAAGGGAGGGCTGAATAGAAGCAATTTACTTTACTCATCATACATATTTGACTTCATGATAAAGTCTAAAATCTAACTCCTTTTTTTTTTTAATTTTATTATAGAACAGATGAAGGAAAATAGCGCAAAGCTGAAGATGCTGACCTACTCTATGTACAAGAAGACACAGATGTTCCTTCTATAAAAGATTCAAAAGTAGACACAGTGGACAGAACAGGTGGGGGGGGGAGGGGGTGAAGGGCTATGGAGATGACAATTCTCTCAACTCCAGTGCCACCTCTTTCCCCCCATCAAATTTCTGTTGCCACACAAAACTGAGCGGCTGAGCTGTCCGTGCTAGTTAGCAGCTAGTGGCAGCGTCCAGAACACAGCATTCTGCGTGTCACTGTTGTTTCTTCCTGCAGACTAACAGGCAGACAGTCCACAACACAACCCCAGCAGCTCTTCTGAGCGCCGGAACTGCGGCAAAGCCAGTCGAAACATGCAACTCGTTTGACAGAACTGTGGTTTAACAGGTTGAAGACCAGAGAGATACAAAGTTTCCTGAAGGCTTGTGAAATTCTCAGTGCCTTGTCACAAAATCACCAATGTGTAATGTAGAGCTTGTTTGTGCAGGTTTGAAAGAAAAGCTTGTGAAGTTGACCTGTGAGAAAAGAAAACGGCTGACTGATGAAAGGGTGTCATTAGAAACCCAAACAATCAAAAAGCTGAGGTTCACATCCTGGGAGTAACTACTTGTTAAGGAGGAGTCATTTTTCCTTCACAAAAAGTGTGATTTTTCTCTTCTGTCCACAACAGTCAGTAGACACTTAGTGATGGAAAAGCAGAACAACTACATTCCAGTCTCATTTAGTCACACAAAATTGATACTTTCTGATCTGCATTCACAAGTGTTTCCAAAGCTTCAGGGATACAAATATAAGACTTTAGACCTCACATTCGAATCAACATTATCTTTATGTTACAGCTAGGTTAGAGAATCGCTCAGAATCGCCATCAGCTATTGGGCATGTATTAAAATTACAAAAAGCTTCACTCCTTCTAAGGTGAGCTCATTTTGCTACTTTAACTAGAAAAGCACTGGGAGAAAGCATACCTCTGTCAAGCAGCTCATTTCCCTACATACTGTGACTTACACTCATAGTCCTTTTATAACTTTGAGTTATTTTGCTAACAAACAAACATTAATGGCGGCTGTCACATAACGTCCTACCTTGGCACACATAACTATAATTTCCAATAAAAGCATTTAATCAGCCACAGGTTGCGCATCAAACAGCAAAGGTTATTTTTAAGCCCATTTGACCATTCTCTGCTGCTGTAGAAAAATAACAAAGGTCAGTATTTTGGCAAATCAATATAAATGCAATTATTTATTATGGATGGAAGGACAGACAGACTTCAGGCAGAGGCTGTGGTGTTTGTGTATCTCTGTAAAGGTGCCACAGCCTCTGAAAGGCTCCCCAGCAGGAGGTAGTCAGAATTGTGGAAATCCCTGAGGACAGCAAAAGGGACCGAAGCCTTCAAAAGGACATGTAACCTACTTGGCATAAGCTGCCTTTTCTCAGTTTTTGTCCTGCGAGCCAGCTGTGAAATGTCTGCTGCTGTCAGCTGAAATCACGGAATGTGACAGGTAGACAACGTGCGTGTTTGTGTGTCTTCCTACAGCCTTTCTGCATGGGCAAAGATCAAAGCTTTAAGTGCTGCACGTCTGCTTGCAGCTCGGCCACCGGGGAGTAAAGTAAGCATATGCGCAGCGCTGCGGTCAGACAGGCGGTGTTAATGGCTGGAAAAGGCCGTGCAACTCTGCTCGCCACCTCTGGCCTGATAGCACCTGGACAGTCCGGCACGTTGTCCTCTGCTCTAATGAGAATATATGATGTTATAAGAACTCTCATTTCCTCCACCAGAACATTCCCTCACATGTGATTCCATTACTGTCGAGCCCCTTAATATTTCCTCGTTCGCTTGTGATGTCAATTAAAAGCGCGCAGCAGCGGCTCCGTCTTGTGAGATTTTAATATCGGACATGTCCGCACCCACAAGAAATAACCTGACAGATGAAAAGGAAGAAATGCTAGCTCTCCATCATCACTCACACAGCACAAGGAGCCGCTGAATAGTACCTTTGTTGAAAGACAGTATAAAAGAGTAACTGCGGTTCAGTCATCTCTAAAATGTCATTGTGTACTGATAATATTTATCAGTTCGGTTTTATGTCTCTGTGCTGGCTCATCTCTAAGCGCTGATTACTATGGTATAAGAACACTGAATTCCTTCGCTGTCATGACTTCTCAAGATACTGCGACTGGTACTGCAAATGAGGCCGCTCTAATGCCTCGCTAGACATAGCTCACCGCTTTAATTGGACCTCCGTTTCTTTGTGAATAAAGAAACTGGCAGCCGCTATGCTTTTTCTAAATTGCAGGCAACAAATGTGGATCTTATTTGGCGCAGAGTTTAATATTCCTTCCATCGGCTGTCAAATTTAAATAATATTTAAGTGGAAAAAAGAGCGCAGCTGAACTAAGTGACAGGACAGCTGGTTTGGAAAGTTATCTGACAGAGAGACGTTCTGTTGATGGAAGAAAAACATTGCGCAATTTCTATAGTTTCACAAAATGAAACATTAAACGATGAATGGATTATCTTTAGGAATTAAAAAAATATATTGTTTTACTAGAGTATGATGTAATATCTGGGCAGAAGAAAAAAACTCATTAATAAATGTTGATGTCATGTAGTCTCAGGAGAAAGTGGGAGTATCTGGAGAGAACCTACTCAGGTAGGGAAACGTGCAAACTCCACACAGAAAACACCCTGGCCCCCCAATCTTCCTGCTGTGAGGGGCAATGCTAACATCAGACAGTGAAATTCCAATCAGGCAACATATCTGCAAAAATGCCCAAAAGAGAGATGTACCTTCCTTCCTCTTTGTTGCACCAGTGTTTCAATAATATTCAGAAATATAACCACAGCTGTAATAAGTTTATAAGTGTCGGTAACACAGTGATTACTCTAATGTATGTTGGCTTCTCATTACTGTGCATTCAAACAACAACCACAGGAAATGAACTGTCTCGCAGATCCTGGTCAGCTCACTGCTGCAACTGTTTGCACAATGTCTTTAATAGCTAATACCAAGTAAATGATTCACAAATGATATCAAAATAAATTAATGATGTTTCAATCAGCGTAGGCAGCGTCAAGATAATTACCAGGAACATGAAAAACAAACATGAAACCGCGGAGAAACAAAATCTGAAAAGCTCTTCTTTGAAGTCTGCCTTTACACAATAAAAAAAGCCATTATCAATATTTCTTACTGTTTAAGTTTCCACCTTATAGTAATTTTCAAATTCTCAGTAGCCAGAATATGTGAAAGGGGCCCATTGTGCAAAGTGTGCCATAGTGATATTACAAAGTCAGGGAAGTAAATGGAAAACTTATTAAGAGACTTCAGGTACTTTAGGTGCTGAATACATGCTGTATTTGCAAAGAGCTTTGGGCTTTTCAACCTAGCCGACCGCTCCTGTGCACAAATGGTAAGAAAAAAAGTCCAGAATGTATTATATGTCTGAAGTCAATCTAAAACCTGTTGCATGACGTATTTGGGTGCTTTTAAAAGGCTCACTTTAATTTTGCAGGGAATAATGCATAAATATATATCTGATAGGATTTCATTAAATATGGCCCCAACTAAAAACAACCCCTAACGGCTAGTTATGAGCTACAGTATTTTAAAAATAAGCTCAGCTGAGACACTCTGAGGCTTGTATAGCTAACATGTTAGGATACAAATGAAAAGTTCACCGGTTCATGTTCAACTTCTTTGGACCAACATAGAGGACACATTGCTGTTGGGAGGTGAATAAAAGCTAAGTTGATCATTATTAATGGGGATTTTCCCTGCTGCAACCCCCAGGGGCCTGTTTCAGAAAGCGGGTTTACCAAACTAGGGGTCAGAACCAAAGTTCAGGGTAGCCAAACTCTGAAATGTGCAACTGAGAGTTTTCGGTTTCAGAACACGTGTTATCAATTGGTTTAATCAATTCTGAGCCACAGTTACCTCATGCACGAGGATCTAAAAAGCCTTATCAATGGAATGCATAAAACGTGATTCACTATGTCAACAAGTGCAAAAACAAAAATCCCTTTATTGTCACACTTCTCCCTGTTGAAGATGGAAGATTTCATGACTGCGTACACCGAAAATGAGCATATTTAAATAAATAAATAAATAAATAAATAAATACTGCGGCAGCGGCAAAAGAGAGACATCGTATGGCTGAAAATTACTGACCAAGTCCATGCGTGATTATTAACTGGAGAGAGAGATTAGAAAAATAGAAAGAAATGTTTGTTCTTGTGCGTTCCACTCATTTAACATTTCTATTCTATGTGTGTGTTTGAGCCACAGGTGCAACCCAACAGGTACAAAACAGACTTGGCTAAGATGAAATACAAAAATATAGCTCAAACAAGTCAGATATGATTTAAATACAAGCTATTGTGGTGTTGTTTAGCCTGTCCTCGTTAAACAGCGTTCAGTCGCTTCATTTAACTGGTGATAACTATATTTAATTAATTAGAGAAATCCCCTAAACAAAAAAAAGCCAAATCTTTAGCCTTCCCACCACTGTCAGTATTTAATACTTTCTATATGAAAGCATAACACTTAAATGCCTGTTATACATGCATGTCTCCAAATTTGTTTTCTGAATATCTTTAAATTTTTTCTCCATTATAGCCAACAGAGAAAAGGCTGAGGTGATCCAGCGCCCCTTTCACTAAATGCCATCCATTAATCACAGACAACAAAACTTGACACACTGATTTTTCTTGTAGCAGGAGTTCTATGTAATTGGCTGCTGTTGCTTTCAGATGTCAATCTAGTTATTGCTTAAACTGATACCTGCAATTCTGTGGAACACCTCCATGAGATGTCTGGCCTGTCTGTGACTTTTTAACACTACAAACGTGTTTCAAAATAGTTTGAGTGCAAGAGTAACATTTATGACAGCCCGATGGTTGCCTTGGACACCTGCTCACCGATATATTAAAAAAAAGGCAAAAAAAAAAAAGGATAAAAAATAGAATCACAACACAAAGAATTTGCTCCGTACCGAGAGCCATTCCGCAATATGAGCAACATGAGGGCTGAGAATGCTGTTAAATAAAGTATCGAGGGTGCAAATGAATCTGTAACGCTCAAAGAAGTTCCCATCGATGCTTAATCAAACGTCTAATCGGGGGCGGATCTTCCTCTCTCGGCAGGTTTCAAGAGCAGCAAAAAGTCGGGGTTATTTGGAATGAATCTGCTCGCTAGCAGGTTCATTTCAAAGCGTATGTTACCTTGGTAACTGACTCTGAGTTACAGTGAACCTGCTTTCTGAAACCGAAGACCCTGAGATTCCCTTAAATGACAATAAATTAACTCAAGAGTTTTCGCTAAACCCGCTTTCTGAAACGGGCCCCAGGAGTTCATATTTGTGCTAAAAACACATTGTTGAAGAGGGGGTGATAACATAATGGGTTGTCAAATGAGCTATTTGGTACAATTTATGTCATTGTTTGGAGGGAAAGTCCTCTTAGCCCCAACTTGAAAATGTCACGGCAAAACCTGTGCACATATCACACACATACGAGCAACAACCAGCAGTGTTTTTTTTTTTAATGTTTTATTTTTGGAGATGAGCTATAACTCTTGATTTTTTTTTTCAATTGCTGCAAAGTAAAAACTGATCAAAGCGATGGGGTCCTGCTCAGAAATGAAATGTGCCGTCCGCCCTCTGCATCTGTGGAATCAGCGCGTCAGAAGATGCTTATGGTGGTTGTATTTCAGAGCTGGACGGTCTGTAGCTGTGAGTTCAAATGAGTGGGAGACGGGTTGCTCCCTGAGCAAAGCAAGAGCTGACTCAAACACTCCAACCCATGTGCCCCAAATCACACAGCAGTCTTATCTGCCAGAGGATACAATCAAGGAAACACATCAAAGTCGAGTCTCCAGAGCAGCTCTGCCTCACAAGCACGCCTCTAGTACGTCCGCACATAAACATATTCATCGAATCAGTCGCTAATTGCAGATGAATACTTAATAAAATGACTGCTAATAAAAGAGCGATTAACCATCCTCACGACTGGATACTTTAGCATCTGCAAGAGTTGATTTGCCTGACATGACTTTCAGAACTTGCCAGATGATCGGTGGGATTTCACCTGAGCAGCAGTATTTTTCCATCATTGGGTTGCGACCTTTCTGCTCCTGTTACTGGTGCAAGCATGTGTCATGGCAGTTGGGACATATCCCAAAACTGGGCTTGAGTCCAGAACCGCGCTCGCCTCTGACGTCACGTGCAAGCGTGTTTACTAATTCTGCCTGACGATCTCCTCGTGTTGCCTGTAATCTTCTGCTCCTAATCTTGTTCAAACACGTGTTGCGACAACAATTTTCCCCCTCAGTCCATCTTTACAAAACCAGGGGCTGGTTTGTCCCTAATCTCGCTGACATCAAACTGCAGGCAAGCCTGACGTGGCCATACATATTAATGAAGCCATGAAGTCATTCATTCACCAGCTGATTTACATTGCAGAGCAGCGAGGTCCTAAATCAAAGGGATTTCAAACCCCTTTCACAAGATTTGCAAATGAGATGCGACAAGCTGTTTATTTCTCTCGCATGTTGCAGCTTCTGGCCCCAAACCCTATTTTCATCTTAATTCCTTCATTAGACAAGTACGGCAGTGGCTTCGTTAAAGCAATTCGCTAAACACGTCTTTAAGAACTGTTAGCCGCTCGCTAATGTTTAGAGAGGAGCCTTTGCATTAATCATGAAGCCACAGCATCTCCTCCACAGGCTCGGCGACGCTGAGACGATACGTCACCTCCCATATTAATGGCACCATTGGATGGGACTGGGTAAAATGTTACCTGCTGGCTGCTGGCTCTCGCCGCAGAGGCTGACGCAACCCGGGAGGGTACAATGAGGATTTGTATGCAGCGGGAGGCACCTTTAGGAGAAGTGTGTCTGGGCTGTCTGATGTTAAGCCAGCCTCGCTGGGGACGGGGGTGGGGAGAAGCTCACTCAGTCGGAGGAAAAAACTTATGAGCTTTATTGATCAGTGGCTGGATGTATAAAAAGGTTTTGATTTTTTTTTGGTCATCTAGCAACAGGTGAGATAACTGAAGAATCTGAAGCAGAAAATACATAAGCTCCTTGTGATAATAAATAAATGTTGCTTTATTGTTAAAAGTGGTGCTGCACAGGGCTGATCTCTGACCTGCATGATGATCACTTCACTTCCACTTCACTGGAAAAAAATGAATAATTCATACCCGGCCCGCACAATACATAAACATGATGCTTCAGATTGGCTGGTTGTGATATAATCATCAGCCATCTGCAAAGTCCGGTCAAATATAGCGCAAATATTTCTATCTTCATACAATACCTGACAGGATAATACCACCTTAGCATCAGAAAACGTCCCGACTGTTTTCGAGGAGCGGTTTTAAAAATGCTGTTCAGTAGTTCTGCCAACGTGAGGCCAAACGTGTTGAATTGAACATGGACAGAGCGTTGGTGTGTTCTGGGAGAGTGGAGTTCAAGCTCTTTCTTCTTGGCCACATAGAACACAGATGTGTGAGATATGCGAACAGACGAGGTTTGAAAGCCACAGTGGCAGCTGCGGTGGCTGTTTAGCCCAAGAAGCTCTTCCAGAAGGCCAGAGGTTGCTTGTTCTGTGTCAGCACGACATGGATCGTTTGTGCAGCTCCTGGCTTGTGTACGTGCGCCCCAGTTCTCCGAAGACACTGAAAGCCCAGAGGCGCATGTGCAAGCTTGGACGTCTGTGCCAGAGTGTCGAGTTGAACGCGCTCAATTGTCTTATCTTATTTTGAAACCTGCTGCAGGGTGGGGGGAGGGGAAAGTGAACCGAGGCTGAGTACCAGCAGTTTAACCCTCCGTCTGGCAGAGCGGCTTGTCCGACCTCCTGCTGTGCCCTGAAATGCCTGTTTTGACAAAACTGTAGGATGTCCTCAACAACAGGTCAGAGCTTCACCTCAATATGTTAAATATGTATTAACTACAAGCTATAAAAAGAACGCCCACATAGATCTGAGCTGACTGTTATCATCCCTTTAACAGATGACTGATAACTTAAAGGGGCCATGTTGCCATGGTTCTCTAATGTAATGAAGGGTAGAAATTCTTATTTTCTATAGGTATAGTAAATTAAATTACAAGTATTTAAGAATATGGACACTTAAATTATATACAAGTGTTAATACAATATGAAATATAGCTATTATCAAATATTTGAAAAAAATAACATTTGTGACAGCTACACATTAGCAGATATAAATAATTAAATCCTATTTTTAAATCGTTTTTCCAGCATGACTTCGCTTGTATCAGGTCTGAGGACAGTCTTGAGTGAGCGCCGCAGGTCACCCCTTTTGAAATGAGCGCATGCTCTTCTCCTTATTTATACTTTCACCACTGTTCTGAACTCCATAAGGACTCTCTGACGCCATTTATTTTCGAGAAAAGAGCAGCAAGCATTTCAGGTAGTACCCCAGAAACAGAGTCAAGGAGTACATTTTTTTTAAAAAAAAGAGAGACAAACAGCAGCTCCAGCTCTCTGAAATTCTGCAGCCAATCGTCGCACTAGAGGCCGTTTCTGAGTTGGTTAGCATTCAACAATCAGAAATGTAACAGACAACAAGCTGGGCGCAGTACTTAAATCGAGTGAAAAGGTGGGTATGTTTCTGTGTTTTGAATTAGGACAGCAGTTAGCAAAGTTGCAGAACCTTTTCTCTCATTAGACTTACTAAACAGGATAATGGATCCCCTGGGAACAAGTTTCTGCCGTTCGACGGCCTGTCGCTCACCGCACCGCCATCAACGCAGTGATCAAAGCCAGCTGTGCTCACTTCTGTTGCCGCCAACAAAGCACAACTGGTTTGGGTGTTTTC
Source organism: Pao palembangensis (assembly GCA_015343265.1). Lineage (NCBI taxonomy): Eukaryota > Metazoa > Chordata > Actinopteri > Tetraodontiformes > Tetraodontidae > Pao > Pao palembangensis. Next base: position 13,285,416 of record CM027081.1, read on the forward strand.
ACAGTTGTCACTCAGCGCGGTGCCTCGGCCCATGGGGAACATGGCGTACTCAGGCAACAGACAAATCTGAGAGCACTGGACTGTCGCTCACACCTTGACACGAGGAAATAAAATCAGCTCACAAAACTTTGCTTTTTAACAAAGGTTGTTGGGTTATTGGCGATTTAAGGACAACAAAGGAAACCTAGAAGTGATTTCAAATTTAAAAACTGCCCTATTTAGACAGGATAACTAAAAAAATAGCATTGGATCATCCCCAGGTGTGCCAGCATCAGAGTTTATTCCTCTTGATTTGACTGGTTTTGGTTGAATATAAGCGCCTGTGTTTTTGTCATCTTCTCACCTATGCCTCCTTATTCAGACACCTCCCTCACAGATAGAAATATAAAGAAAGACTCTCCTTCCTGTCTGTTTAAGGCAGTTTTTGTCTGTCTGTGTCTCCCTCTGCATGTGAGTTTCTACCCGTGTCTTTTTCAGCATTCCTAGTCCTGAATTTTTTTTTTTCTTTCTAAGATTACTGCCATGCCTAAATAAATAAACCTGCCTGACTCTGGTCTGCAACTCAAATGCCCCCTGCTGGTTAGCTGAATGACAGTAAATCGATTCGATTCAATTCTATATATATATATATATATATATATATATATATACGACACCTGAGCACAGTCGCGCAAGTGTACGTTTTCAGCAAAATTCCTGTTTACCTTTAGTTTTCACATATAAAACAACAAATATAGAAAGACATATCTGTACTTGTCATTAGTTTAAAACTCACTTCTCCAATTTGTAGAAATCACTGCTGTCGATCAGCGCTAGACAGCCACAGATTTGAGTCGCGGATCCATCTTCTTCTTTAACGTTTAATAGCGGTTGGCAGGCCCACTTGATGGTGCAATACCGCCACCCACAGGACAGGAGTGTGGAACGAGAAATAACGTTCGCGCGTCTTCCAAACCTGTCAATTACCTGGCATAGCATCTGAAGCGTCCAATCTTGTTTCAGAAATGGCCCATGCACCTTCGATCACCACTTTAGCTCCGCCCCGAAATGCTGCAAAGAACAAGATTGCTTGACAATCGATTAGCCTGCAGATTCAGCAGATAATCAACAAGCAAAGGAAGCGTTGGTTTCTCCCCAGCAGACATTCCGCATACAACATATAAAAAAAAGACTTCATGACTATGAGGAAGGATGTCGTTGTAAGGCCAACATACCCCACCTTAGTTTCTGCAAGCAATACAAATGCATATTAAAAAAAACAAAACAAAAACAAAATAATTCTCAGAGGAGCCCTTCTGTCTATATTTTTGCTTTAACTATACAGTATAAAAGCTTTTCTTGTAACATCCACCCACTGAGAGTGACTATAAGTTCACATTTTAAGGCCCTAATCATAATCATTGTATTTATGTACAAAGAACATATAACATACAACAGAACAGATGGGGGAAATGTACTCTTTATTTTTACATGTGTAGTTTTTGTACTACACAATGACTAAGTTCATTTTTGAAACGGAATACTATTATTAAAATCTCATATATTTGGTGCAAAGACTTATTTGTAGCTTTTTAAAAATTGAGCTCACACTGGGTTTGATTTTGTTTTTTCTCCTGATATTTAAATATATATGTGTGTGTGTGTGTGTGTGTGTGTGCGCGCGAGAAAACCAAACAACCACAAAGTAAAAAGCCATTAAAGATTATCTCCCACTGACATAAACAGCAGAGATTTAAACCTTTTGTGTAGTTCTTAAAGTGCATAAGGGTGCAGAGAATCCAGGCGGTGGGATAACATTCAGCTATCTGAAAAATAAATAAATAAAGAGATGAACCTGTGGTGACAGTTAACAAAATATTTAATATATGCTGTGATATTTTGCATGATTGTCAAATATGCACCATTTGTCTGAAAAGTGGCAGGGGATGAATATGAATCTTTTATCATCAGACGTTTGAATCTGAACAACAAAGAAAAAAACACAAAACAACAGCCATCAAAGATGTAAAAAAAAATGAAAAAACAGACACACAACTGCAGCGACAGATGGAAGTGCCCTCGGAAAAGAGAAGAGGTGTGAGATAAACTCCTCATTGGGAATGAGGGATGAATAATAAAAGGTGGGAAATATCCATTGTTGATTGAGGTATTTGACTACAAATGCTGCGTTGAGCAGCTTGCGGACGGGCACAGTTCATCCTCGGCTTAATTGGCTGACATTGTTGGGATGTTGATTTACCACTAGAACTCTGTCCTCCTGGATCCCAGCCCAAGTACAAGGTGACTCAGCTCTGGCGCAATGATGATTTGCAAGGTTCTGTCACGCTAAAGAGCCTCCATTAAAAAAGAAAAACATGAAAAAAAAAGAAAAGAAAAAAAAGGCAACCTTGCTATTAGCAGCTGAGCACAAAAGAGTTTGGGATTCCTGCAATGATGGGCCTGGTTGTTTGGAAACCTTATGTGCAAAAAGTGAGGCGAAATCAGCCAACAGCACAAGGAGATAAGGTTCCTCTTATTTCTTGGGTAAGAACAGCTGCTAGGAAAACAGCAGAGATTTGTCCGTCATCTGATGGAACAGATGCACCTTAATTGTAATCAATAAAGAAGTCTCACAGACCATGTGATGGCTCACGATGCACTCACTTAGCTGAGAGCTCACACATCTTTTATGGCTCCAAGTCAATTGGCTCATACGGCGTGTGTTGCTCTCCGAGCGCTGGAAAAAACATCTCGCAGCCTGGTGACCTAACATTAGCACTGAGCTAAAGCTGCTTTTGGTATGTGGCTTTAGTTTGTGTCAGAGGTGAAAAAATGGATGGTCAAAGTTCTGCGTTAGGCACCAAGTGATGAAGAGGCAAAGAGATTCACCACTCTGATTAGCTGATTACCTTAACTCATTCATTAAGGTATAAAGCACACACCTGGACCAGTTAAAAGTGGTGAGGTGGTTGTGTTGTGAGGGTATCCTTGACAAAACCGCATACATTAAGGCAACCACAAATTAGGCTACCGTAGATGCCAATGCCTCAAAGGTAGAACAACTTAATGAAAACATGCCACAGAACAACAGATTGAAGAAAGCATAAAGCAAACACAATCTGTGCACACCTGCACTCGTGTAAAAACATCCACCAGCAAATATGGAGATGCACAGGAAAAACCCGCTAATTTGTAAAGGGTTGCTTTGTTCCAACCTGTTCTCTACAGCTGCTGCCATCAGCGTGGCGCCATAAAATCAAATCCATCACACTGTCTTAAAAAAAGAAACATTTGTGCCACAATATTTGACTCCCGAGGAAAGAAAAAGGTGACAAGTGCGTTCCCCTGCGATGCCTCAAACACATTTTTTAACTTCATCTCTAATCAGAGGAGCACAGATTGCAGTCTGCCACACAATATGTTTTGCTCCAGTTTATTAGGCCCATAGATAAACCTCATGGCTGAAACTAGAGCCTGTGAATGATGAACACTCCCCCTAGCATAACGCGATCTGGCCCTCCTTCTGCTTGTTGGCCACGTGTTTCCTCGTAACTGCAAGTTCAGCTGGTCAATTTTTGTGCTTCACTTTCAAAAAAAGGTCTGGCCCACACACATGCTGTGGGGGCGTGTTTTAAAAAAGCAGACAAGCTGCTCAATGGCCATCAAGTATATAGGTCCATAAACATGAACTTTCCACCACGTGAAGTTCAGGATGGAAATGAAATTCCATCAGTACCGCTAAAGATTCTGCACTGTTATCACCGGTGTACCACCCCCCACCCCCATGGCCCACAGCAGCCAGCTAAATGGCTGATGGAGCAACAACTGTTCAGTTTTACCAAACAGGCTGAGCGCATTGCAGGAGAGGTGCGATCCAGATGGAGACAGTTGTTTCGCTCCCAGTACTGATTATGTTCACCAGCTGATACTCTGCAGAAAGCAGGTCTCATCAGACAGCACTGAAGTGGTTGGCAGACTCTCTCTTTTTCCTGATAAGTCTATTTTGTCCATCTTCAGACATTTTTTGCATTGATTTTTTGTTTTGTTTTTTTAATGGATGTAGATCATAGAACATTGTGGTATTGGGTGATCGGCACAAACATTTAGTGTCAGTCAAGTGTGAATTGGCTTGACTTTAAAAAGCCAGATGCAGGAAGAGTGAATTTTTATTACAAGGTTATGGGGAAAATTAGAAGCAAAAGCATTTGGGAATCATTATATAAGTGAGCTAATTTTCCTGAAAATTGCTATTAGGCAATTTTAAAGAAAAAAGAAGTAAAGACGAGACAGAACTTTTAAAAAGATTTCAACAGGAAAGGTAATAACTGCTGTTAAAAATAATGTAAAAAAGTGACCATTCACGCTTTTAACTTGTCTAAAGTGTCAACCTTTAGACGGGCTGTAATGTCGTCTCAAGTTAAACCGGCATGAAATTTGAAAAGAAAGAGAATTAAACAACTGCAATAATTTTGTAGCACTTGGAATAAATTTGTTTCCTCTACTCAGTTTAGAAAGATATAATTGATGACACATTTCAGTTTCCAGCAAATTAGTCATTGCTAGTTCCCTCGCCACTGTTGATTAAAGGACTTTTTACCAGCTTTCCAGGGCCTGATCAAGGACCCAGGGTGAAACACAGATCAAGGATAATTACTGTTGGATAAGTGAGATTTTTATTATAAGAACTGCCAGACTTGCAGGACCTCAAAACAAGATTCAAAAGAGGAGACTGAATATGAAAACAATTACCTACACTTTTGCCACTGAGCGGGGTTAAAGTTGTAAATTACAATGCATTCAGATGAAAAGCAGTCATGGTGTGAATCCAAGAGCAAAATATTAATCAAGTGCATTCATTATTCCCACAATTACCCGTGACTTCTGAATCTGTGGTATTGTCAAGGAGGCTTTTGTAAATCTTTGTTATGGTTCAGTGGTATTGGATTCAAAGCTCCAGAGCTCTTCCCAGTAGGCATCGTAACCATGGTTACAACAATGCAGTAAAAAAAGCAAGAAAAGAGAAAAAATATATATATATATTTTAATTTTATTGTAAATGATCCATAAAACAATATCAGAAAGAATTTACAAAGAACAAACATTTAAGTGTGTCTTTAAGTGTGTCTTCAGTCAGAACATGAAATTTGTGGTTGTGTTTTTTATTTAGTAAAACAATTATCATTTCTCTCACTGCTGTGACATTCTAAATATTCTGTCAAAAAACAAAATCAAAACGGGACTTTAAAAATGTTAAAGTCCAAATTTTTGAAATACAGATTGTTAGACATTTAATAGTATGCAGACAACATTTTAAAAGAAAATATCACACAACACTGAATCTTCGCATATAAAAATATGAAGTTGCATCAAAAAGAGTAGAAATATACTTATGTCTATATCAGTACATGGATATGTAAATAAGCAATCCAGCAATCAATCTAAAGTAATTATATATCAGATTAGAGGAGAAATGTCATACATTTTAAATGCTTACTCCTTACATAGAAAAGTGCTGTGCCATACTGATTTCCAGCCCTTGTATACTGTAGATATAGATCCTATAGATATTGATAAATGATAAATATTTTTGTAGAAGTCTTTGGTAGACACAGCTGAACAGATTTGACTCTACTCTGCCTTCTGAACTAAAAGCTCACATCTCTCGTAAATCTACTCTCGAATTTAAATCCTGTAGGTCACCCTCTTGTTATTGTGTCTTCACCATGGTGTTATGGCTTACAAAACCACTGGAAATGAGTCTTTTTAATCTAAATTTTATCTTACATTGAATGTGAAAGTGAATATGCTGATGTGAAGAATCTTCACAAGGCCCTCAGTTTTGCCAAGAGAGCCTCCACATCTGACTCCCCGTTGGTGCTGCAGCTGCTGACCGCAGCGTCCCCGGAGGACGGCGGGAAAGCTGCAGGCTCAGACTCCACCGCTTTCACCGCCTCTTTCTCCAACACCCTCTCTCTGTCCATCCAGGAGCTGTGACCCGTGGGGTTCCTATACCTTTGACCCGACTCCGAACACATGGTGGCCTTAGGCTGGGATGCGGACTGCTGGCCCTCAGTTTCATTACGGGCCTCGTTGGCATGGGAAGCTTTGACCGCCGCCAAGCTTGTATTTATATTCTGCCGAGAGCGAGACCTTTGTAAAGGTGTCCTGTTGTTTTCTGTGAGTGGAAAACAAAGGAAGAGAGCAGTGAATGCCTGTGTGTGAGGAAGATAATGAGGGGAAGCTGATGTGTTACAGATTTGCTTAATGGAAGCAAGGAGTTAATTAGCTCAAAAAAATAAATTACAAAATCAGGAAGCTAAAAGCGAGCGAGAAAATACAGAAATTCACTGTGAAGTGAAGGAGAAATAACAGAAATCAACACATATGCACAAATAATATCCACACGTCCAGAAGATGTGCATGTGAGAACAGAGAACATACAACTGCATGCTTAGGAAATGTACACTGTGTGCACACAACTGATGGGGATACATTTTCTGCAGCAGACCAGGGCACGCTCAGTCTGATGAAATGGATATGGCCGATCAACCGCAGCAGAAACTCAATAACACTCTGTACGTCACCCTTTTCCAATCTTCCAGTCTGCATTCCTTTTTCTCTTACACCTCCACACCATCTCCACTTCCCCTGACTCCACCATTATCATCCATTCTCCTTCCTCTGCTCTTCATTTCAGCTCTCAGCTCCTGCAGCATTCTCTTCATCCTTCATATTTTTCATCGCTCACATATTTCCCCCTTCCCCCTCTGGTTCCTGACTTAAAACGCACGCCCAGACAGACAGCGGAACAGAGCGACAGCCGGGATCAGACCTTCATACTGAATTATAATCCCTCTAAGTAGATCTTAGACTTCATCATCAGTATGTGTGTGGTGGTAGGAAGGTAAATCCATATTCATGTGACCTTGAGCGGATGGCTGAGAACAGTGGCGCGGGGAAAGACACCAGTGCATTTAAAGTTTCCTGAGCATTAAATGTCTGGCAAACAGGAGTCAAACACAGCAGAGCAGAACGGAGCAACCCGCTCTGTCAGCCAATCGGTAATGAGCTTGGAGCGTGGCCAACCAGTCATGACAGTATGTTTTATGGGCCACGCCGACGAATGACAAGCAGCGTCCCTGAACACAACCTCCGACAAATAAATAAAAACAAGGAGGAACAAGACCAAGAAAAGAATATAAAAAAAAAAACTTTGATCGCACAGACACAAAAGGTTATTAGACAAACAAGAAACATTGTGGGTGGTGGAGGAGGGGGTTTAAAAGGATAAGGGAACGGGTTGTCTTGCTGCTGTAATCGAACATTTGCCACAGCTGAAAATCCAGTTGACTTTAATTATCTCGCCCCCCTTTTCCCCTCTGTTCCTGTTGTTGCAGTCAGATGTAAAAGATGACAATTATACCCCAGCTGTCGAACCCCATGTCCCCCCACTTCCTTATCCTGCCCTAAATTCCTAAACATGCCATCTGCACTCCAGGGCTGTTTTTCCCCTTCTCTCTCATTGTTCTATCAGAGTACAAAAAAAAAAAAAAAAATGCAAATAATGTGTGATCAAATCATCAGCTTCGTGAGGCGTAAAACCACGCTTTCATTAGCGATGCACCATGTATCGGCAGAGGCCAATGCTGGCCATTGTTGTGTACCTTTAGTTCGTAAAATATGGCAGTGCTGCTCATCGTCTGGAGGCCAGAACAGGAATAGCGGTAATGTTATAATAACGCGCATTTGAACATGTGCTAATTATTGAGCAGATACTGTAAATAACAGAGTAACAAGGTACCTCAGGGATGACCAAACTAGTCCAGAAAGGGCCGTGTGGCTGCAGGTTTTTGTTCTAACCAAGCAACTGCACACCAGACTTGGCTCATTTAATCCAGTGATCTGAGTCTTCAGAACACTGATTGGTCACACTGTGCGTGCTTGATTCAATTTTTAAAAATTCAATATTTCCATATCCTTCTCAGCTCATACAAATTGTAATTATCTTGATTTTGTACCCAACTTAGCGGCTCCCATATTGGTATTTTTTTATCATTATGCACCCCTAATTCGAATGTATCATTCTAAACTATTTACACCATCATTAATGAGCAGTAAGATGGGTTTCTGTCTTCAGGAGCTAAAGAAAGACAGACATGCAAACTAAAAACATGCATCTTTGGAAACATCTCATTTAACAATTGGAAAAGCTGCACAAAGCCTGGATGGTGATACCCGTAAAGCCTACCGCTGGGAAAGATGGAGCCCTGTACCATATGTGAATTTACACTTCAGAAACAGATTGGAAGAACCAACACTTCAATAGAAGCTCTTATCCTAAAGTGTTCTCCCCTCCTTTCTAACATGCCCCCGGCCTTTAGTGCTGAATGTGATCAAAGTGCAGCCAAGTTCAGTTTCTTCCCGCTCTGCCCGCCAGTGACACCTCGTTGTCCCGTCCTTTGAAGCCTCTCCAGCTTCTTGGCACAAACCTATATTTAAGCTGTGAAACATCACGGAGACCTGAAAAACGTGTCTCACAGGTTCAGACTCAGGTTAAACACGAAAACCAATTAAACTGAAAGAGAAAAGAAAATGCTTTTATTAGCAATGTGCCATTCACTTTAACACACCAGCTTTCTTACTGATAATTATCTTTACTGATTAAAGAGTTTCATGCTTTCATGGCAAATATGAAATGTAGAAAACAACCTATAAATAATAACTAAAGTGACATTTTTTTCTTTTATTCTACCAAAAAATGTCTAAACCTTTAAAAGAGTGCTTTCAAAACGCTGTTGGTCAAGCAGAGATCAGGAGAGGGCTACAGAGGAGGCTAAATCCACTTCCTTTTAGCTCCCTACTTGCTTTGAAACTTCTAAAGGCCCCAAACCATCTGACACTGACTCTGAAATCAATTGGGAGAATTTATAAGATTACACACCGTGCCCAATGGGGCCACAGAAGGATTTACACGTTCACAGAGTAGAATTGCTCCCAAGGGTCTGTAAACGCGCCATAAAAAAAAAAAAAAAAAAAAAAAAAAAAAAAAAAAAAAAAAACACATTTCTTCTCTTAAAATAAAATTTATTTAAAAAATGTCAGGACAATCAGTGCGTTACTGCAGCACTGGGGTGTTTACCTTGATTGAAAGTCAGTTTCATAATTTCCATTACCAAAGAGCTTCCAAAAAACAGCCTCTCAATCACTGAGAGGAATTAGACAATAGTTATTTTTAACTGTGTCTACTGTGTATGTGAACTAAAGTTACGTCATGAGTGGGTGTAACCCTACCTTTTAAAATGTTACTAATTTTATGATTGTCTTGCCCAGGGACAACGGTTGAAAAATAACTTTTTTATGCTAACACCGACACATTTACAGAAATGTTCATTAATGTGTGCTGTCCCTGACAGACAGACAAATAAATAAACAAACAAACAAACTTTCTTTATGAGCCTTCGATTCTCATGACTGGAAGTTAGTCGTGTTAGTTGTGCCACTGGAGCAGTAGTAGTGTTTCGCTGCAGCTCCACCAGTCAAAGCAGTTTATATTTTGTAGCTCATTTCTGCTGTTTACATTCTCTGGGATCTGTGCTTCAGCCCTCCCTTATCTTTTCCTTTTCTCGACTGCTGGAGCTTGACTTGCGCTGCCCGTTACTGCTGCAGTCAACAAATCAGAAAGTCTGGTATTTCCCACACAAAACACAATTCTACCAAATTATGAGTCCATCAAAACCAGTAGTCTGCCTCTGTCATTTCCTTTCCAAGATGGCAGACAGGCAAAGAAAAACAGTGATAAAAAGCTCCACAACTTGAGCTTGTTATGTCTCTTAGTCTCGGCTTTGCTGACGAAAGGCTTTAGTCTTGAAGCCGACACCCCTTAGCCAGCAACTGACACTTGTTTTTTTTTCCAGCAGTAGACAAGTGAAATCTCAAACAAAACAGACAAACTGCAGCTCCAAACCAGTTGAAAACATCCTCCAGATTCTGTCAATGGAACCACCGTGTTTCATTAAAAGTCTGATAGACTTTTTATAAAAGTCTTAAAGGGTCTGTCAAGTAGAAAAAAAAAAAAAAATACATCTTTCTGCACATGGCTGCAGAGGAATTCACTTTCCCTCCCGTCAGATCATTTGAATTGCCACTTCAAACACAGATGCAGATAAGCCTTTCCTCTCATCTCGCTCACTCCCTTTCTCTCCTCTCTTATGAAGTTTGCTGCATTTGATGACTTTAAGAAGAAAGTAGCCATGCAGGCTTTTTTGCCCCTCTGCAGAGTGACAGACACAAGTTTAAGTTGACAACATTAAGCACAAGTTGACACACAAACACACACGATAGGCAGTTTGCATCATGTTCTGTGTAATGACTGTTTGCATTTATGCCTCGAAGGAAGAGGCCACAAAAAATAGGTCACCTCTAAGACCTTCACACTTTTAGTTAAGAATTGTATTTAAACGGGGAAACAGTGGCACAGGAGGTCATTGGTTCCATCCCCAGCTGCGTTGAGCTGGTAAACTTTCTCTCAGTGTCTGTCTGGGATATTTCTGCAGGTGTGCCTCTGGTCTGCAATCAGCATCAATCACTGGTACCAAACCTGATGGTTAGTTTTCAGTCTGACTTGCTACCGACTTCTACTGTTTTTCAGTATTCAAAAAAATAATTATAGCAATGCAGCAAATTCACCAAAAGTCCACATTTTGGAAGACTGAAGCATGTAGAGACTTCACTGCATCAGATAAGTTATCTTTTAGGTCCCCTATAGTCACTTTTGAAGGTACAATATTTGATAGTGTAAACTGTGATAGCTTGACTGCATCGCAAAAACTACACATTCATACATTATTGATGTGTTGGGAATGACATTTAAGAAAAAGTGAAGCCTGTGGCATCGTCTTTATGATTTCTAAGGCACCTCACCAAGCTTCGTCATTTGAGAAGCTGGGAGTGAGAGCATGTTTCTCAATCATCAGGCACAGCAAATACCAAAGTAAGAGTAAAGGTTTATTCGTTATGATTTACCCTCCAAAATCAACACACAATATTCTTCAACTCGTTCCTTTATGTACTAATATAGTAACTGGGCAAGAATGGAATCCGTCATCATTTTTAACAACAGCATCTGGTGACCAAGACGAATGTTTGTACCCTAAAAGGCTTCTGAGGAGAATAATCGTTTTTGTCTGTTTGTCCTCACAGTTGTTATGATGTCATAGGGTAGACGTGTGTGATGAGTTTAAGCAAAGTCTTGTTAAAAGTGAAATCACTTGCCTGTGAGTTCAACAGTGGCTGTGTGATTAAAATCATTACCTATCTACACACCAGTAGAGCTCTCTCTAACACTGTGTGTGTACGTACGTGTGTGTGTGTGTGTGTGTGTGTGTGTGTGTGTGTGTGTAAGTGTGTCTTCTGTGTCATGCACAGAAACGGCAGATGGGGATTCGGAAAAGAGAAACGGCAAAAAGCAGTGAAGGAAGAATGGACATCAGTAGAAGAAATGGGATGAGTGTAAAGAAAATAACAAGATGGGCAGAACAGACAGCTTTAAGACAGTGGCATGGTTTGAAGGCAATGACTGTGATTTGGAGAAGAGACGAACTAAGAGAAAATAGAGCTTATAGGGGGATGGATTGAGAGCACGATAACAATCCCTGAAGCTAATGTAAAAACCAGCACTTTCATACGTGTCTGACGCCTGCACAATTCTAATGCATATCAAAGTGTTTTCCTGGGTTAACTGTGATTTGGCTGCCCTATTTTCAGTCCCGAATATATTTAACTACTCAAAAATATCTGTTGAAATATATCAGGATGGATGGAGCCATTAATTGGAGATAGAAAAGGCTTGGTCAGACCCTAAATGTCAGTTTATGACTGATTCCATTTCACCACATTAAGATCTGGCTGTTCCCAGGCAACATCATGTTTCATCCTAACACTTGATTAATTAAGATTTTAAATGTTACTGCATCCTTTTGACAACTGGCTCATATGTCCATCCATCCATCCATCCATCCATCCATCTTCTTCCGCTAGCGGAATAGCGGAAGAAGATGGCTCATATGTAAGAATGATAATTCTGAATAAATATGTATTTTGTCATGCTACTGTTTCAGCATTAATCCAATTAGAGGCATGAACTCAGGGGTGGATGTATAATCAAAGTGAAACAAAACAAAATGGATCAGATGACAAAGAAGGGTAAATTTCTTGACATTTATGGGTCACTCGGAAAAAAAAAAAAAAAATGATGATAAACATCAACATGAACGGCATGAGGCAAGGCAGAGTATTTAATTTTTTTTAACATGCTAAAGAGCTGTCAACGTATTTGAATAGCCACATTTCCTTTGACATGATTGCCATATTAAAATAATGACCAAGTTGAAGAAAAAAATGGGTGGAAATGTCAGAGGCGATTTGATGCTTAATACTAGACAAAAGAAACATGGAGGATGTGAAAGAACTGAGCTGGACGTCCCTCAAGTTTTCTGCTGCTCAAAGTGAATTCCAGCCACTGTGCACTGCAGCCAAGCATGACATTGTGTTAGCACGCCTTGGAGCGTCTAACAATGCCTTAGAAGTGAACCCGTTTCTTAATGCTACACGTTACACATGACGCATGACACACTGCTGAGACGACAATTTAAAGAATGAAAAATTTGGACTTTCTGTCGCTACCAGAACAACATTTCCCACTGTTGGATGTGAAATGACACTTTCAAAGGTGTCAGAAATCCTTTGTTGAGTAATTTATTCAGATGATTTTTTTTTTAAAGCTTCATTAGACTCAAAATAGACACAAAATTGTTTCAGTATTGCTCTCTGTAAGTATTATGGTTAGATCACACTAAAACAAGAGAAAATAAGTAAAGACATGAGTTTGTCCAGTTATTAAAAAGAGGCAATATACCCAGCAGATGGTGGAAGCAGCTTTACTCTAATTATATCTACACGTGGGGTAATGGACTGAAAATCTTTCCTCATACACCAACAGCTTTGGTTCCTTCAGCCTCGGTTTTCTTTGTCTCTCACAAACGCTCACACAATTGGAACAGCAGACATCATGCACAACCCTCTGACAGAGACTGACAAACATCAGTGCACAAACATTAATAAGTGCCGGCTATTCCACTGATATACTGTATGTGTACAGGCAGTGTGCCTGGCTTCCTCTGGCATGAATTAAACATGGCTGGGTTTCAAGCTCAGCTACCTGTTGTTGTTTGTCTGGTTACTGCTGGTAAATACCCCCAGCAGTTGTAGTCTAATGCATATGTATTTAGGTATCTTCTGTGGCTCCTTGCTAACAAACTTTCTGCCAGGTTCTTTTTCCAGCAGTGTACACCTGTCATACTGTGGAGGCTGAATATTGATTCTTTGCTCACCCTGAGTGCTAAGTGAAACACAGTTTGAAATCGGAGACAGAAGGACACATTTCTCTGTTAGCTTGCCTTCAGAAACATGAATTAATACACTAGTTGAGTGTGGGGAGTCCATACAACAAGAACAATAACTATCCGAGCTCACTTTCCACACAGAACTATTTGCTTTTAAGTTTGTACAAATATAAAATTAATGATCAAAGCCATTTTTTTTGGGGGGGGCGGGGGTTGGGTGGGTAAAGAAATGCTTCAATTAATACTAAATAGTCATCAGAGCTGCTTATCTTCTGATGAAAGACAAACCAAAGATCTGTCAAATTATAGTGTTGAACATAGCTAAATGAGAATTTAGCCCATAAATAGCATAATCTTATTCACAATGGCTTTTGTATTCAGATGTTAGACCAATAACACCACACACAATTGCCCATTATCGTATCAACAAATATTAGGAAAACCAAAGAGCTCCTCTTGTTTGTTCTGTAGGTCCTCTGATGTAGATGTTTTTATCCAATGCCACTGTCTAGACCGCCAGCTGAGAGCTCGTGTGTAACACTTAAGTTGACTCTGACAGCTCTCAATATGCCGGGCCAGCCCTGCCAAACAGACTTATGAATTCCAAACAGCCTGGAGTCATGCTCCATATTTCATTGAAGTTGAATATTTAAAAAGATCAACCCACTCAAAACCTATAAAACCTATCATTCTGGGGCCTTGTGTCCTAAAAATAAAATCGCATCTGCCATATCGCATTACAGACAGCCACATCAGCCTCCATCTCTTAACTGTTCCCCACATTCTGTTCCCCTCTCTCGCTGACAAAGCCCAGCTGGTAACCAGATTGTTTCCATCAACTAAGGTTTTGCTCTCCCTCCTTCAAACAGCTTCCTTCCGTTCCTCATTTTCTTTCCTTTTATTCTGTTCTACTTGTTAAAAAACAAAAAAAAAAATCAGATTATGATGCACAAAAGTGATTTTATATTTTAACAATAAACTAAAAATCCTGATAATTTTATGCTTTTACTCGATTTTAGACATAATCTTCATAATCTAATGCATAAACATGACACATTCATGCAAATGCCCCTGGGCGGTGTTTTTGTTCATGCGTGTAGAAAACAGCAAATTGGGGTGGAGAAGCACCAAAAAATCTGATCACATTTGAATTTTATTTAAAAGACTGGTCAAGACCGTCATAAACAGTAACCAGACCCAGGCGCAGGGTTTTGTGCACAATACTGTTAATAAAAATATATTGCAAAACTTCCTTCAGTTGAGTCAGAGTAAAAGCTCCCACTTAGTTGGTTTGTACTGGCTGCACTAATTACCAGTAGGAAAAGGCAAAACCTGAGTAATTTCGACCTTTATTTTCTGCTAAAGTCATTACTGACAGCAAAGCAAGTGGAAGGTTTATGGTTCCATCTTAGTATCTACAGAAAGCTTTTATGATATACTAATTCTAGACTTGGAATGGTTAGCTTGTTCTCAACTTATATTTACAGTATTTATATATAATATAAATAAATATATAAAAAATATATAATTCTATTCTTAAAAAAAAAGTTAATTTCCCATGTCTGGGATGAATAAAGTACTTCTATTCAATAGACTCTGCAAGGGAATTCTAAAATTCCCTTGGCTTAGCACTTGTGCTAATGCGGGAATGTACCTTATGCCTCTTTGGCTTGTACCTTGTATGCCTCTTTGGCTAGAACAAATGACCTTGTACGGTATGGATTATATGTTGTATAATATTGTTTGGAGGACACTTAGACAGAAGGAAACATAAAAGGAGAGTGGAGGAAGCAATTAAAGAGGAAAAAAGAAGAGACAGAACAGAATGGCTGTGTGTAAGAAAACAACAACAACAAAAAAAACAACAACATACTAATAAAAACATGTGGCTGCACATCCAGTGTCACAGACAACAAAATCAATATGCTGGGATTAATGTCGAAGATAGAGCTGCATTGATTGGAAGGGCTTGAAACAGGCCAAAGCTGGAAGGGAAGCACAGCTGAATCAATGCCAGCATTTTGATCA
Source organism: Pao palembangensis (assembly GCA_015343265.1). NCBI lineage: Eukaryota > Metazoa > Chordata > Actinopteri > Tetraodontiformes > Tetraodontidae > Pao > Pao palembangensis. The sequence goes on from CM027081.1 coordinate 13,300,823, forward strand.
GGCCAGAAGACCCTTTTATGACAGACATATTCCTTTGGTTTTTGTCTTGTTTCCTTCTTTTGTTTCTGTGTGGTAGTGCTTTTATTTCAGTGAGAGTTTACTGTATATCATTGTTCAACAGTTTAGTTTTTTTAGCATGTTAAATTACTGAATGACATTAATAAGAGGCAGTGGCACTCCACCCAAGTGTTCTTAGTAATTTCTAATATATTAGATTACTTCTAAAATAAGCGACACTTATCAATGAACTGCAAAATATTATGTGATCTTTGGAGATAATCTATTCAAATAGACCTACTCTAGATTAGATTCAATAGTGCTAATTTAATAAATACATTAATTAAATATGGAATTTCATGTCAATATGGCTGCCAACAATTAACAACAGCTGTTACTTGTGGTCTAAAATATGAAATAATTTCTGCCTTCTTGAAGAGATTTACAGATTTCGTATCACAAGCTGCGCAGTTCCAATACCATTTGTTAAGGATAATCAGATCTTCAGTGAAACACCTAGATGTGTGTTAGTTTTCTTTATTTATCCAATGAGAACAACGGCTCAGTGTGAGTTTTCCTGCTTACAGGAAAGCCTGCGGCACAGTCCTTGTAATTATCACAACACCAATCAGAGAACATGCGCAAGACAAACACAAGAAGAAAAAAAAAAACTGAGTGGGTAAACAAGCAAGTCAGTAGGTTTAGAAAAAAGACCACAATGTGCCATGACAGGATGCTACACCCTCAGTCTGAGACACATCTGGGAATCTCTGGAGCAGTTGTCTGTTGCCTGAGACGATATAAAACAATGGGTGACAGCAGGGATGCGCTGGCGTGTGTGTCGACTGCTTTCAAAACTTTTGGTAAATGAATTTGTTTTACAAACAGCTGCCTCGTTAAGATTTAACACAATGGTCTGACTTATCACAAACTTTCCACAGACTCACATAAACACCTATAGCCGGTACGATAAATGCTGTTTTTTTCCGAATAAAACCCATTATTGCAAAGACAAACAGATAATAGCAAGAGCAAATAGCATCTAAGGGTACACAACATTTATCTGTTGATTACTGATTTTGCCAGTCCAGTTAGTTTAAAAAATACACCACAATAACAGAAAAACAAATGCTGACTGAAGGCAGATAAATTCTGTTTCTCACATTTCAGAGGAGTAAATATGTATTTCATAATGTTAAAAATGCAAAACAGGCTTAAAGGGTAAAATTAGGGTTGATGTCACTTATATTAGAAATGTTTAACTATCCCAATCCAGTTGAAAACTATCCTGACAGGCAAATCCAAATGTGGGTTTCCTTGTCATTATTAAAATGTGCATCTGGTTGGCAGTCGGCAGGACCCATCTTACCCATTAACTCAGGAATAAGACTTCAAATACTGTAAAAATTGTATTGTGGAAAACATTATACATTCATTCCAGACAGCTGCTTTATCAAGAGTGTTCATTTCTACCCTCTGAACCAGATGAGCCAGTGATAATTTATTGATTGTGAAGCTGTGAATGTGCAGTCTTTCTTCTTTTAAGTCTTATTGTCAGGGGGTTAATTGAAATGCATTAATCCACTCGCTCAGGAGTACGACAGCAACTCAAACTGTAACAGAAAACTGATCTTCTGATGGTAAAATCAATGCAGTGAGCATCAGCTCTCACACACTAAAATACCGTCAGGCAAAAGTAAAATGAAAGACATTGCTTTTTTTTCTTTAAAGAAAAGAATAAACTGGGAAATTGCAACAACTGGAACATACTTTGATGACTACAACTGCTCTTGTCTGTTTTATGCTGCTAAGTTATAACTCTGGGCTTGCACAAATGTGATTTTTCTCTACGCTGATTTCATATTAGTCCAGCCATTTGGTGAGAGGAGGCCAAGTTTATATTGTTATTGGAATTGCTTCTGTCTGGACACAATCAGGCATCTCTAGACCCGGGGGAAGATAACAGAACCTGCTTAAATATCGTTTCAGGGTATTAGAGTAAGACATTACCAGACAGCAACTGCACACTTAGCATTGCCCACCCAATGTTGGTAAAACAAAGACAATATTTGCACCTTGGAAAATTAAACACCATATTCAAAAGGAGTATGCTTGTCATCTTAAAAATAACAGCTGCAGCATTATTCAATTAATGTATACAGTAAATGTTATATGACACACAAACTATGCACTATTTTACAATAACTAATATTTGTAATGTGTTTTATGATGATTGTGGCAGTTAGTGTGTCACAAAAATAAGCAGAGGACGAATGCCTGTGGCTGCACATTAAACTGTTAGGTTTAAACCAGTGGTTATACTTATTCCAACAACTGTAATTTAGGTGATACGGTAATTTTCTACTGTTTCTTGTGGTACTTTCTAGTTTCAGAGGTGGGATGAAAAAATGTACTAAAAGTAAAATGAGTCACAGTAATCTTTTATTTTTGTCAACTGCCTCTATATATCAGTGGTCAGAGTAAAAGGATAAGATGATAGCACTAAGGGATGAGCTGGAAAAAGAAAGATAACAAGGATATAGGAAATACTGCTCACACAAGTGAAAAGGAATGTAAGTGGAAGGTATTTTCAACTGCCAGCAGCATTTAAGAGCTTAAAAACATATGAAGCTTTTCCCTTTAGGGCATTAGGGCAATATTGGTTGGTGTAAGTGTTTTCATGTGATGGATGATGCTTCACATTTATGTTGTTTGTCACCAGAGAGTTGACCTTGTCAGGACCAGGGAAGATCCAAATCCCCCAAGAAAAATCTCACACCAGCATGCTACACCATACACGTAACATTATTTATCGCATGCTATACTGCATTGTAAAAAAAGAAACTTTTGTCAGTGACAGCTGGTATGTGATAAAATCTCAATTTGGAAGCATTAGCTCATCTCACGCATGATACCACAAGTTGACATTTTCAGTAGGTTATGTCTCCTCCTGCTCTGAGGTGATTTGCGTTCTCCTCCAGTAAAGTGACATTAACTTTAGGAACACAACTAGTACCTGATTTACAATATTATGGTAATGACCATAACAACTAGTCAGGGCAGCAGTCTAATCAGTTCATATAAATAAAAGGTAACGGACATAATTATGGTACCAGGAATGTGCCATATTCCTACTGATGATTCTGGTGAGTTTGTGTGGGCAGCTGACTGCATGTCTGACTGTTTAACTGAGTGACCCAAACAGAAGGAGAAAATGCTGCAAAGAGAGCAGGCAAGGACAGAAAGAAGAAGGGTAAGGGAGCAGTCCCTTTGATGCATGCGTACAGCCTGCCAGTTTGGCTCTGGCGGACAGTGACCTTGTTTGCATGATTAGTAGAACCACTGGGGCATGATTGGCCATGTTACATTACTCTCCCTCTTTCTTTTTTCTTCCTGTCATCTCTTATTTATCAGAGTAACCCTCCAAATCTCCCCTGTTTCCTCTTTGTCTTTAAACACTGAAAGTGATCAATTTATTTGGCAGCATATTAAATTGTGTTTTTGATTTTATGCCAATTTGTTTTGTGCTTTAGTCATTAGTCTTCTCCAGCAAAGGAACTGTGATAATATTCTAAATATATTGGGTGAATCAGTGGCTGATTTCTACAAGCCAAATTTGAGAATAAATGACCACTTAATCATGATTTTTATGCTAAAAGAAAGGCACTTGATTGCTAATTTTGGTAAATGATATAAACAATACATCCCATTTAGTAAGTTTAAAGGAACTTTAAAGGAAAAAAGATGAAATAAAGTACATGGATGGATTTAATATTTGGCTTCAATACTTGGATTCTACATGGACCTTTTCTATTCCTGAAAATATTCAGTTCCTGAGAACATGAATGGGACGGTTCCAACCCTGAGATAATGATTAGGGATGGACTGACAAAGACGTATAGTCAGGTGAAACATGTGAATGACAGCGGCAAAATGGTGCCTGACAACCAATCAGTTACAGAGTGGTTTCAACTGTCATCTCCATCAACATGGGGATGGGAGGGTGATGAAGGAAAATTTGTGTTTTTTTTCTGTGCATGATGGAGATGAGATGGATGTAGAGAGTGCATGATGGAGAGAAAGAGAGAGAGAGAGAGGGGCAGAGACAGATCAGCATGCTCACGCAGGTGCACACAGGGTGTGCCATTTCCCCAAAAAAGGACAGTATTTTCTAGATGAGGAGCTCACGAGATGAAGATGAATCTAACGCTGTGCTTACATTAAGATGCTTCATGATTCAGCCCTACCCCCTTTCCCCACAATGCAGCTGAAGGATTTTAGTGAGTCAAAATGTTCAAAGTCATTTTTTGTAAGATCGTTGCAGTTTGATTAAATGATATTCAAACAAAAGCTTCCTTAAAGATGTTAATGTTGTGGCAAACAGAGGTAAGCCTTGACTCGCTTTACATCATTAGAACACCCTGAAAGTAGAAAGTGCCTTACTTTCTTTAAACCGTGTTGTATTTTCATTTTCTCATTATAGTCACACAAATCCCAACTTTTTTCTTCTGATCATTAAATTTGAAGATCCTTTGTGTCAACACTTGCTTTGATTTTTCCTCTGAGATATACTGTCATTATTTTTTTACAGCTACCATACAACTGTGACAGCCAAACAAACAAGGTCTTTTATTTCACTGCAGAGTACAGCTAATCTATTTGAAGGGAGAAACCGAAGAAAAAGCATTAACTTTCAACTCAGTAAAACAGTAATTAGGATTTACCTGTATTTCAAAGCCTAATAATGTATGCAATGAGAAAATAATGAAAATGGAAAGTTATGTCATTCATTGGGGAACTGTTTAGTGATAAACAAATGTACAGACAGAATGAGAAAAAGAAAGAAAACCACTGGTGTCAATGATTTTTCATGTTAGAAAACCACAGCTAAATACAATCACCTTTAATTCAACTACACAACATTAAATCATAAAAGACAAATCTTCAGAGATGCACGCAATAGAATACTAATGATATAAAATGCAAAGGAATGACTGAGAAAATGAACAAAAACATTCCATTCACTCAATATGTAGCCTTTAAATATGCTTTAAATTACTTGGTGGGTAAGGTCAAGGTCACTTTATTATCAATCAATCAATCAATTTATTTATATAGCACCTTTTACAACACAGTTGTCTCTAGGTGCTTTACAGAGGTAGAAACCCAGAGCCTGAACCCCCAGGTAAGCACAGTGGCAAGGAAAAACTCCCTTATTCCTAACTTACAATGAGCTAAGTACTGAGACATAAAATGATTCTGTCTGTTTTAAACCTGGTAGCGGTGAATTACCTGCTGGATTATAGCAGTTGGGACTGAGGAGGAGGGGGCAGACATGATTGATGTATCTCTCTCTACAAATAAAGGTGATTTAAGATTAATGGAAATGTGCATTTATTTTTTAAAGTTTTAGACCCAAACCTGCCGATAAAGAAGATTAAGACAGATTTGATAAGAGGGGAATAAAATCTTTTCCTAAACTTGCTGTTAATATTAAAATTTCTAAGCAAATAGAGGGCTTTGGAACAGGGAAAAACAATTTTTATTCTTTCTTGCCACAATTAAACACAGATGACAGAACTCTGTAATCATGACAATGATCTTATTACAGACCATGCAAATTCTACAAAACCAGCAACCTCTTTTTTTTCAGCTGAGACAATCACAGTCATCGAGAACTTTGATGATCTGTCCATTCTGACATGATGTTGTGTCTAAAAGTTAAGAAAGCAGTGATATAACATCCCTGTGGAGAGGTGGTGGAAGATAATATGTTGTTGAATGCATAATCAGTGAATTCTGAATTTTAGGGGGATTATCATTTACGGAGGTCCTCATTACAATATGCAACAGAAGACATTTTCTTTACGTTGCATCAGTTAACCGGGGATAAAAATAAAGGTGGTTTCCTTTACAGTGCAAATGCACTTGCCACAGGTCTAAATTTTCTAAATTTCATTATGAAATATTATAGAATATGTTACATTCCTGTAAACATGATGATACTGCTGACAAAGTGCCTTTTGTGATCATCTAAGTTTGTTAAAAACAGTTGCTCCTCATATGAAAATCAAATGACGAAATGTAATATAAACATCCGAAATCTTGCTTTTTCCAGTTTATTCTAGATTTTTTTGCTCTGACTTACAACATTCCCTTAAAACCTTTCTATTTCAGTATAGGAAGATTGAAAATGAAGACCTGAAGAGATCTTTCTCAAGGCTTGTTCAGTGTCAAGGCTTGTTCAGTGTCAAGTCTCAGAAAGATGCTAACAAAATTCTGCTGTAGAAAGACAAGTATTATAAACAGAAATGTACTATGATGTATGTATACTGTAATAAAACAATACACCTTCTATTACTCACTTAACTGTAATAAATTGATGCTTTGCAGGGAGAGTCTGGTGATGTTTAGTTTTGAAGAAAATGTTTAGTTTTGAAGAAAACTAAAAGGAGCTAAACTCCAGTCCTATCCTGAAATGAGCAAGACTTTTGCTTTTACCATACTTTCCTCTTTCATGCATGCTAGATGCTATTGTATGTGAGGCTTTTCCTTTCCCCTTCTTTTTTTTGGACACACACTGTCTCTCTTCTCATTTAATGAGCCCTCATGAGAGGTTAAAGTCACCAGGGCCTAACCTTACTCACCACACTGTGCTATACATGGGAACACAGATTTACTGTATAGTATTCATAATTACAGCCACATATACAATTGTTTATTATTGGTTGTCTCTACATGATTTTCTGCACCATAAGAATAAAAAAAAGTCATCTGAAGTATTCGGTTGGTGTTCTTCCATTCATTTATCATCTTAATCCTTAAATTAAACACAAGATGGTGCTCCAGAGGGGATCCTACTAACATGCAAACAGAACAACTATAGACTATATCCAACTTCAGAAGCTCTAAGTATTCGTGACAATAACAGTGTTAAAAAGAAGGAAATGCGGAGGTACCAAGGCCCAACATTCTCTTAACAAAGTGCTTCAGAACAGATAATCAAGCTTGACAGAGCCGTAAGTGTTCACTGTAAGTGTAGTGATGGAAAAAGAAGAATCGCTTCCAATTCTACAGTTTTAATAAAACATTTAC